>CM076688.1:99790667-100361237 GCA_038501925.1 Xenopus petersii | reverse complement strand
TATGTTGTACAATGGAAATTTTAAAGCCCCAGCGATGGAAAGTGTGTGCATTGGATCCCTTATGACCCTGGTGTTATGGGAAATATAGCATTCTTGGGCTGTTACATAGCCTGGGAGGTTTATGCATTGCATTGCCTTGCATTGCATAGCCTTGCCTTGCATTGCATAGCCTTGCCTTGCATTGCATAGGCTTGCCTTGCATTGCATAGGCTTGCCTTGCATTGCATTGCATAGCATAGCATTGCATTGCATTGCATTGCCTTGCATTGCCTTGCTATTGAGGGTGATGTATATGTCTTGCTATGCTGCATAACTTATGAATGCTTATTCATCATTGGGTAATTCTATTGCACACATTATAAAAGCTGTGCTCTCATTGGTCAATTATTTTGCATAAATTATGAAAGCTGTGCTCTGATTGGTCCAGTTTTTTTGCATAAATTATAAAAGCTGAGCTCTGATTGGTCCATTTTTTTGCATAAATTATAAAAGCTGAGCTCGGATTGGTCCATTATTTCGCATAAATTATGAAAGCTGATTCACCATTGGTCCATTTTTTTGCATAAATTATAAAAGCTGAGCTCTGATTGGTCCATTTTTTTGCATAAATTATAAAAGCTGAGCTCTGATTGGTCCATTTTTTTGCATAAATTATGAAAGCTGAGCTCTGATTGGTCCATTATTTTGCATAAATTATGAAAGCTGAGCTCTGATTGGTCCATTATTTTGCATAAATTATGAAAGCTGAGCTCTGATTGGTCCATTATTTCGCATAAATTATGAAAGCTGATTCACCATTGGTCCATTTTTTTTGCATAAATTATAAAAGCTGAGCTCTGATTGGTCCATTTTTTGCATAAATTATAAAAGCTGTGCTCTGATTGGTCCATCATTTTGCATAAATTATGAAAGCTGATTCCTCATTGGTCCATTTTTTTGCATAAATTATAAAAGCTGAGCTATGATTGGTCAATTATTTTGCATAAATTATGAAAGCTGTGCCCTGATTGGTCAATTATTTTGCATAAATTATGAAAGCTGTGCCCTGATTGGTCAATTATTTTGCATTAATTATGAAAGCTGTTATCTCATTGGTCAATTGTTTTGCATAAATTATGAAAGCTGTTCTCTCATTGGTCAAATTTTTTTGCATAAATTATGAAAGCTGTTCTCTCATTGGTCCATTCTTTTGCATACATTATGTAAGCTGTGCTGTCATTGGTCCTTTAGTTTTTTTTTTTTTGCATACCCCCCACCGGCCCTCTCCCTATGTTGTATAATGGTAATGTTAAAGCCGTAGCAATGGAAAGTGAGTGCGTTGGTTCTCTTATGACTGTGGTGTTAAGGTCCATGTAGCAGTCTTGTGCTGTTTCTGCTGATCTGCATTTTGGCTGCTGGTAGTTATTTAGCCGTGTGCTCTACTCCTGATTGGCAGTTAGGCTTGTGGTGACCATGCATGCTGTGCCAAGATTGGTCAATATTTTTGCTTAAACTTTGAAATCTGTGGTCAAGTTGGTCAATTTTTGTGCATTAATTATGAAAGCTGTCCTCTCATTGGTCAATTTTTTGCATGCATAATGCAAGCTGTGCTGTCATTGGTTCTTCATTTTCAATTTTTGCATACCCCCACCGGACCTCTCCCTATGTTGTGTAATGGATATGTTAAAGCTGTAACGATGGAAAGTGTGTGTGCATTGGTTATCTTATGAATGCGGTGTTAAGCCACGTAGCAGCGTTGTGCTGTTTCCGCATCGCTTCTCTGCCTTTTGGCTAAGATCGAGTGTAGTACCTTTGGAACCACTTGGTCCTCTGGCTGGCAAGACCAAAGAGGAGTATCTGTTCTAATGATCCTATCTGAAGAACGGAGAAACCATTGGTCCTCTGGACTAGGCTGACAAGCAGAAGCTTGATGAAAGCTGGGTCGCTGTGCTCCCATAAGGGTGGCCCCTGACTTGCCTTTTGAGTCGGGGGAGATGCACATGCACCCATGCTTAATCAAAGCTTCACTTCCTTTGCCCTTGCCATTAGGTGGGCGGGAAGTCTTTTCTTTTTCTGGCTGCCAACCAGAGCCTTGCAAAAGGCAACCAATGGCCTTGCACCGCCCACTCCAGCACCTTTTTTTGTGTCTGGTTTGAGCACCCTGGATGGGGGTCACGGTCTTTTGGCTGGACTTGCAGGCCATGACACGCCCTGGGGGAAGCTTTGGCAGAACCCAGGGTAGACGGGACTCCCCCTAGCTTCGGCGAAGGGGAGTCCAAACCTCCCCAAACCCCTTCGGGGGGCGGGGTGGTGGGTCCTCCCTAGCTTCAGCGAAGGGGGACCCACCCGTTCGAGCTGTTCGCTGGCGGTAGCTGGGAACAGCTTGGGCAACGGAGCCCATGCCTTCGGGTAGGACTCGGAAGGATGATTCAATATCATCTTGTGCTGTTTCCGCTGATCAGCCTTTTGGCTGCCAGTAGTGATTTAGCCATGTGCTCTACTCCTGACTGGCAGTTAGGCTGGTGGCGACCATGCGAACCATGCATGCTGTGCCCAGATTAGTCCATTTTTTTTGCATTAATTATGAAAGCTGTGCTCTCATTGGTCAATGTTTTGGCAGAAATGATGAAAGCTGTGCTCTCATTGGTCAATTTTCTTGCATAAATTATGAAAGCAGTGCTCTCATTGGTCAATTTTTTGCATACATTATGTAAGCTGTGCTGTCATTGGTCTTTTATTTTTGCATACCCCCCACCGGCCCTCTCCCTATGTTGTATAATGGGAATGTTAAAGCCGTATCGATGGAAAGTGTGTGTGTTGGTTCACTTCTGACTGTGGTCTTAAGAGCAATGTAGCAGTCTTGTGGTTTTTCTGCTGGTCAGCCTTTTGGCTGTCTCTAGTGATTTAACCATGTGCTCTACTCTTGACTGGCAGTTAGGCTGGTGGCGACCATGCGACCATGCGACCATGCGACCATGCGACCATGCGACCATGCGACCATGCGACCATGCGACCATGCGACCATGCGGCCATGCGACCATGCGGCCATGCGGCCATGCGGCCATGCGACCATGCGACCATGCGACGTTTACCCTTGTTGTGTTTTCATCGGCTGATTCTCTTGTATCTGTCATTGAGCTTTTGGTCACTTGAATTCTCGTAGATTTCCATGTGTAATAACTTCTTTCTTTAAGAACCCTAGTGATGGAAGTGAATTAACAGATCTACCTTGATATTTTTAGAGATTCAAGGGGTTGGACAGATGTACACAGCAGCTCTAGTGAATGAAGAGATTTTCTCTCCCTATGTTGTAGAATGGACATTTTAAATGCCCTCATTTGGTCAATTATTTTGCATAAATTGTGAAAGCTGTGCTCTTATTGGTCAATTGTTTTGCATACTTCTCCTCTCCCTATGTTGTACAATGGAAATTTTAAAGCCCCAGCGATGGAAAGTGTGTGCATTGGATCCCTTATGACCCTGGTGTTATGGGAAATATAGCATTCTTGGGCTGTTACATAGCCTGGGAGGTTTATGCATTGCATTGCCTTGCCTTGCATTGCATAGCCTTGCCTTGCATTGCATAGGCTTGCCTTGCATTGCATAGGCTTGCCTTGCATTGCATTGCATAGCATAGCATTGCATTGCATTGCCTTGCATTGCCTTGCATTGCCTTGCTGTTGAGGCATTAAGGGTGATGTATATGTCTTGCTATGCTGCATAACTTATGAATGCTTATTCATCATTGGGTAATTCTATTGCACACATTATAAAAGCTGTGCTCTCATTGGTCAATTATTTTGCATAAATTATGAAAGCTGTGCTCTGATTGGTCCATTTTTTTGCATAAATTATAAAAGCTGAGCTCTGATTGGTCCATTTTTTTGCATAAATTATAAAAGCTGAGCTCGGATTGGTCCATTATTTCGCATAAATTATGAAAGCTGATTCACCATTGGTCCATTTTTTTGCATAAATTATAAAAGCTGAGCTCTGATTGGTCCATTTTTTTGCATAAATTATAAAAGCTGAGCTCTGATTGGTCCATTTTTTTGCATAAATTATGAAAGCTGAGCTCTGATTGGTCCATTATTTTGCATAAATTATGAAAGCTGAGCTCTGATTGGTCCATTATTTTGCATAAATTATGAAAGCTGAGCTCTGATTGGTCCATTATTTCGCATAAATTATGAAAGCTGATTCACCATTGGTCCATTTTTTTTGCATAAATTATAAAAGCTGAGCTCTGATTGGTCCATTTTTTGCATAAATTATAAAAGCTGTGCTCTGATTGGTCCATCATTTTGCATAAATTATGAAAGCTGATTCCTCATTGGTCCATTTTTTTGCATAAATTATAAAAGCTGAGCTCTGATTGGTCAATTATTTTGCATAAATTATGAAAGCTGTGCCCTGATTGGTCAATTATTTTGCATAAATTATGAAAGCTGTGCCCTGATTGGTCAATTATTTTGCATTAATTATGAAAGCTGTTATCTCATTGGTCAATTGTTTTGCATAAATTATGAAAGCTGTTCTCTCATTGGTCAAATTTTTTTGCATAAATTATGAAAGCTGTTCTCTCATTGGTCCATTCTTTTGCATACATTATGTAAGCTGTGCTGTCATTGGTCCTTTAGTTTTTTTTTTTTTTGCATACCCCCCACCGGCCCTCTCCCTATGTTGTATAATGGTAATGTTAAAGCCGTAGCAATGGAAAGTGAGTGCGTTGGTTCTCTTATGACTGTGGTGTTAAGGTCCATGTAGCAGTCTTGTGCTGTTTCTGCTGATCTGCATTTTGGCTGCTGGTAGTTATTTAGCCGTGTGCTCTACTCCTGATTGGCAGTTAGGCTTGTGGTGACCATGCATGCTGTGCCAAGATTGGTCAATATTTTTGCTTAAACTTTGAAATCTGTGGTCACGTTGGTCAATTTTTGTGCATTAATTATGAAAGCTGTCCTCTCATTGGTCAATTTTTTGCATGCATAATGCAAGCTGTGCTGTCATTGGTTCTTCATTTTCAATTTTTGCATACCCCCACCGGACCTCTCCCTATGTTGTGTAATGGATATGTTAAAGCTGTAACGATGGAAAGTGTGTGCGCATTGGTTATCTTATGAATGCGGTGTTAAGCCACGTAGCAGCGTTGTGCTGTTTCCGCATCGCTTCTCGGCCTTTTGGCTAAGATCGAGTGTAGTACCTTTGGAACCACTTGGTCCTCTGGCTGGCAAGACCAAAGAGGAGTATCTGTTCTAATGATCCTATCTGAAGAACGGAGAAACCATTGGTCCTCTGGACTAGGCTGACAAGCAGAAGCTTGATGAAAGCTGGGTCGCTGTGCTCCCATAAGGGTGGCCCCTGACTTGCCTTTTGAGTCGGGGGAGATGCACATGCACCCATGCTTAATCAAAGCTTCACTTCCTTTGCCCTTGCCATTAGGTGGGCGGGAAGTCTTTTCTTTTTCTGGCTGCCAACCAGAGCCTTGCAAAAGGCAACCAATGGCCTTGCACCGCCCACTCCAGCACCTTTTTTTGTGTCTGGTTTGAGCACCCTGGATGGGGGTCACGGTCTTTTGGCTGGACTTGCAGGCCATGACACGCCCTGGGGGAAGCTTTGGCAGAACCCAGGGTAGACGGGACTCCCCCTAGCTTCGGCGAAGGGGAGTCCAAACCTCCCCAAACCCCTTCGGGGGGCGGGGTGGTGGGTCCTCCCTAGCTTCAGCGAAGGGGGACCCACCCGTTCGAGCTGTTCGCTGGCGGTAGCTGGGAACAGCTTGGGCAACGGAGCCCATGCCTTCGGGTAGGACTCGGAAGGATGATTCAATATCATCTTGTGCTGTTTCCGCTGATCAGCCTTTTGGCTGCCAGTAGTGATTTAGCCATGTGCTCTACTCCTGACTGGCAGTTAGGCTGGTGGCGACCATGCGAACCATGCATGCTGTGCCCAGATTAGTCCATTTTTTTTGCATTAATTATGAAAGCTGTGCTCTCATTGGTCAATGTTTTGGCAGAAATGATGAAAGCTGTGCTCTCATTGGTCAATTTTCTTGCATAAATTATGAAAGCAGTGCTCTCATTGGTCAATTTTTTGCATACATTATGTAAGCTGTGCTGTCATTGGTCTTTTATTTTTGCATACCCCCCACCGGCCCTCTCCCTATGTTGTATAATGGGAATGTTAAAGCCGTATCGATGGAAAGTGTGTGTGTTGGTTCACTTCTGACTGTGGTCTTAAGAGCAATGTAGCAGTCTTGTGGTTTTTCTGCTGGTCAGCCTTTTGGCTGTCTCTAGTGATTTAACCATGTGCTCTACTCTTGACTGGCAGTTAGGCTGGTGGCGACCATGCGACCATGCGACCATGCGACCATGCGACCATGCGACCATGCGACGTTTACCCTTGTTGTGTTTTCATCGGCTGATTCTCTTGTATCTGTCATTGAGCTTTTGGTCACTTGAATTCTCGTAGATTTCCATGTGTAATAACTTCTTTCTTTAAGAACCCTAGTGATGGAAGTGAATTAACAGATCTACCTTGATATTTTTAGAGATTCAAGGGGTTGGACAGATGTACACAGCAGCTCTAGTGAATGAAGAGATTTTCTCTCCCTATGTTGTAGAATGGACATTTTAAATTCCCTCATTTGGTCAATTATTTTGCATAAATTGTGAAAGCTGTGCTCTTATTGGTCAATTGTTTTGCATACTTCTCCTCTCCCTATGTTGTACAATGGAAATTTTAAAGCCCCAGCGATGGAAAGTGTGTGCATTGGATCCCTTATGACCCTGGTGTTATGGGAAATATAGCATTCTTGGGCTGTTACATAGCCTGGGAGGTTTATACATTGCATAGCCTTGCCTTGCCTTGCCTTGCCTTGCCTTGCATTGCATAGCCTTGCATAGCCTTGCCTTGCATTGCATAGGCTTGCCTTGCATTGCATAGGCTTGCCTTGCATTGCATAGGCTTGCCTTGAATTGCATTGCATAGCATTGCATTGCATTGCCTTGCATTGCCTTGCTGTTGAGGCATTGAGGGTGATGTATATGTCTTGCTATGCTGCATAACTTATGAATGCTTATTCATCATTGGGTAATTCTATTGCACACATTATAAAAGCTGTGCTCTCATTGGTCAATTATTTTGCATAAATTATGAAAGCTGTGCTCTGATTGGTCCATTTTTTTGCATAAATTATAAAAGGTGAGCTCTGATTGGTCCATTTTTTTGCATAAATTATAAAAGCTGAGCTCGGATTGGTCCATTATTTCGCATAAATTATGAAAGCTGATTCACCATTGGTCCATTTTTTTGCATAAATTATAAAAGCTGAGCTCTGATTGGTCCATTTTTTTGCATAAATTATAAAAGCTGAGCTCTGATTGGTCCATTTTTTTGCATAAATTATGAAAGCTGAGCTCTGATTGGTCCATTATTTTGCATAAATTATGAAAGCTGAGCTCTGATTGGTCCATTATTTTGCATAAATTATGAAAGCTGAGCTCTGATTGGTCCATTATTTCGCATAAATTATGAAAGCTGATTCACCATTGGTCCATTTTTTTGCATAAATTATAAAAGCTGAGCTCTGATTGGTCCATTTTTTGCATAAATTATAAAAGCTGTGCTCTGATTGGTCCATCATTTTGCATAAATTATGAAAGCTGATTCCTCATTGGTCCATTTTTTTGCATAAATTATAAAAGCTGAGCTCTGATTGGTCAATTATTTTGCATAAATTATGAAAGCTGTGCCCTGATTGGTCAATTATTTTGCATAAATTATGAAAGCTGTATCTCATTGGTCAATTGTTTTGCATAAATTATGAAAGCTGTTCTCTCATTGGTCAAATTTTTTTGCATAAATTATGAAAGCTGTTCTCTCATTGGTCCATTCTTTTGCATACATTATGTAAGCTGTGCTGTCATTGGTCCTTTAGTTTTTTTTTTTTGCATACCCCCCACCGGCCCTCTCCCTATGTTGTATAATGGTAATGTTAAAGCCGTAGCAATGGAAAGTGAGTTTTTTGGTTCTCTTATGACTGTGGTGTTAAGGTCCATGTAGCAGTCTTGTGCTGTTTCTGCTGATCTGCATTTTGGCTGCTGGTAGTTATTTAGCCGTGTGCTCTACTCCTGATTGGCAGTTAGGCTTGTGGTGACCATGCATGCTGTGCCAAGATTGGTCAATATTTTTGCTTAAACTTTGAAATCTGTGGTCACGTTGGTCAATTTTTGTGCATTAATTATGAAAGCTGTCCTCTCATTGGTCAATTTTTTGCATGCATAATGCAAGCTGTGCTGTCATTGGTTCTTCATTTTCAATTTTTGCATACCCCCACCGGACCTCTCCCTATGTTGTGTAATGGATATGTTAAAGCTGTAACGATGGAAAGTGTGTGCGCATTGGTTATCTTATGAATGCGGTGTTAAGCCACGTAGCAGCGTTGGGCTGTTTCCGCATCGCTTCTCGGCCTTTTGGCTAAGATCGAGTGTAGTACCTTTGGAACCACTTGGTCCTCTGGCTGGCAAGACCAAAGAGGAGTATCTGTTCTAATGATCCTATCTGAAGAACGGAGAAACCATTGGTCCTCTGGACTAGGCTGACAAGCAGAAGCTTGATGAAAGCTGGGTCGCTGTGCTCCCATAAGGGTGGCCCCTGACTTGCCTTTTGAGTCGGGGGAGATGCACATGCACCCATGCTTAATCAAAGCTTCACTTCCTTTGCCCTTGCCATTAGGTGGGCGGGAAGTCTTTTCTTTTTCTGGCTGCCAACCAGAGCCTTGCAAAAGGCAACCAATGGCCTTGCACCGCCCACTCCAGCACCTTTTTTTGTGTCTGGTTTGAGCACCCTGGATGGGGGTCACGGTCTTTTGGCTGGACTTGCAGGCCATGACACGCCCTGGGGGAAGCTTTGGCAGAACCCAGGGTAGACGGGACTCCCCCTAGCTTCGGCGAAGGGGAGTCCAAACCTCCCCAAACCCCTTCGGGGGGCGGGGTGGTGGGTCCTCCCTAGCTTCAGCGAAGGGGGACCCACCCGTTCGAGCTGTTCGCTGGCGGTAGCTGGGAACAGCTTGGGCAACGGAGCCCATGCCTTCGGGTAGGACTCGGAAGGATGATTCAATATCATCTTGTGCTGTTTCCGCTGATCAGCCTTTTGGCTGCCAGTAGTGATTTAGCCATGTGCTCTACTCCTGACTGGCAGTTAGGCTGGTGGCGACCATGCGAACCATGCATGCTGTGCCCAGATTAGTCCATTTTTTTTGCATTAATTATGAAAGCTGTGCTCTCATTGGTCAATGTTTTGGCAGAAATGATGAAAGCTGTGCTCTCATTGGTCAATTTTCTTGCATAAATTATGAAAGCAGTGCTCTCATTGGTCAATTTTTTGCATACATTATGTAAGCTGTGCTGTCATTGGTCTTTTATTTTTGCATACCCCCCACCGGCCCTCTCCCTATGTTGTATAATGGGAATGTTAAAGCCGTATCGATGGAAAGTGTGTGTGTTGGTTCACTTCTGACTGTGGTCTTAAGAGCAATGTAGCAGTCTTGTGGTTTTTCTGCTGGTCAGCCTTTTGGCTGTCTCTAGTGATTTAACCATGTGCTCTACTCTTGACTGGCAGTTAGGCTGGTGGCGACCATGCGACCATGCGACCATGCGACCATGCGACCATGCGACCATGCGACCATGCGACCATGCGACCATGCGACGTTTACCCTTGTTGTGTTTTCATCGGCTGATTCTCTTGTATCTGTCATTGAGCTTTTGGTCACTTGAATTCTCGTAGATTTCCATGTGTAATAACTTCTTTCTTTAAGAACCCTAGTGATGGAAGTGAATTAACAGATCTACCTTGATATTTTTAGAGATTCAAGGGGTTGGACAGATGTACACAGCAGCTCTAGTGAATGAAGAGATTTTCTCTCCCTATGTTGTAGAATGGACATTTTAAATGCCCTCATTTGGTCAATTATTTTGCATAAATTGTGAAAGCTGTGCTCTTATTGGTCAATTGTTTTGCATACTTCTCCTCTCCCTATGTTGTACAATGGAAATTTTAAAGCCCCAGCGATGGAAAGTGTGTGCATTGGATCCCTTATGACCCTGGTGTTATGGGAAATATAGCATTCTTGGGCTGTTACATAGCCTGGGAGGTTTATGCCTTGCATTGCATAGCCTTGCCTTGCATTGCATAGGCTTGCCTTGCATTGCATAGGCTTGCCTTGCATTGCATAGGCTTGCCTTGCATTGCATTGCATAGCATTGGATTGCATTGCCTTGCATTGCCTTGCTGTTGAGGCATTGAGGGTGATGTATATGTCTTGCTATGCTGCATAACTTATGAATGCTTATTCATCATTGGGTAATTCTATTGCACACATTATAAAATTATTTTGCATAAATTATGAAAGCTGTGCTCTGATTGGTCCATTTTTTTGCATAAATTATAAAAGCTGAGCTCTGATTGGTCCATTTTTTTGCATAAATTATAAAAGCTGAGCTCGGATTGGTCCATTATTTCGCATAAATTATGAAAGCTGATTCACCATTGGTCCATTTTTTTGCATAAATTATAAAAGCTGAGCTCTGATTGGTCCATTTTTTTGCATAAATTATAAAAGCTGAGCTCTGATTGGTCCATTTTTTTGCATAAATTATGAAAGCTGAGCTCTGATTGGTCCATTATTTTGCATAAATTATGAAAGCTGAGCTCTGATTGGTCCATTATTTTGCATAAATTATGAAAGCTGAGCTCTGATTGGTCCATTATTTCGCATAAATTATGAAAGCTGATTCACCATTGGTCCATTTTTTTTGCATAAATTATAAAAGCTGAGCTCTGATTGGTCCATTTTTTGCATAAATTATAAAAGCTGTGCTCTGATTGGTCCATCATTTTGCATAAATTATGAAAGCTGATTCCTCATTGGTCCATTTTTTTGCATAAATTATAAAAGCTGAGCTCTGATTGGTCAATTATTTTGCATAAATTATGAAAGCTGTGCCCTGATTGGTCAATTATTTTGCATAAATTATGAAAGCTGTGCCCTGATTGGTCAATTATTTTGCATTAATTATGAAAGCTGTTATCTCATTGGTCAATTGTTTTGCATAAATTATGAAAGCTGTTCTCTCATTGGTCAAATTTTTTTGCATAAATTATGAAAGCTGTTCTCTCATTGGTCCATTCTTTTGCATACATTATGTAAGCTGTGCTGTCATTGGTCCTTTAGTTTTTTTTTTTTTTGCATACCCCCCACCGGCCCTCTCCCTATGTTGTATAATGGTAATGTTAAAGCCGTAGCAATGGAAAGTGAGAGTGTTGGTTCTCTTATGACTGTGGTGTTAAGGTCCATGTAGCAGTCTTGTGCTGTTTCTGCTGATCTGCATTTTGGCTGCTGGTAGTTATTTAGCCGTGTGCTCTACTCCTGATTGGCAGTTAGGCTTGTGGTGACCATGCATGCTGTGCCCAGATTGGTCAATATTTTTGCTTAAACTATGAAATCTGTGGTCACGTTGGTCAATTTTTGTGCATAAATTATGAAAGCTGTCCTCTCATTGGTCAATTTTTTGCATGCATAATGCAAGCTGTGCTGTCATTGGTTCTTCATTTTCAATTTTTGCATACCCCCACCGGACCTCTCCCTATGTTGTGTAATGGATATGTTAAAGCTGTAACGATGGAAAGTGTGTGCGCATTGGTTATCTTATGAATGCGGTGTTAAGCCACGTAGCAGCGTTGTGCTGTTTCCGCATCGCTTCTCGGCCTTTTGGCTAAGATCGAGTGTAGTACCTTTGGAACCACTTGGTCCTCTGGCTGGCAAGACCAAAGAGGAGTATCTGTTCTAATGATCCTATCTGAAGAACGGAGAAACCATTGGTCCTCTGGACTAGGCTGACAAGCAGAAGCTTGATGAAAGCTGGGTCGCTGTGCTCCCATAAGGGTGGCCCCTGACTTGCCTTTTGAGGCGGGGGAGATGCACATGCACCCATGCTTAATCAAAGCTTCACTTCCTTTGCCCTTGCCATTAGGTGGGCGGGAAGTCTTTTCTTTTTCTGGCTGCCAACCAGAGCCTTGCAAAAGGCAACCAATGGCCTTGCACCGCCCACTCCAGCACCTTTTTTTGTGTCTGGTTTGAGCACCCTGGATGGGGGTCACGGTCTTTTGGCTGGACTTGCAGGCCATGACACGCCCTGGGGGAAGCTTTGGCAGAACCCAGGGTAGACGGGACTACCCCTAGCTTCGGCGAAGGGGAGTCCAAACCTCCCCAAACCCCTTCGGGGGGCGGGGTGGTGGGTCCTCCCTAGCTTCAGCGAAGGGGGACCCACCCGTTCGAGCTGTTCGCTGGCGGTAGCTGGGAACAGCTTGGGCAACGGAGCCCATGCCTTCGGGTAGGACTCGGAAGGATGATTCAATATCATCTTGTGCTGTTTCCGCTGATCAGCCTTTTGGCTGCCAGTAGTGATTTAGCCATGTGCTCTACTCCTGACTGGCAGTTAGGCTGGTGGCGACCATGCGAACCATGCATGCTGTGCCCAGATTAGTCCATTTTTTTGCATTAATTATGAAAGCTGTGCTCTCATTGGTCAATGTTTTGGCAGAAATGATGAAAGCTGTGCTCTCATTGGTCAATTTTCTTGCATAAATTATGAAAGCAGTGCTCTCATTGGTCAATTTTTTGCATACATTATGTAAGCTGTGCTGTCATTGGTCTTTTATTTTTGCATACCCCCCACCGGCCCTCTCCCTATGTTGTATAATGGGAATGTTAAAGCCGTATCGATGGAAAGTGTGTGTGTTGGTTCACTTCTGACTGTGGTCTTAAGAGCAATGTAGCAGTCTTGTGGTTTTTCTGCTGGTCAGCCTTTTGGCTGTCTCTAGTGATTTAACCATGTGCTCTACTCTTGACTGGCAGTTAGGCTGGTGGCGACCATGCGACCATGCGACCATGCGACCATGCGACGTTTACCCTTGTTGTGTTTTCATCGGCTGATTCTCTTGTATCTGTCATTGAGCTTTTGGTCACTTGAATTCTCGTAGATTTCCATGTGTAATAACTTCTTTCTTTAAGAACCCTAGTGATGGAAGTGAATTAACAGATCTACCTTGATATTTTTAGAGATTCAAGGGGTTGGACAGATGTACACAGCAGCTCTAGTGAATGAAGAGATTTTCTCTCCCTATGTTGTAGAATGGACATTTTAAATTCCCTCATTTGGTCAATTATTTTGCATAAATTGTGAAAGCTGTGCTCTTATTGGTCAATTGTTTTGCATACTTCTCCTCTCCCTATGTTGTACAATGGAAATTTTAAAGCCCCAGCGATGGAAAGTGTGTGCATTGGATCCCTTATGACCCTGGTGTTATGGGAAATATAGCATTCTTGGGCTGTTACATAGCCTGGGAGGTTTATGCCTTGCATTGCATAGCCTTGCCTTGCATTGCATAGGCTTGCCTTGCATTGCATAGGCTTGCCTTGCCTTGCATTGCACAGCATTGCATTGCATTGCATTGCATTGCATTGCCTTGCATTGCCTTGCTGTTGAGGCATTGAGGGTGATGTATATGTCTTGCTATGCTGCATAACTTATGAATGCTTATTCATCATTGGGTAATTCTATTGCACACATTATAAAAGCTGTGCTCTCATTGGTCAATTATTTTGCATAAATTATGAAAGCTGTGCTCTGATTGGTCCATTTTTTTGCATAAATTATAAAAGCTGAGCTCTGATTGGTCCATTTTTTTGCATAAATTATAAAAGCTGAGCTCGGATTGGTCCATTATTTCGCATAAATTATGAAAGCTGATTCACCATTGGTCCATTTTTTTGCATAAATTATAAAAGCTGAGCTCTGATTGGTCCATTTTTTTGCATAAATTATAAAAGCTGAGCTCTGATTGGTCCATTTTTTTGCATAAATTATGAAAGCTGAGCTCTGATTGGTCCATTATTTTGCATAAATTATGAAAGCTGAGCTCTGATTGGTCCATTATTTTGCATAAATTATGAAAGCTGAGCTCTGATTGGTCCATTATTTCGCATAAATTATGAAAGCTGATTCACCATTGGTCCATTTTTTTTGCATAAATTATAAAAGCTGAGCTCTGATTGGTCCATTTTTTGCATAAATTATAAAAGCTGTGCTCTGATTGGTCCATCATTTTGCATAAATTATGAAAGCTGATTCCTCATTGGTCCATTTTTTTGCATAAATTATAAAAGCTGAGCTCTGATTGGTCAATTATTTTGCATAAATTATGAAAGCTGTGCCCTGATTGGTCAATTATTTTGCATAAATTATGAAAGCTGTGCCCTGATTGGTCAATTATTTTGCATTAATTATGAAAGCTGTTATCTCATTGGTCAATTGTTTTGCATAAATTATGAAAGCTGTTCTCTCATTGGTCAAATTTTTTTGCATAAATTATGAAAGCTGTTCTCTCATTGGTCCATTCTTTTGCATACATTATGTAAGCTGTGCTGTCATTGGTCCTTTAGTTTTTTTTTTTTTTGCATACCCCCCACCGGCCCTCTCCCTAAGTTTTTTTTTTTTTTGCATACCCCCCACCGGCCCTCTCCCTATGTTGTATAATGGTAATGTTAAAGCCGTAGCAATGGAAAGTGAGAGCGTTGGTTCTCTTATGACTGTGGTGTTAAGGTCCATGTAGCAGTCTTGTGCTGTTTCTGCTGATCTGCATTTTGGCTGCTGGTAGTTATTTAGCCGTGTGCTCTACTCCTGATTGGCAGTTAGGCTTGTGGTGACCATGCATGCTGTGCCCAGATTGGTCAATATTTTTGCTTAAACTATGAAATCTGTGGTCACGTTGGTCAATTTTTGTGCATAAATTATGAAAGCTGTCCTCTCATTGGTCAATTTTTTGCATGCATAATGCAAGCTGTGCTGTCATTGGTTCTTCATTTTCAATTTTTGCATACCCCCACCGGACCTCTCCCTATGTTGTGTAATGGATATGTTAAAGCTGTAACGATGGAAAGTGTGTGCGCATTGGTTATCTTATGAATGCGGTGTTAAGCCACGTAGCAGCGTTGTGCTGTTTCCGCATCGCTTCTCGGCCTTTTGGCTAAGATCGAGTGTAGTACCTTTGGAACCACTTGGTCCTCTGGCTGGCAAGACCAAAGAGGAGTATCTGTTCTAATGATCCTATCTGAAGAACGGAGAAACCATTGGTCCTCTGGACTAGGCTGACAAGCAGAAGCTTGATGAAAGCTGGGTCGCTGTGCTCCCATAAGGGTGGCCCCTGACTTGCCTTTTGAGGCGGGGGAGATGCACATGCACCCATGCTTAATCAAAGCTTCACTTCCTTTGCCCTTGCCATTAGGTGGGCGGGAAGTCTTTTCTTTTTCTGGCTGCCAACCAGAGCCTTGCAAAAGGCAACCAATGGCCTTGCACCGCCCACTCCAGCACCTTTTTTTGTGTCTGGTTTGAGCACCCTGGATGGGGGTCACGGTCTTTTGGCTGGACTTGCAGGCCATGACACGCCCTGGGGGAAGCTTTGGCAGAACCCAGGGTAGACGGGACTCCCCCTAGCTTCGGCGAAGGGGAGTCCAAACCTCCCCAAACCCCTTCGGGGGGCGGGGTGGTGGGTCCTCCCTAGCTTCAGCGAAGGGGGACCCACCCGTTCGAGCTGTTCGCTGGCGGTAGCTGGGAACAGCTTGGGCAACGGAGCCCATGCCTTCGGGTAGGACTCGGAAGGATGATTCAATATCATCTTGTGCTGTTTCCGCTGATCAGCCTTTTGGCTGCCAGTAGTGATTTAGCCATGTGCTCTACTCCTGACTGGCAGTTAGGCTGGTGGCGACCATGCGAACCATGCATGCTGTGCCCAGATTAGTCCATTTTTTTGCATTAATTATGAAAGCTGTGCTCTCATTGGTCAATGTTTTGGCAGAAATGATGAAAGCTGTGCTCTCATTGGTCAATTTTCTTGCATAAATTATGAAAGCAGTGCTCTCATTGGTCAATTTTTTGCATACATTATGTAAGCTGTGCTGTCATTGGTCTTTTATTTTTGCATACCCCCCACCGGCCCTCTCCCTATGTTGTATAATGGGAATGTTAAAGCCGTATCGATGGAAAGTGTGTGTGTTGGTTCACTTCTGACTGTGGTCTTAAGAGCAATGTAGCAGTCTTGTGGTTTTTCTGCTGGTCAGCCTTTTGGCTGTCTCTAGTGATTTAACCATGTGCTCTACTCTTGACTGGCAGTTAGGCTGGTTGCGACCATGCGACCATGCGACCATGCGACCATGCGACCATGCGACCATGCGACCATGCGACCATGCGACCATGCGACCATGCGACCATGCGACCATGCGACGTTTACCCTTGTTGTGTTTTCATCGGCTGATTCTCTTGTATCTGTCATTGAGCTTTTGGTCACTTGAATTCTTGTAGATTTCCATGTGTAATAACTTCTTTCTTTAAGAACCCTAGTGATGGAAGTGAATTAACAGATCTACCTTGATATTTTTAGAGATTCAAGGGGTTGGACAGATGTACACAGCAGCTCTAGTGAATGAAGAGATTTTCTCTCCCTATGTTGTAGAATGGACATTTTAAATGCCCTCATTTGGTCAATTATTTTGCATAAATTGTGAAAGCTGTGCTCTTATTGGTCAATTGTTTTGCATACTTCTCCTCTCCCTATGTTGTACAATGGAAATTTTAAAGCCCCAGCGATGGAAAGTGTGTGCATTGGATCCCTTATGACCCTGGTGTTATGGGAAATATAGCATTCTTGGGCTGTTACATAGCCTGGGAGGTTTATGCCTTGCCTTGCATTGCATTGCATAGCATTGCCTTGCATTGCCTTGCATTGCCTTGCTGTTGAGGCATTGAGGGTGATGTATATGTCTTGCTATGCTGCATAACTTATGAATGCTTATTCATCATTGGGTAATTCTATTGCACACATTATAAAAGCTGTGCTCTCATTGGTCAATTATTTTGCATAAATTATGAAAGCTGTGCTCTGATTGGTCCATTTTTTTGCATAAATTATAAAAGCTGAGCTCTGATTGGTCCATTTTTTTGCATAAATTATAAAAGCTGAGCTCGGATTGGTCCATTATTTCGCATAAATTATGAAAGCTGATTCACCATTGGTCCATTTTTTTGCATAAATTATAAAAGCTGAGCTCTGATTGGTCCATTTTTTTGCATAAATTATAAAAGCTGAGCTCTGATTGGTCCATTTTTTTGCATAAATTATGAAAGCTGAGCTCTGATTGGTCCATTATTTTGCATAAATTATGAAAGCTGAGCTCTGATTGGTCCATTATTTCGCATAAATTATGAAAGCTGATTCACCATTGGTCCATTTTTTTTGCATAAATTATAAAAGCTGAGCTCTGATTGGTCCATTTTTTGCATAAATTATAAAAGCTGTGCTCTGATTGGTCCATCATTTTGCATAAATTATGAAAGCTGATTCCTCATTGGTCCATTTTTTTGCATAAATTATAAAAGCTGAGCTCTGATTGGTCAATTATTTTGCATAAATTATGAAAGCTGTGCCCTGATTGGTCAATTATTTTGCATAAATTATGAAAGCTGTGCCCTGATTGGTCAATTATTTTGCATTAATTATGAAAGCTGTTATCTCATTGGTCAATTGTTTTGCATAAATTATGAAAGCTGTTCTCTCATTGGTCAAATTTTTTTGCATAAATTATGAAAGCTGTTCTCTCATTGGTCCATTCTTTTGCATACATTATGTAAGCTGTGCTGTCATTGGTCCTTTAGTTTTTTTTTTTTTGCATACCCCCCACCGGCCCTCTCCCTATGTTGTATAATGGTAATGTTAAAGCCGTAGCAATGGAAAGTGAGCGTGTTGGTTCTCTTATGACTGTGGTGTTAAGGTCCATGTAGCAGTCTTGTGCTGTTTCTGCTGATCTGCATTTTGGCTGCTGGTAGTTATTTAGCCGTGTGCTCTACTCCTGATTGGCAGTTAGGCTTGTGGTGACCATGCATGCTGTGCCCAGATTGGTCAATATTTTTGCTTAAACTATGAAATCTGTGGTCACGTTGGTCAATTTTTGTGCATAAATTATGAAAGCTGTCCTCTCATTGGTCAATTTTTTGCATGCATAATGCAAGCTGTGCTGTCATTGGTTCTTCATTTTCAATTTTTGCATACCCCCACCGGACCTCTCCCTATGTTGTGTAATGGATATGTTAAAGCTGTAACGATGGAAAGTGTGTGCGCATTGGTTATCTTATGAATGCGGTGTTAAGCCACGTAGCAGCGTTGTGCTGTTTCCGCATCGCTTCTCGGCCTTTTGGCTAAGATCGAGTGTAGTACCTTTGGAACCACTTGGTCCTCTGGCTGGCAAGACCAAAGAGGAGTATCTGTTCTAATGATCCTATCTGAAGAACGGAGAAACCATTGGTCCTCTGGACTAGGCTGACAAGCAGAAGCTTGATGAAAGCTGGGTCGCTGTGCTCCCATAAGGGTGGCCCCTGACTTGCCTTTTGAGGCGGGGGAGATGCACATGCACCCATGCTTAATCAAAGCTTCGCTTCCTTTGCCCTTGCCATTAGGTGGGCGGGAAGTCTTTTCTTTTTCTGGCTGCCAACCAGAGCCTTGCAAAAGGCAACCAATGGCCTTGCACCGCCCACTCCAGCACCTTTTTTTGTGTCTGGTTTGAGCACCCTGGATGGGGGTCACGGTCTTTTGGCTGGACTTGCAGGCCATGACACGCCCTGGGGGAAGCTTTGGCAGAACCCAGGGTAGACGGGACTCCCCCTAGCTTCGGCGAAGGGGAGTCCAAACCTCCCCAAACCCCTTCGGGGGGGCGGGGTGGTGGGTCCTCCCTAGCTTCAGCGAAGGGGGACCCACCCGTTCGAGCTGTTCGCTGGCGGTAGCTGGGAACAGCTTGGGCAACGGAGCCCATGCCTTCGGGTAGGACTCGGAAGGATGATTCAATATCATCTTGTGCTGTTTCCGCTGATCAGCCTTTTGGCTGCCAGTAGTGATTTAGCCATGTGCTCTACTCCTGACTGGCAGTTAGGCTGGTGGCGACCATGCGAACCATGCATGCTGTGCCCAGATTAGTCCATTTTTTTGCATTAATTATGAAAGCTGTGCTCTCATTGGTCAATGTTTTGGCAGAAATGATGAAAGCTGTGCTCTCATTGGTCAATTTTCTTGCATAAATTATGAAAGCAGTGCTCTCATTGGTCAATTTTTTGCATACATTATGTAAGCTGTGCTGTCATTGGTCTTTTATTTTTGCATACCCCCCACCGGCCCTCTCCCTATGTTGTATAATGGGAATGTTAAAGCCGTATCGATGGAAAGTGTGTGTGTTGGTTCACTTCTGACTGTGGTCTTAAGAGCAATGTAGCAGTCTTGTGGTTTTTCTGCTGGTCAGCCTTTTGGCTGTCTCTAGTGATTTAACCATGTGCTCTACTCTTGACTGGCAGTTAGGCTGGTGGCGACCATGCGACCATGCGACCATGCGACCATGCGACCATGCGACCATGCGACCATGCGACCATGCGACCATGCGACCATGCGACCATGCGACCATGCGACCATGCGACCATGCGACGTTTACCCTTGTTGTGTTTTCATCGGCTGATTCTCTTGTATCTGTCATTGAGCTTTTGGTCACTTGAATTCTCGTAGATTTCCATGTGTAATAACTTCTTTCTTTAAGAACCCTAGTGATGGAAGTGAATTAACAGATCTACCTTGATATTTTTAGAGATTCAAGGGGTTGGACAGATGTACACAGCAGCTCTAGTGAATGAAGAGATTTTCTCTCCCTATGTTGTAGAATGGACATTTTAAATTCCCTCATTTGGTCAATTATTTTGCATAAATTGTGAAAGCTGTGCTCTTATTGGTCAATTGTTTTGCATACTTCTCCTCTCCCTATGTTGTACAATGGAAATTTTAAAGCCCCAGCGATGGAAAGTGTGTGCATTGGATCCCTTATGACCCTGGTGTTATGGGAAATATAGCATTCTTGGGCTGTTACATAGCCTGGGAGGTTTATGCCTTGCATTGCATAGCCTTGCCTTGCATTGCATAGCCTTGCCTTGCATTGCATAGGCTTGCCTTGCATTGCATAGGCTTGCCTTGCCTTGCCTTGCATTGCACAGCATTGCATTGCATTGCATTGCATTGCCTTGCATTGCCTTGCTGTTGAGGCATTGAGGGTGATGTATATGTCTTGCTATGCTGCATAACTTATGAATGCTTATTCATCATTGGGTAATTCTATTGCACACATTATAAAAGCTGTGCTCTCATTGGTCAATTATTTTGCATAAATTATGAAAGCTGTGCTCTGATTGGTCCATTTTTTTGCATAAATTATAAAAGCTGAGCTCTGATTGGTCCATTTTTTTGCATAAATTATAAAAGCTGAGCTCGGATTGGTCCATTATTTCGCATAAATTATGAAAGCTGATTCACCATTGGTCCATTTTTTTGCATAAATTATAAAAGCTGAGCTCTGATTGGTCCATTTTTTTGCATAAATTATAAAAGCTGAGCTCTGATTGGTCCATTTTTTTGCATAAATTATGAAAGCTGAGCTCTGATTGGTCCATTATTTTGCATAAATTATGAAAGCTGAGCTCTGATTGGTCCATTATTTTGCATAAATTATGAAAGCTGAGCTCTGATTGGTCCATTATTTCGCATAAATTATGAAAGCTGATTCACCATTGGTCCATTTTTTTTGCATAAATTATAAAAGCTGAGCTCTGATTGGTCCATTTTTTGCATAAATTATAAAAGCTGTGCTCTGATTGGTCCATCATTTTGCATAAATTATGAAAGCTGATTCCTCATTGGTCCATTTTTTTGCATAAATTATAAAAGCTGAGCTCTGATTGGTCAATTATTTTGCATAAATTATGAAAGCTGTGCCCTGATTGGTCAATTATTTTGCATAAATTATGAAAGCTGTGCCCTGATTGGTCAATTATTTTGCATTAATTATGAAAGCTGTTATCTCATTGGTCAATTGTTTTGCATAAATTATGAAAGCTGTTCTCTCATTGGTCAAATTTTTTTGCATAAATTATGAAAGCTGTTCTCTCATTGGTCCATTCTTTTGCATACATTATGTAAGCTGTGCTGTCATTGGTCCTTTAGTTTTTTTTTTTTTTGCATACCCCCCACCGGCCCTCTCCCTATGTTGTATAATGGTAATGTTAAAGCCGTAGCAATGGAAAGTGAGAGCGTTGGTTCTCTTATGACTGTGGTGTTAAGGTCCATGTAGCAGTCTTGTGCTGTTTCTGCTGATCTGCATTTTGGCTGCTGGTAGTTATTTAGCCGTGTGCTCTACTCCTGATTGGCAGTTAGGCTTGTGGTGACCATGCATGCTGTGCCCAGATTGGTCAATATTTTTGCTTAAACTATGAAATCTGTGGTCACGTTGGTCAATTTTTGTGCATAAATTATGAAAGCTGTCCTCTCATTGGTCAATTTTTTGCATGCATAATGCAAGCTGTGCTGTCATTGGTTCTTCATTTTCAATTTTTGCATACCCCCACCGGACCTCTCCCTATGTTGTGTAATGGATATGTTAAAGCTGTAACGATGGAAAGTGTGTGCGCATTGGTTATCTTATGAATGCGGTGTTAAGCCACGTAGCAGCGTTGTGCTGTTTCCGCATCGCTTCTCGGCCTTTTGGCTAAGATCGAGTGTAGTACCTTTGGAACCACTTGGTCCTCTGGCTGGCAAGACCAAAGAGGAGTATCTGTTCTAATGATCCTATCTGAAGAACGGAGAAACCATTGGTCCTCTGGACTAGGCTGACAAGCAGAAGCTTGATGAAAGCTGGGTCGCTGTGCTCCCATAAGGGTGGCCCCTGACTTGCCTTTTGAGGCGGGGGAGATGCACATGCACCCATGCTTAATCAAAGCTTCACTTCCTTTGCCCTTGCCATTAGGTGGGTGGGAAGTCTTTTCTTTTTCTGGCTGCCAACCAGAGCCTTGCAAAAGGCAACCAATGGCCTTGCACCGCCCACTCCAGCACCTTTTTTTGTGTCTGGTTTGAGCACCCTGGATGGGGGTCACGGTCTTTTGGCTGGACTTGCAGGCCATGACACGCCCTGGGGGAAGCTTTGGCAGAACCCAGGGTAGACGGGACTCCCCCTAGCTTCGGCGAAGGGGAGTCCAAACCTCCCCAAACCCCTTCGGGGGGCGGGGTGGTGGGTCCTCCCTAGCTTCAGCGAAGGGGGACCCACCCGTTCGAGCTGTTCGCTGGCGGTAGCTGGGAACAGCTTGGGCAACGGAGCCCATGCCTTCGGGTAGGACTCGGAAGGATGATTCAATATCATCTTGTGCTGTTTCCGCTGATCAGCCTTTTGGCTGCCAGTAGTGATTTAGCCATGTGCTCTACTCCTGACTGGCAGTTAGGCTGGTGGCGACCATGCGAACCATGCATGCTGTGCCCAGATTAGTCCATTTTTTTGCATTAATTATGAAAGCTGTGCTCTCATTGGTCAATGTTTTGGCAGAAATGATGAAAGCTGTGCTCTCATTGGTCAATTTTCTTGCATAAATTATGAAAGCAGTGCTCTCATTGGTCAATTTTTTGCATACATTATGTAAGCTGTGCTGTCATTGGTCTTTTATTTTTGCATACCCCCCACCGGCCCTCTCCCTATGTTGTATAATGGGAATGTTAAAGCCGTATCGATGGAAAGTGTGTGTGTTGGTTCACTTCTGACTGTGGTCTTAAGAGCAATGTAGCAGTCTTGTGGTTTTTCTGCTGGTCAGCCTTTTGGCTGTCTCTAGTGATTTAACCATGTGCTCTACTCTTGACTGGCAGTTAGGCTGGTGGCGACCATGCGACCATGCGACCATGCGACCATGCGACCATGCGACCATGCGACCATGCGACCATGCGACCATGCGACCATGCGACCATGCGACCATGCGACCATGCGACCATGCGACCATGCGACCATGCGACCATGCGACGTTTACCCTTGTTGTGTTTTCATCGGCTGATTCTCTTGTATCTGTCATTGAGCTTTTGGTCACTTGAATTCTCGTAGATTTCCATGTGTAATAACTTCTTTCTTTAAGAACCCTAGTGATGGAAGTGAATTAACAGATCTACCTTGATATTTTTAGAGATTCAAGGGGTTGGACAGATGTACACAGCAGCTCTAGTGAATGAAGAGATTTTCTCTCCCTATGTTGTAGAATGGACATTTTAAATTCCCTCATTTGGTCAATTATTTTGCATAAATTGTGAAAGCTGTGCTCTTATTGGTCAATTGTTTTGCATACTTCTCCTCTCCCTATGTTGTACAATGGAAATTTTAAAGCCCCAGCGATGGAAAGTGTGTGCATTGGATCCCTTATGACCCTGGTGTTATGGGAAATATAGCATTCTTGGGCTGTTACATAGCCTGGGAGGTTTATGCCTTGCATTGCATAGCCTTGCCTTGCATTGCATAGCCTTGCCTTGCATTGCATAGGCTTGCCTTGCATTGCATAGGCTTGCCTTGCCTTGCCTTGCATTGCACAGCATTGCATTGCATTGCATTGCCTTGCATTGCCTTGCTGTTGAGGCATTGAGGGTGATGTATATGTCTTGCTATGCTGCATAACTTATGAATGCTTATTCATCATTGGGTAATTCTATTGCACACATTATAAAAGCTGTGCTCTCATTGGTCAATTATTTTGCATAAATTATGAAAGCTGTGCTCTGATTGGTCCATTTTTTTGCATAAATTATAAAAGCTGAGCTCTGATTGGTCCATTTTTTTGCATAAATTATAAAAGCTGAGCTCGGATTGGTCCATTATTTCGCATAAATTATGAAAGCTGATTCACCATTGGTCCATTTTTTTGCATAAATTATAAAAGCTGAGCTCTGATTGGTCCATTTTTTTGCATAAATTATAAAAGCTGAGCTCTGATTGGTCCATTTTTTTGCATAAATTATGAAAGCTGAGCTCTGATTGGTCCATTATTTTGCATAAATTATGAAAGCTGAGCTCTGATTGGTCCATTATTTTGCATAAATTATGAAAGCTGAGCTCTGATTGGTCCATTATTTCGCATAAATTATGAAAGCTGATTCACCATTGGTCCATTTTTTTTGCATAAATTATAAAAGCTGAGCTCTGATTGGTCCATTTTTTGCATAAATTATAAAAGCTGTGCTCTGATTGGTCCATCATTTTGCATAAATTATGAAAGCTGATTCCTCATTGGTCCATTTTTTTGCATAAATTATAAAAGCTGAGCTCTGATTGGTCAATTATTTTGCATAAATTATGAAAGCTGTGCCCTGATTGGTCAATTATTTTGCATAAATTATGAAAGCTGTGCCCTGATTGGTCAATTATTTTGCATTAATTATGAAAGCTGTTATCTCATTGGTCAATTGTTTTGCATAAATTATGAAAGCTGTTCTCTCATTGGTCAAATTTTTTTGCATAAATTATGAAAGCTGTTCTCTCATTGGTCCATTCTTTTGCATACATTATGTAAGCTGTGCTGTCATTGGTCCTTTAGTTTTTTTTTTTTTTGCATACCCCCCACCGGCCATCTCCCTATGTTGTATAATGGTAATGTTAAAGCCGTAGCAATGGAAAGTGAGAGCGTTGGTTCTCTTATGACTGTGGTGTTAAGGTCCATGTAGCAGTCTTGTGCTGTTTCTGCTGATCTGCATTTTGGCTGCTGGTAGTTATTTAGCCGTGTGCTCTACTCCTGATTGGCAGTTAGGCTTGTGGTGACCATGCATGCTGTGCCCAGATTGGTCAATATTTTTGCTTAAACTATGAAATCTGTGGTCACGTTGGTCAATTTTTGTGCATAAATTATGAAAGCTGTCCTCTCATTGGTCAATTTTTTGCATGCATAATGCAAGCTGTGCTGTCATTGGTTCTTCATTTTCAATTTTTGCATACCCCCACCGGACCTCTCCCTATGTTGTGTAATGGATATGTTAAAGCTGTAACGATGGAAAGTGTGTGCGCATTGGTTATCTTATGAATGCGGTGTTAAGCCACGTAGCAGCGTTGTGCTGTTTCCGCATCGCTTCTCGGCCTTTTGGCTAAGATCGAGTGTAGTACCTTTGGAACCACTTGGTCCTCTGGCTGGCAAGACCAAAGAGGAGTATCTGTTCTAATGATCCTATCTGAAGAACGGAGAAACCATTGGTCCTCTGGACTAGGCTGACAAGCAGAAGCTTGATGAAAGCTGGGTCGCTGTGCTCCCATAAGGGTGGCCCCTGACTTGCCTTTTGAGGCGGGGGAGATGCACATGCACCCATGCTTAATCAAAGCTTCACTTCCTTTGCCCTTGCCATTAGGTGGGCGGGAAGTCTTTTCTTTTTCTGGCTGCCAACCAGAGCCTTGCAAAAGGCAACCAATGGCCTTGCACCGCCCACTCCAGCACCTTTTTTTGTGTCTGGTTTGAGCACCCTGGATGGGGGTCACGGTCTTTTGGCTGGACTTGCAGGCCATGACACGCCCTGGGGGAAGCTTTGGCAGAACCCAGGGTAGACGGGACTCCCCCTAGCTTCGGCGAAGGGGAGTCCAAACCTCCCCAAACCCCTTCGGGGGGCGGGGTGGTGGGTCCTCCCTAGCTTCAGCGAAGGGGGACCCACCCGTTCGAGCTGTTCGCTGGCGGTAGCTGGGAACAGCTTGGGCAACGGAGCCCATGCCTTCGGGTAGGACTCGGAAGGATGATTCAATATCATCTTGTGCTGTTTCCGCTGATCAGCCTTTTGGCTGCCAGTAGTGATTTAGCCATGTGCTCTACTCCTGACTGGCAGTTAGGCTGGTGGCGACCATGCGAACCATGCATGCTGTGCCCAGATTAGTCCATTTTTTTGCATTAATTATGAAAGCTGTGCTCTCATTGGTCAATGTTTTGGCAGAAATGATGAAAGCTGTGCTCTCATTGGTCAATTTTCTTGCATAAATTATGAAAGCAGTGCTCTCATTGGTCAATTTTTTGCATACATTATGTAAGCTGTGCTGTCATTGGTCTTTTATTTTTGCATACCCCCCACCGGCCCTCTCCCTATGTTGTATAATGGGAATGTTAAAGCCGTATCGATGGAAAGTGTGTGTGTTGGTTCACTTCTGACTGTGGTCTTAAGAGCAATGTAGCAGTCTTGTGGTTTTTCTGCTGGTCAGCCTTTTGGCTGTCTCTAGTGATTTAACCATGTGCTCTACTCTTGACTGGCAGTTAGGCTGGTTGCGACCATGCGACCATGCGACCATGCGACCATGCGACGTTTACCCTTGTTGTGTTTTCATCGGCTGATTCTCTTGTATCTGTCATTGAGCTTTTGGTCACTTGAATTCTCGTAGATTTCCATGTGTAATAACTTCTTTCTTTAAGAACCCTAGTGATGGAAGTGAATTAACAGATCTACCTTGATATTTTTAGAGATTCAAGGGGTTGGACAGATGTACACAGCAGCTCTAGTGAATGAAGAGATTTTCTCTCCCTATGTTGTAGAATGGACATTTTAAATGCCCTCATTTGGTCAATTATTTTGCATAAATTGTGAAAGCTGTGCTCTTATTGGTCAATTGTTTTGCATACTTCTCCTCTCCCTATGTTGTACAATGGAAATTTTAAAGCCCCAGCGATGGAAAGTGTGTGCATTGGATCCCTTATGACCCTGGTGTTATGGGAAATATAGCATTCTTGGGCTGTTACATAGCCTGGGAGGTTTATGCCTTGCCTTGCATTGCATTGCATAGCATTGCCTTGCATTGCCTTGCATTGCCTTGCTGTTGAGGCATTGAGGGTGATGTATATGTCTTGCTATGCTGCATAACTTATGAATGCTTATTCATCATTGGGTAATTCTATTGCACACATTATAAAAGCTGTGCTCTCATTGGTCAATTATTTTGCATAAATTATGAAAGCTGTGCTCTGATTGGTCCATTTTTTTGCATAAATTATAAAAGCTGAGCTCTGATTGGTCCATTTTTTTGCATAAATTATAAAAGCTGAGCTCGGATTGGTCCATTATTTCGCATAAATTATGAAAGCTGATTCACCATTGGTCCATTTTTTTGCATAAATTATAAAAGCTGAGCTCTGATTGGTCCATTTTTTTGCATAAATTATAAAAGCTGAGCTCTGATTGGTCCATTTTTTTGCATAAATTATGAAAGCTGAGCTCTGATTGGTCCATTATTTTGCATAAATTATGAAAGCTGAGCTCTGATTGGTCCATTATTTCGCATAAATTATGAAAGCTGATTCACCATTGGTCCATTTTTTTTGCATAAATTATAAAAGCTGAGCTCTGATTGGTCCATTTTTTGCATAAATTATAAAAGCTGTGCTCTGATTGGTCCATCATTTTGCATAAATTATGAAAGCTGATTCCTCATTGGTCCATTTTTTTGCATAAATTATAAAAGCTGAGCTCTGATTGGTCAATTATTTTGCATAAATTATGAAAGCTGTGCCCTGATTGGTCAATTATTTTGCATAAATTATGAAAGCTGTGCCCTGATTGGTCAATTATTTTGCATTAATTATGAAAGCTGTTATCTCATTGGTCAATTGTTTTGCATAAATTATGAAAGCTGTTCTCTCATTGGTCAAATTTTTTTGCATAAATTATGAAAGCTGTTCTCTCATTGGTCCATTCTTTTGCATACATTATGTAAGCTGTGCTGTCATTGGTCCTTTAGTTTTTTTTTTTTTGCATACCCCCCACCGGCCCTCTCCCTATGTTGTATAATGGTAATGTTAAAGCCGTAGCAATGGAAAGTGAGAGCGTTGGTTCTCTTATGACTGTGGTGTTAAGGTCCATGTAGCAGTCTTGTGCTGTTTCTGCTGATCTGCATTTTGGCTGCTGGTAGTTATTTAGCCGTGTGCTCTACTCCTGATTGGCAGTTAGGCTTGTGGTGACCATGCATGCTGTGCCCAGATTGGTCAATATTTTTGCTTAAACTATGAAATCTGTGGTCACGTTGGTCAATTTTTGTGCATAAATTATGAAAGCTGTCCTCTCATTGGTCAATTTTTTGCATGCATAATGCAAGCTGTGCTGTCATTGGTTCTTCATTTTCAATTTTTGCATACCCCCACCGGACCTCTCCCTATGTTGTGTAATGGATATGTTAAAGCTGTAACGATGGAAAGTGTGTGCGCATTGGTTATCTTATGAATGCGGTGTTAAGCCACGTAGCAGCGTTGTGCTGTTTCCGCATCGCTTCTCGGCCTTTTGGCTAAGATCGAGTGTAGTACCTTTGGAACCACTTGGTCCTCTGGCTGGCAAGACCAAAGAGGAGTATCTGTTCTAATGATCCTATCTGAAGAACGGAGAAACCATTGGTCCTCTGGACTAGGCTGACAAGCAGAAGCTTGATGAAAGCTGGGTCGCTGTGCTCCCATAAGGGTGGCCCCTGACTTGCCTTTTGAGGCGGGGGAGATGCACATGCACCCATGCTTAATCAAAGCTTCACTTCCTTTGCCCTTGCCATTAGGTGGGCGGGAAGTCTTTTCTTTTTCTGGCTGCCAACCAGAGCCTTGCAAAAGGCAACCAATGGCCTTGCACCGCCCACTCCAGCACCTTTTTTTGTGTCTGGTTTGAGCACCCTGGATGGGGGTCACGGTCTTTTGGCTGGACTTGCAGGCCATGACACGCCCTGGGGGAAGCTTTGGCAGAACCCAGGGTAGACGGGACTCCCCCTAGCTTCGGCGAAGGGGAGTCCAAACCTCCCCAAACCCCTTCGGGGGGCGGGGTGGTGGGTCCTCCCTAGCTTCAGCGAAGGGGGACCCACCCGTTCGAGCTGTTCGCTGGCGGTAGCTGGGAACAGCTTGGGCAACGGAGCCCATGCCTTCGGGTAGGACTCGGAAGGATGATTCAATATCATCTTGTGCTGTTTCCGCTGATCAGCCTTTTGGCTGCCAGTAGTGATTTAGCCATGTGCTCTACTCCTGACTGGCAGTTAGGCTGGTGGCGACCATGCGAACCATGCATGCTGTGCCCAGATTAGTCCATTTTTTTGCATTAATTATGAAAGCTGTGCTCTCATTGGTCAATGTTTTGGCAGAAATGATGAAAGCTGTGCTCTCATTGGTCAATTTTCTTGCATAAATTATGAAAGCAGTGCTCTCATTGGTCAATTTTTTGCATACATTATGTAAGCTGTGCTGTCATTGGTCTTTTATTTTTGCATACCCCCCACCGGCCCTCTCCCTATGTTGTATAATGGGAATGTTAAAGCCGTATCGATGGAAAGTGTGTGTGTTGGTTCACTTCTGACTGTGGTCTTAAGAGCAATGTAGCAGTCTTGTGGTTTTTCTGCTGGTCAGCCTTTTGGCTGTCTCTAGTGATTTAACCATGTGCTCTACTCTTGACTGGCAGTTAGGCTGGTGGCGACCATGCGACCATGCGACCATGCGACCATGCGACCATGCGACCATGCGACCATGCGACCATGCGACCATGCGACCATGCGACCATGCGACGTTTACCCTTGTTGTGTTTTCATCGGCTGATTCTCTTGTATCTGTCATTGAGCTTTTGGTCACTTGAATTCTCGTAGATTTCCATGTGTAATAACTTCTTTCTTTAAGAACCCTAGTGATGGAAGTGAATTAACAGATCTACCTTGATATTTTTAGAGATTCAAGGGGTTGGACAGATGTACACAGCAGCTCTAGTGAATGAAGAGATTTTCTCTCCCTATGTTGTAGAATGGAAATTTTAAAGCCCCAGCGATGGAAAGTGTGTGCATTGGATCCCTTATGACCCTGGTGTTATGGGAAATATAGCATTCTTGGGCTGTTACATAGCCTGGGAGGTTTATGCCTTGCATTGCATAGCCTTGCCTTGCATTGCATAGCCTTGCCTTGCATTGCATAGGCTTGCCTTGCATTGCATAGGCTTGCCTTGCCTTGCCTTGCATTGCACAGCATTGCATTGCATTGCATTGCCTTGCATTGCCTTGCTGTTGAGGCATTGAGGGTGATGTATATGTCTTGCTATGCTGCATAACTTATGAATGCTTATTCATCATTGGGTAATTCTATTGCACACATTATAAAAGCTGTGCTCTCATTGGTCAATTATTTTGCATAAATTATGAAAGCTGTGCTCTGATTGGTCCATTTTTTTGCATAAATTATAAAAGCTGAGCTCTGATTGGTCCATTTTTTTGCATAAATTATAAAAGCTGAGCTCGGATTGGTCCATTATTTCGCATAAATTATGAAAGCTGATTCACCATTGGTCCATTTTTTTGCATAAATTATAAAAGCTGAGCTCTGATTGGTCCATTTTTTTGCATAAATTATAAAAGCTGAGCTCTGATTGGTCCATTTTTTTGCATAAATTATGAAAGCTGAGCTCTGATTGGTCCATTATTTTGCATAAATTATGAAAGCTGAGCTCTGATTGGTCCATTATTTTGCATAAATTATGAAAGCTGAGCTCTGATTGGTCCATTATTTCGCATAAATTATGAAAGCTGATTCACCATTGGTCCATTTTTTTTGCATAAATTATAAAAGCTGAGCTCTGATTGGTCCATTTTTTGCATAAATTATAAAAGCTGTGCTCTGATTGGTCCATCATTTTGCATAAATTATGAAAGCTGATTCCTCATTGGTCCATTTTTTTGCATAAATTATAAAAGCTGAGCTCTGATTGGTCAATTATTTTGCATAAATTATGAAAGCTGTGCCCTGATTGGTCAATTATTTTGCATAAATTATGAAAGCTGTGCCCTGATTGGTCAATTATTTTGCATTAATTATGAAAGCTGTTATCTCATTGGTCAATTGTTTTGCATAAATTATGAAAGCTGTTCTCTCATTGGTCAAATTTTTTTGCATAAATTATGAAAGCTGTTCTCTCATTGGTCCATTCTTTTGCATACATTATGTAAGCTGTGCTGTCATTGGTCCTTTAGTTTTTTTTTTTTTTGCATACCCCCCACCGGCCCTCTCCCTATGTTGTATAATGGTAATGTTAAAGCCGTAGCAATGGAAAGTGAGAGTGTTGGTTCTCTTATGACTGTGGTGTTAAGGTCCATGTAGCAGTCTTGTGCTGTTTCTGCTGATCTGCATTTTGGCTGCTGGTAGTTATTTAGCCGTGTGCTCTACTCCTGATTGGCAGTTAGGCTTGTGGTGACCATGCATGCTGTGCCCAGATTGGTCAATATTTTTGCTTAAACTATGAAATCTGTGGTCACGTTGGTCAATTTTTGTGCATAAATTATGAAAGCTGTCCTCTCATTGGTCAATTTTTTGCATGCATAATGCAAGCTGTGCTGTCATTGGTTCTTCATTTTCAATTTTTGCATACCCCCACCGGACCTCTCCCTATGTTGTGTAATGGATATGTTAAAGCTGTAACGATGGAAAGTGTGTGCGCATTGGTTATCTTATGAATGCGGTGTTAAGCCACGTAGCAGCGTTGTGCTGTTTCCGCATCGCTTCTCGGCCTTTTGGCTAAGATCGAGTGTAGTACCTTTGGAACCACTTGGTCCTCTGGCTGGCAAGACCAAAGAGGAGTATCTGTTCTAATGATCCTATCTGAAGAACGGAGAAACCATTGGTCCTCTGGACTAGGCTGACAAGCAGAAGCTTGATGAAAGCTGGGTCGCTGTGCTCCCATAAGGGTGGCCCCTGACTTGCCTTTTGAGGTGGGGGAGATGCACATGCACCCATGCTTAATCAAAGCTTCACTTCCTTTGCCCTTGCCATTAGGTGGGCGGGAAGTCTTTTCTTTTTCTGGCTGCCAACCAGAGCCTTGCAAAAGGCAACCAATGGCCTTGCACCGCCCACTCCAGCACCTTTTTTTGTGTCTGGTTTGAGCACCCTGGATGGGGGTCACGGTCTTTTGGCTGGACTTGCAGGCCATGACACGCCCTGGGGGAAGCTTTGGCAGAACCCAGGGTAGACGGGTCTCCCCCTAGCTTCGGCGAAGGGGAGTCCAAACCTCCCCAAACCCCTTCGGGGGGGCGGGGTGGTGGGTCCTCCCTAGCTTCAGCGAAGGGGGACCCACCCGTTCGAGCTGTTCGCTGGCGGTAGCTGGGAACAGCTTGGGCAACGGAGCCCATGCCTTCGGGTAGGACTCGGAAGGATGATTCAATATCATCTTGTGCTGTTTCCGCTGATCAGCCTTTTGGCTGCCAGTAGTGATTTAGCCATGTGCTCTACTCCTGACTGGCAGTTAGGCTGGTGGCGACCATGCGAACCATGCATGCTGTGCCCAGATTAGTCCATTTTTTTGCATTAATTATGAAAGCTGTGCTCTCATTGGTCAATGTTTTGGCAGAAATGATGAAAGCTGTGCTCTCATTGGTCAATTTTCTTGCATAAATTATGAAAGCAGTGCTCTCATTGGTCAATTTTTTGCATACATTATGTAAGCTGTGCTGTCATTGGTCTTTTATTTTTGCATACCCCCCACCGGCCCTCTCCCTATGTTGTATAATGGGAATGTTAAAGCCGTATCGATGGAAAGTGTGTGTGTTGGTTCACTTCTGACTGTGGTCTTAAGAGCAATGTAGCAGTCTTGTGGTTTTTCTGCTGGTCAGCCTTTTGGCTGTCTCTAGTGATTTAACCATGTGCTCTACTCTTGACTGGCAGTTAGGCTGGTTGCGACCATGCGACCATGCGACCATGCGACCATGCGACCATGCGACCATGCGACCATGCGACCATGCGACCATGCGACCATGCGACCATGCGACCATGCGACCATGCGACCATGCGACCATGCGACCATGCGACCATGCGACGTTTACCCTTGTTGTGTTTTCATCGGCTGATTCTCTTGTATCTGTCATTGAGCTTTTGGTCACTTGAATTCTCGTAGATTTCCATGTGTAATAACTTCTTTCTTTAAGAACCCTAGTGATGGAAGTGAATTAACAGATCTACCTTGATATTTTTAGAGATTCAAGGGGTTGGACAGATGTACACAGCAGCTCTAGTGAATGAAGAGATTTTCTCTCCCTATGTTGTAGAATGGACATTTTAAATGCCCTCATTTGGTCAAGTATTTTGCATAAATTGTGAAAGCTGTGCTCTTATTGGTCAATTGTTTTGCATACTTCTCCTCTCCCTATGTTGTACAATGGAAATTTTAAAGCCCCAGCGATGGAAAGTGTGTGCATTGGATCCCTTATGACCCTGGTGTTATGGGAAATATAGCATTCTTGGGCTGTTACATAGCCTGGGAGGTTTATGCCTTGCCTTGCATTGCATTGCATAGCATTGCATTGCATTGCCTTGCATTGCCTTGCTGTTGAGGCATTGAGGGTGATGTATATGTCTTGCTATGCTGCATAACTTATGAATGCTTATTCATCATTGGGTAATTCTATTGCACACATTATAAAAGCTGTGCTCTCATTGGTCAATTATTTTGCATAAATTATGAAAGCTGTGCTCTGATTGGTCCATTTTTTTGCATAAATTATAAAAGCTGAGCTCTGATTGGTCCATTTTTTTGCATAAATTATAAAAGCTGAGCTCGGATTGGTCCATTATTTCGCATAAATTATGAAAGCTGATTCACCATTGGTCCATTTTTTTGCATAAATTATAAAAGCTGAGCTCTGATTGGTCCATTTTTTTGCATAAATTATAAAAGCTGAGCTCTGATTGGTCCATTTTTTTGCATAAATTATGAAAGCTGAGCTCTGATTGGTCCATTATTTTGCATAAATTATGAAAGCTGAGCTCTGATTGGTCCATTATTTCGCATAAATTATGAAAGCTGATTCACCATTGGTCCATTTTTTTTGCATAAATTATAAAAGCTGAGCTCTGATTGGTCCATTTTTTGCATAAATTATAAAAGCTGTGCTCTGATTGGTCCATCATTTTGCATAAATTATGAAAGCTGATTCCTCATTGGTCCATTTTTTTGCATAAATTATAAAAGCTGAGCTCTGATTGGTCAATTATTTTGCATAAATTATGAAAGCTGTGCCCTGATTGGTCAATTATTTTGCATAAATTATGAAAGCTGTGCCCTGATTGGTCAATTATTTTGCATTAATTATGAAAGCTGTTATCTCATTGGTCAATTGTTTTGCATAAATTATGAAAGCTGTTCTCTCATTGGTCAAATTTTTTTGCATAAATTATGAAAGCTGTTCTCTCATTGGTCCATTCTTTTGCATACATTATGTAAGCTGTGCTGTCATTGGTCCTTTAGTTTTTTTTTTTTTTGCATACCCCCCACCGGCCCTCTCCCTATGTTGTATAATGGTAATGTTAAAGCCGTAGCAATGGAAAGTGAGAGTGTTGGTTCTCTTATGACTGTGGTGTTAAGGTCCATGTAGCAGTCTTGTGCTGTTTCTGCTGATCTGCATTTTGGCTGCTGGTAGTTATTTAGCCGTGTGCTCTACTCCTGATTGGCAGTTAGGCTTGTGGTGACCATGCATGCTGTGCCCAGATTGGTCAATATTTTTGCTTAAACTATGAAATCTGTGGTCACGTTGGTCAATTTTTGTGCATAAATTATGAAAGCTGTCCTCTCATTGGTCAATTTTTTGCATGCATAATGCAAGCTGTGCTGTTATTGGTTCTTCATTTTCAATTTTTGCATACCCCCACCGGACCTCTCCCTATGTTGTGTAATGGATATGTTAAAGCTGTAACGATGGAAAGTGTGTGCGCATTGGTTATCTTATGAATGCGGTGTTAAGCCACGTAGCAGCGTTGTGCTGTTTCCGCATCGCTTCTCGGCCTTTTGGCTAAGATCGAGTGTAGTACCTTTGGAACCACTTGGTCCTCTGGCTGGCAAGACCAAAGAGGAGTATCTGTTCTAATGATCCTATCTGAAGAACGGAGAAACCATTGGTCCTCTGGACTAGGCTGACAAGCAGAAGCTTGATGAAAGCTGGGTCGCTGTGCTCCCATAAGGGTGGCCCCTGACTTGCCTTTTGAGGCGGGGGAGATGCACATGCACCCATGCTTAATCAAAGCTTCACTTCCTTTGCCCTTGCCATTAGGTGGGCGGGAAGTCTTTTCTTTTTCTGGCTGCCAACCAGAGCCTTGCAAAAGGCAACCAATGGCCTTGCACCGCCCACTCCAGCACCTTTTTTTGTGTCTGGTTTGAGCACCCTGGATGGGGGTCACGGTCTTTTGGCTGGACTTGCAGGCCATGACACGCCCTGGGGGAAGCTTTGGCAGAACCCAGGGTAGACGGGACTCCCCCTAGCTTCGGCGAAGGGGAGTCCAAACCTCCCCAAACCCCTTCGGGGGGCGGGGTGGTGGGTCCTCCCTAGCTTCAGCGAAGGGGGACCCACCCGTTCGAGCTGTTCGCTGGCGGTAGCTGGGAACAGCTTGGGCAACGGAGCCCATGCCTTCGGGTAGGACTCGGAAGGATGATTCAATATCATCTTGTGCTGTTTCCGCTGATCAGCCTTTTGGCTGCCAGTAGTGATTTAGCCATGTGCTCTACTCCTGACTGGCAGTTAGGCTGGTGGCGACCATGCGAACCATGCATGCTGTGCCCAGATTAGTCCATTTTTTTGCATTAATTATGAAAGCTGTGCTCTCATTGGTCAATGTTTTGGCAGAAATGATGAAAGCTGTGCTCTCATTGGTCAATTTTCTTGCATAAATTATGAAAGCAGTGCTCTCATTGGTCAATTTTTTGCATACATTATGTAAGCTGTGCTGTCATTGGTCTTTTATTTTTGCATACCCCCCACCGGCCCTCTCCCTATGTTGTATAATGGGAATGTTAAAGCCGTATCGATGGAAAGTGTGTGTGTTGGTTCACTTCTGACTGTGGTCTTAAGAGCAATGTAGCAGTCTTGTGGTTTTTCTGCTGGTCAGCCTTTTGGCTGTCTCTAGTGATTTAACCATGTGCTCTACTCTTGACTGGCAGTTAGGCTGGTGGCGACCATGCGACCATGCGACCATGCGACCATGCGACCATGCGACCATGCGACCATGCGACCATGCGACCATGCGACCATGCGACCATGCGACCATGCGACCATGCGACCATGCGACCATGCGACCATGCGACCATGCGACCATGCGACCATGCGACCATGCGACCATGCGACCATGCGACCATGCGACCATGCGACCATGCGACCATGCGACCATGCGACCATGCGACCATGCGACCATGCGACCATGCGACCATGCGACCATGCGACCATGCGACCATGCGACCATGCGACCATGCGACGTTTACCCTTGTTGTGTTTTCATCGGCTGATTCTCTTGTATCTGTCATTGAGCTTTTGGTCACTTGAATTCTCGTAGATTTCCATGTGTAATAACTTCTTTCTTTAAGAACCCTAGTGATGGAAGTGAATTAACAGATCTACCTTGATATTTTTAGAGATTCAAGGGGTTGGACAGATGTACACAGCAGCTCTAGTGAATGAAGAGATTTTCTCTCCCTATGTTGTAGAATGGACATTTTAAATTCCCTCATTTGGTCAATTATTTTGCATAAATTGTGAAAGCTGTGCTCTTATTGGTCAATTGTTTTGCATACTTCTCCTCTCCCTATGTTGTACAATGGAAATTTTAAAGCCCCAGCGATGGAAAGTGTGTGCATTGGATCCCTTATGACCCTGGTGTTATGGGAAATATAGCATTCTTGGGCTGTTACATAGCCTGGGAGGTTTATGCCTTGCATTGCATAGCCTTGCCTTGCATTGCATAGGCTTGCCTTGCATTGCATAGGCTTGCCTTGCCTTGCCTTGCATTGCACAGCATTGCATTGCATTGCATTGCCTTGCATTGCCTTGCTGTTGAGGCATTGAGGGTGATGTATATGTCTTGCTATGCTGCATAACTTATGAATGCTTATTCATCATTGGGTAATTCTATTGCACACATTATAAAAGCTGTGCTCTCATTGGTCAATTATTTTGCATAAATTATGAAAGCTGTGCTCTGATTGGTCCATTTTTTTGCATAAATTATAAAAGCTGAGCTCTGATTGGTCCATTTTTTTGCATAAATTATAAAAGCTGAGCTCGGATTGGTCCATTATTTCGCATAAATTATGAAAGCTGATTCACCATTGGTCCATTTTTTTGCATAAATTATAAAAGCTGAGCTCTGATTGGTCCATTTTTTTGCATAAATTATAAAAGCTGAGCTCTGATTGGTCCATTTTTTTGCATAAATTATGAAAGCTGAGCTCTGATTGGTCCATTATTTTGCATAAATTATGAAAGCTGAGCTCTGATTGGTCCATTATTTTGCATAAATTATGAAAGCTGAGCTCTGATTGGTCCATTATTTCGCATAAATTATGAAAGCTGATTCACCATTGGTCCATTTTTTTTGCATAAATTATAAAAGCTGAGCTCTGATTGGTCCATTTTTTGCATAAATTATAAAAGCTGTGCTCTGATTGGTCCATCATTTTGCATAAATTATGAAAGCTGATTCCTCATTGGTCCATTTTTTTGCATAAATTATAAAAGCTGAGCTCTGATTGGTCAATTATTTTGCATAAATTATGAAAGCTGTGCCCTGATTGGTCAATTATTTTGCATTAATTATGAAAGCTGTTATCTCATTGGTCAATTGTTTTGCATAAATTATGAAAGCTGTTCTCTCATTGGTCAAATTTTTTTGCATAAATTATGAAAGCTGTTCTCTCATTGGTCCATTCTTTTGCATACATTATGTAAGCTGTGCTGTCATTGGTCCTTTAGTTTTTTTTTTTTTTGCATACCCCCCACCGGCCATCTCCCTATGTTGTATAATGGTAATGTTAAAGCCGTAGCAATGGAAAGTGAGAGCGTTGGTTCTCTTATGACTGTGGTGTTAAGGTCCATGTAGCAGTCTTGTGCTGTTTCTGCTGATCTGCATTTTGGCTGCTGGTAGTTATTTAGCCGTGTGCTCTACTCCTGATTGGCAGTTAGGCTTGTGGTGACCATGCATGCTGTGCCCAGATTGGTCAATATTTTTGCTTAAACTATGAAATCTGTGGTCATGTTGGTCAATTTTTGTGCATAAATTATGAAAGCTGTCCTCTCATTGGTCAATTTTTTGCATGCATAATGCAAGCTGTGCTGTCATTGGTTCTTCATTTTCAATTTTTGCATACCCCCACCGGACCTCTCCCTATGTTGTGTAATGGATATGTTAAAGCTGTAACGATGGAAAGTGTGTGCGCATTGGTTATCTTATGAATGCGGTGTTAAGCCACGTAGCAGCGTTGTGCTGTTTCCGCATCGCTTCTCGGCCTTTTGGCTAAGATCGAGTGTAGTACCTTTGGAACCACTTGGTCCTCTGGCTGGCAAGACCAAAGAGGAGTATCTGTTCTAATGATCCTATCTGAAGAACGGAGAAACCATTGGTCCTCTGGACTAGGCTGACAAGCAGAAGCTTGATGAAAGCTGGGTCGCTGTGCTCCCATAAGGGTGGCCCCTGACTTGCCTTTTGAGGCGGGGGAGATGCACATGCACCCATGCTTAATCAAAGCTTCACTTCCTTTGCCCTTGCCATTAGGTGGGCGGGAAGTCTTTTCTTTTTCTGGCTGCCAACCAGAGCCTTGCAAAAGGCAACCAATGGCCTTGCACCGCCCACTCCAGCACCTTTTTTTGTGTCTGGTTTGAGCACCCTGGATGGGGGTCACGGTCTTTTGGCTGGACTTGCAGGCCATGACACGCCCTGGGGGAAGCTTTGGCAGAACCCAGGGTAGACGGGACTCCCCCTAGCTTCGGCGAAGGGGAGTCCAAACCTCCCCAAACCCCTTCGGGGGGCGGGGTGGTGGGTCCTCCCTAGCTTCAGCGAAGGGGGACCCACCCGTTCGAGCTGTTCGCTGGCGGTAGCTGGGAACAGCTTGGGCAACGGAGCCCATGCCTTCGGGTAGGACTCGGAAGGATGATTCAATATCATCTTGTGCTGTTTCCGCTGATCAGCCTTTTGGCTGCCAGTAGTGATTTAGCCATGTGCTCTACTCCTGACTGGCAGTTAGGCTGGTGGCGACCATGCGAACCATGCATGCTGTGCCCAGATTAGTCCATTTTTTTGCATTAATTATGAAAGCTGTGCTCTCATTGGTCAATGTTTTGGCAGAAATGATGAAAGCTGTGCTCTCATTGGTCAATTTTCTTGCATAAATTATGAAAGCAGTGCTCTCATTGGTCAATTTTTTGCATACATTATGTAAGCTGTGCTGTCATTGGTCTTTTATTTTTGCATACCCCCCACCGGCCCTCTCCCTATGTTGTATAATGGGAATGTTAAAGCCGTATCGATGGAAAGTGTGTGTGTTGGTTCACTTCTGACTGTGGTCTTAAGAGCAATGTAGCAGTCTTGTGGTTTTTCTGCTGGTCAGCCTTTTGGCTGTCTCTAGTGATTTAACCATGTGCTCTACTCTTGACTGGCAGTTAGGCTGGTTGCGACCATGCGACCATGCGACCATGCGACCATGCGACGTTTACCCTTGTTGTGTTTTCATCGGCTGATTCTCTTGTATCTGTCATTGAGCTTTTGGTCACTTGAATTCTCGTAGATTTCCATGTGTAATAACTTCTTTCTTTAAGAACCCTAGTGATGGAAGTGAATTAACAGATCTACCTTGATATTTTTAGAGATTCAAGGGGTTGGACAGATGTACACAGCAGCTCTAGTGAATGAAGAGATTTTCTCTCCCTATGTTGTAGAATGGACATTTTAAATGCCCTCATTTGGTCAATTATTTTGCATAAATTGTGAAAGCTGTGCTCTTATTGGTCAATTGTTTTGCATACTTCTCCTCTCCCTATGTTGTACAATGGAAATTTTAAAGCCCCAGCGATGGAAAGTGTGTGCATTGGATCCCTTATGACCCTGGTGTTATGGGAAATATAGCATTCTTGGGCTGTTACATAGCCTGGGAGGTTTATGCCTTGCCTTGCATTGCATTGCATAGCATTGCCTTGCATTGCCTTGCATTGCCTTGCTGTTGAGGCATTGAGGGTGATGTATATGTCTTGCTATGCTGCATAACTTATGAATGCTTATTCATCATTGGGTAATTCTATTGCACACATTATAAAAGCTGTGCTCTCATTGGTCAATTATTTTGCATAAATTATGAAAGCTGTGCTCTGATTGGTCCATTTTTTTGCATAAATTATAAAAGCTGAGCTCTGATTGGTCCATTTTTTTGCATAAATTATAAAAGCTGAGCTCGGATTGGTCCATTATTTCGCATAAATTATGAAAGCTGATTCACCATTGGTCCATTTTTTTGCATAAATTATAAAAGCTGAGCTCTGATTGGTCCATTTTTTTGCATAAATTATAAAAGCTGAGCTCTGATTGGTCCATTTTTTTGCATAAATTATGAAAGCTGAGCTCTGATTGGTCCATTATTTTGCATAAATTATGAAAGCTGAGCTCTGATTGGTCCATTATTTCGCATAAATTATGAAAGCTGATTCACCATTGGTCCATTTTTTTTGCATAAATTATAAAAGCTGAGCTCTGATTGGTCCATTTTTTGCATAAATTATAAAAGCTGTGCTCTGATTGGTCCATCATTTTGCATAAATTATGAAAGCTGATTCCTCATTGGTCCATTTTTTTGCATAAATTATAAAAGCTGAGCTCTGATTGGTCAATTATTTTGCATAAATTATGAAAGCTGTGCCCTGATTGGTCAATTATTTTGCATAAATTATGAAAGCTGTGCCCTGATTGGTCAATTATTTTGCATTAATTATGAAAGCTGTTATCTCATTGGTCAATTGTTTTGCATAAATTATGAAAGCTGTTCTCTCATTGGTCAAATTTTTTTGCATAAATTATGAAAGCTGTTCTCTCATTGGTCCATTCTTTTGCATACATTATGTAAGCTGTGCTGTCATTGGTCCTTTAGTTTTTTTTTTTTTTGCATACCCCCCACCGGCCCTCTCCCTATGTTGTATAATGGTAATGTTAAAGCCGTAGCAATGGAAAGTGAGAGCGTTGGTTCTCTTATGACTGTGGTGTTAAGGTCCATGTAGCAGTCTTGTGCTGTTTCTGCTGATCTGCATTTTGGCTGCTGGTAGTTATTTAGCCGTGTGCTCTACTCCTGATTGGCAGTTAGGCTTGTGGTGACCATGCATGCTGTGCCCAGATTGGTCAATATTTTTGCTTAAACTATGAAATCTGTGGTCACGTTGGTCAATTTTTGTGCATAAATTATGAAAGCTGTCCTCTCATTGGTCAATTTTTTGCATGCATAATGCAAGCTGTGCTGTCATTGGTTCTTCATTTTCAATTTTTGCATACCCCCACCGGACCTCTCCCTATGTTGTGTAATGGATATGTTAAAGCTGTAACGATGGAAAGTGTGTGCGCATTGGTTATCTTATGAATGCGGTGTTAAGCCACGTAGCAGCGTTGTGCTGTTTCCGCATCGCTTCTCGGCCTTTTGGCTAAGATCGAGTGTAGTACCTTTGGAACCACTTGGTCCTCTGGCTGGCAAGACCAAAGAGGAGTATCTGTTCTAATGATCCTATCTGAAGAACGGAGAAACCATTGGTCCTCTGGACTAGGCTGACAAGCAGAAGCTTGATGAAAGCTGGGTCGCTGTGCTCCCATAAGGGTGGCCCCTGACTTGCCTTTTGAGGCGGGGGAGATGCACATGCACCCATGCTTAATCAAAGCTTCACTTCCTTTGCCATTAGGTGGGCGGGAAGTCTTTTCTTTTTCTGGCTGCCAACCAGAGCCTTGCAAAAGGCAACCAATGGCCTTGCACCGCCCACTCCAGCACCTTTTTTTGTGTCTGGTTTGAGCACCCTGGATGGGGGTCACGGTCTTTTGGCTGGACTTGCAGGCCATGACACGCCCTGGGGGAAGCTTTGGCAGAACCCAGGGTAGACGGGACTCCCCCTAGCTTCGGCGAAGGGGAGTCCAAACCTCCCCAAACCCCTTCGGGGGGCGGGGTGGTGGGTCCTCCCTAGCTTCAGCGAAGGGGGACCCACCCGTTCGAGCTGTTCGCTGGCGGTAGCTGGGAACAGCTTGGGCAACGGAGCCCATGCCTTCGGGTAGGACTCGGAAGGATGATTCAATATCATCTTGTGCTGTTTCCGCTGATCAGCCTTTTGGCTGCCAGTAGTGATTTAGCCATGTGCTCTACTCCTGACTGGCAGTTAGGCTGGTGGCGACCATGCGAACCATGCATGCTGTGCCCAGATTAGTCCATTTTTTGCATTAATTATGAAAGCTGTGCTCTCATTGGTCAATGTTTTGGCAGAAATGATGAAAGCTGTGCTCTCATTGGTCAATTTTCTTGCATAAATTATGAAAGCAGTGCTCTCATTGGTCAATTTTTTGCATACATTATGTAAGCTGTGCTGTCATTGGTCTTTTATTTTTGCATACCCCCCACCGGCCCTCTCCCTATGTTGTATAATGGGAATGTTAAAGCCGTATCGATGGAAAGTGTGTGTGTTGGTTCACTTCTGACTGTGGTCTTAAGAGCAATGTAGCAGTCTTGTGGTTTTTCTGCTGGTCAGCCTTTTGGCTGTCTCTAGTGATTTAACCATGTGCTCTACTCTTGACTGGCAGTTAGGCTGGTGGCGACCATGCGACCATGCGACCATGCGACCATGCGACCATGCGACCATGCGACCATGCGACCATGCGACCATGCGACCATGCGACCATGCGACCATGCGACCATGCGACCATGCGACGTTTACCCTTGTTGTGTTTTCATCGGCTGATTCTCTTGTATCTGTCATTGAGCTTTTGGTCACTTGAATTCTCGTAGATTTCCATGTGTAATAACTTCTTTCTTTAAGAACCCTAGTGATGGAAGTGAATTAACAGATCTACCTTGATATTTTTAGAGATTCAAGGGGTTGGACAGATGTACACAGCAGCTCTAGTGAATGAAGAGATTTTCTCTCCCTATGTTGTAGAATGGACATTTTAAATTCCCTCATTTGGTCAATTATTTTGCATAAATTGTGAAAGCTGTGCTCTTATTGGTCAATTGTTTTGCATACTTCTCCTCTCCCTATGTTGTACAATGGAAATTTTAAAGCCCCAGCGATGGAAAGTGTGTGCATTGGATCCCTTATGACCCTGGTGTTATGGGAAATATAGCATTCTTGGGCTGTTACATAGCCTGGGAGGTTTATGCCTTGCATTGCATAGCCTTGCCTTGCATTGCATAGCCTTGCCTTGCATTGCATAGGCTTGCCTTGCATTGCATAGGCTTGCCTTGCCTTGCCTTGCATTGCACAGCATTGCATTGCATTGCATTGCATTGCCTTGCATTGCCTTGCTGTTGAGGCATTGAGGGTGATGTATATGTCTTGCTATGCTGCATAACTTATGAATGCTTATTCATCATTGGGTAATTCTATTGCACACATTATAAAAGCTGTGCTCTCATTGGTCAATTATTTTGCATAAATTATGAAAGCTGTGCTCTGATTGGTCCATTTTTTTGCATAAATTATAAAAGCTGAGCTCTGATTGGTCCATTTTTTTGCATAAATTATAAAAGCTGAGCTCGGATTGGTCCATTATTTCGCATAAATTATGAAAGCTGATTCACCATTGGTCCATTTTTTTGCATAAATTATAAAAGCTGAGCTCTGATTGGTCCATTTTTTTGCATAAATTATAAAAGCTGAGCTCTGATTGGTCCATTTTTTTGCATAAATTATGAAAGCTGAGCTCTGATTGGTCCATTATTTTGCATAAATTATGAAAGCTGAGCTCTGATTGGTCCATTATTTTGCATAAATTATGAAAGCTGAGCTCTGATTGGTCCATTATTTCGCATAAATTATGAAAGCTGATTCACCATTGGTCCATTTTTTTTGCATAAATTATAAAAGCTGAGCTCTGATTGGTCCATTTTTTGCATAAATTATAAAAGCTGTGCTCTGATTGGTCCATCATTTTGCATAAATTATGAAAGCTGATTCCTCATTGGTCCATTTTTTTGCATAAATTATAAAAGCTGAGCTCTGATTGGTCAATTATTTTGCATAAATTATGAAAGCTGTGCCCTGATTGGTCAATTATTTTGCATAAATTATGAAAGCTGTGCCCTGATTGGTCAATTATTTTGCATTAATTATGAAAGCTGTTATCTCATTGGTCAATTGTTTTGCATAAATTATGAAAGCTGTTCTCTCATTGGTCAAATTTTTTTGCATAAATTATGAAAGCTGTTCTCTCATTGGTCCATTCTTTTGCATACATTATGTAAGCTGTGCTGTCATTGGTCCTTTAGTTTTTTTTTTTTTTGCATACCCCCCACCGGCCCTCTCCCTATGTTGTATAATGGTAATGTTAAAGCCGTAGCAATGGAAAGTGAGAGTGTTGGTTCTCTTATGACTGTGGTGTTAAGGTCCATGTAGCAGTCTTGTGCTGTTTCTGCTGATCTGCATTTTGGCTGCTGGTAGTTATTTAGCCGTGTGCTCTACTCCTGATTGGCAGTTAGGCTTGTGGTGACCATGCATGCTGTGCCCAGATTGGTCAATATTTTTGCTTAAACTATGAAATCTGTGGTCACGTTGGTCAATTTTTGTGCATAAATTATGAAAGCTGTCCTCTCATTGGTCAATTTTTTGCATGCATAATGCAAGCTGTGCTGTCATTGGTTCTTCATTTTCAATTTTTGCATACCCCCACCGGACCTCTCCCTATGTTGTGTAATGGATATGTTAAAGCTGTAACGATGGAAAGTGTGTGCGCATTGGTTATCTTATGAATGCGGTGTTAAGCCACGTAGCAGCGTTGTGCTGTTTCCGCATCGCTTCTCGGCCTTTTGGCTAAGATCGAGTGTAGTACCTTTGGAACCACTTGGTCCTCTGGCTGGCAAGACCAAAGAGGAGTATCTGTTCTAATGATCCTATCTGAAGAACGGAGAAACCATTGGTCCTCTGGACTAGGCTGACAAGCAGAAGCTTGATGAAAGCTGGGTCGCTGTGCTCCCATAAGGGTGGCCCCTGACTTGCCTTTTGAGGCGGGGGAGATGCACATGCACCCATGCTTAATCAAAGCTTCACTTCCTTTGCCCTTGCCATTAGGTGGGCGGGAAGTCTTTTCTTTTTCTGGCTGCCAACCAGAGCCTTGCAAAAGGCAACCAATGGCCTTGCACCGCCCACTCCAGCACCTTTTTTTGTGTCTGGTTTGAGCACCCTGGATGGGGGTCACGGTCTTTTGGCTGGACTTGCAGGCCATGACACGCCCTGGGGGAAGCTTTGGCAGAACCCAGGGTAGACGGGTCTCCCCCTAGCTTCGGCGAAGGGGAGTCCAAACCTCCCCAAACCCCTTCGGGGGGCGGGGTGGTGGGTCCTCCCTAGCTTCAGCGAAGGGGGACCCACCCGTTCGAGCTGTTCGCTGGCGGTAGCTGGGAACAGCTTGGGCAACGGAGCCCATGCCTTCGGGTAGGACTCGGAAGGATGATTCAATATCATCTTGTGCTGTTTCCGCTGATCAGCCTTTTGGCTGCCAGTAGTGATTTAGCCATGTGCTCTACTCCTGACTGGCAGTTAGGCTGGTGGCGACCATGCGAACCATGCATGCTGTGCCCAGATTAGTCCATTTTTTTGCATTAATTATGAAAGCTGTGCTCTCATTGGTCAATGTTTTGGCAGAAATGATGAAAGCTGTGCTCTCATTGGTCAATTTTCTTGCATAAATTATGAAAGCAGTGCTCTCATTGGTCAATTTTTTGCATACATTATGTAAGCTGTGCTGTCATTGGTCTTTTATTTTTGCATACCCCCCACCGGCCCTCTCCCTATGTTGTATAATGGGAATGTTAAAGCCGTATCGATGGAAAGTGTGTGTGTTGGTTCACTTCTGACTGTGGTCTTAAGAGCAATGTAGCAGTCTTGTGGTTTTTCTGCTGGTCAGCCTTTTGGCTGTCTCTAGTGATTTAACCATGTGCTCTACTCTTGACTGGCAGTTAGGCTGGTTGCGACCATGCGACCATGCGACCATGCGACCATGCGACCATGCGACCATGCGACCATGCGACGTTTACCCTTGTTGTGTTTTCATCGGCTGATTCTCTTGTATCTGTCATTGAGCTTTTGGTCACTTGAATTCTCGTAGATTTCCATGTGTAATAACTTCTTTCTTTAAGAACCCTAGTGATGGAAGTGAATTAACAGATCTACCTTGATATTTTTAGAGATTCAAGGGGTTGGACAGATGTACACAGCAGCTCTAGTGAATGAAGAGATTTTCTCTCCCTATGTTGTAGAATGGACATTTTAAATGCCCTCATTTGGTCAATTATTTTGCATAAATTGTGAAAGCTGTGCTCTTATTGGTCAATTGTTTTGCATACTTCTCCTCTCCCTATGTTGTACAATGGAAATTTTAAAGCCCCAGCGATGGAAAGTGTGTGCATTGGATCCCTTATGACCCTGGTGTTATGGGAAATATAGCATTCTTGGGCTGTTACATAGCCTGGGAGGTTTATGCCTTGCCTTGCATTGCATTGCATAGCATTGCATTGCATTGCCTTGCATTGCCTTGCTGTTGAGGCATTGAGGGTGATGTATATGTCTTGCTATGCTGCATAACTTATGAATGCTTATTCATCATTGGGTAATTCTATTGCACACATTATAAAAGCTGTGCTCTCATTGGTCAATTATTTTGCATAAATTATGAAAGCTGTGCTCTGATTGGTCCATTTTTTTGCATAAATTATAAAAGCTGAGCTCTGATTGGTCCATTTTTTTGCATAAATTATAAAAGCTGAGCTCGGATTGGTCCATTATTTCGCATAAATTATGAAAGCTGATTCACCATTGGTCCATTTTTTTGCATAAATTATAAAAGCTGAGCTCTGATTGGTCCATTTTTTTGCATAAATTATAAAAGCTGAGCTCTGATTGGTCCATTTTTTTGCATAAATTATGAAAGCTGAGCTCTGATTGGTCCATTATTTTGCATAAATTATGAAAGCTGAGCTCTGATTGGTCCATTATTTTGCATAAATTATGAAAGCTGAGCTCTGATTGGTCCATTATTTCGCATAAATTATGAAAGCTGATTCACCATTGGTCCATTTTTTTTGCATAAATTATAAAAGCTGAGCTCTGATTGGTCCATTTTTTGCATAAATTATAAAAGCTGTGCTCTGATTGGTCCATCATTTTGCATAAATTATGAAAGCTGATTCCTCATTGGTCCATTTTTTTGCATAAATTATAAAAGCTGAGCTCTGATTGGTCAATTATTTTGCATAAATTATGAAAGCTGTGCCCTGATTGGTCAATTATTTTGCATAAATTATGAAAGCTGTGCCCTGATTGGTCAATTATTTTGCATTAATTATGAAAGCTGTTCTCTCATTGGTCAATTGTTTTGCATAAATTATGAAAGCTGTTCTCTCATTGGTCAAATTTTTTTGCATAAATTATGAAAGCTGTTCTCTCATTGGTCCATTCTTTTGCATACATTATGTAAGCTGTGCTGTCATTGGTCCTTTAGTTTTTTTTTTTTTGCATACCCCCCACCGGCCCTCTCCCTATGTTGTATAATGGTAATGTTAAAGCCGTAGCAATGGAAAGTGAGAGCGTTGGTTCTCTTATGACTGTGGTGTTAAGGTCCATGTAGCAGTCTTGTGCTGTTTCTGCTGATCTGCATTTTGGCTGCTGGTAGTTATTTAGCCGTGTGCTCTACTCCTGATTGGCAGTTAGGCTTGTGGTGACCATGCATGCTGTGCCCAGATTGGTCAATATTTTTGCTTAAACTATGAAATCTGTGGTCACGTTGGTCAATTTTTGTGCATAAATTATGAAAGCTGTCCTCTCATTGGTCAATTTTTTGCATGCATAATGCAAGCTGTGCTGTCATTGGTTCTTCATTTTCAATTTTTGCATACCCCCACCGGACCTCTCCCTATGTTGTGTAATGGATATGTTAAAGCTGTAACGATGGAAAGTGTGTGCGCATTGGTTATCTTATGAATGCGGTGTTAAGCCACGTAGCAGCGTTGTGCTGTTTCCGCATCGCTTCTCGGCCTTTTGGCTAAGATCGAGTGTAGTACCTTTGGAACCACTTGGTGGCTGGCAAGACCAAAGAGGAGTATCTGTTCTAATGATCCTATCTGAAGAACGGAGAAACCATTGGTCCTCTGGACTAGGCTGACAAGCAGAAGCTTGATGAAAGCTGGGTCGCTGTGCTCCCATAAGGGTGGCCCCTGACTTGCCTTTTGAGGCGGGGGAGATGCACATGCACCCATGCTTAATCAAAGCTTCACTTCCTTTGCCCTTGCCATTAGGTGGGCGGGAAGTCTTTTCTTTTTCTGGCTGCCAACCAGAGCCTTGCAAAAGGCAACCAATGGCCTTGCACCGCCCACTCCAGCACCTTTTTTTGTGTCTGGTTTGAGCACCCTGGATGGGGGTCACGGTCTTTTGGCTGGACTTGCAGGCCATGACACGCCCTGGGGGAAGCTTTGGCAGAACCCAGGGTAGACGGGTCTCCCCCTAGCTTCGGCGAAGGGGAGTCCAAACCTCCCCAAACCCCTTCGGGGGGCGGGGTGGTGGGTCCTCCCTAGCTTCAGCGAAGGGGGACCCACCCGTTCGAGCTGTTCGCTGGCGGTAGCTGGGAACAGCTTGGGCAACGGAGCCCATGCCTTCGGGTAGGACTCGGAAGGATGATTCAATATCATCTTGTGCTGTTTCCGCTGATCAGCCTTTTGGCTGCCAGTAGTGATTTAGCCATGTGCTCTACTCCTGACTGGCAGTTAGGCTGGTGGCGACCATGCGAACCATGCATGCTGTGCCCAGATTAGTCCATTTTTTTGCATTAATTATGAAAGCTGTGCTCTCATTGGTCAATGTTTTGGCAGAAATGATGAAAGCTGTGCTCTCATTGGTCAATTTTCTTGCATAAATTATGAAAGCAGTGCTCTCATTGGTCAATTTTTTGCATACATTATGTAAGCTGTGCTGTCATTGGTCTTTTATTTTTGCATACCCCCCACCGGCCCTCTCCCTATGTTGTATAATGGGAATGTTAAAGCCGTATCGATGGAAAGTGTGTGTGTTGGTTCACTTCTGACTGTGGTCTTAAGAGCAATGTAGCAGTCTTGTGGTTTTTCTGCTGGTCAGCCTTTTGGCTGTCTCTAGTGATTTAACCATGTGCTCTACTCTTGACTGGCAGTTAGGCTGGTTGCGACCATGCGACCATGCGACCATGCGACCATGCGACGTTTACCCTTGTTGTGTTTTCATCGGCTGATTCTCTTGTATCTGTCATTGAGCTTTTGGTCACTTGAATTCTCGTAGATTTCCATGTGTAATAACTTCTTTCTTTAAGAACCCTAGTGATGGAAGTGAATTAACAGATCTACCTTGATATTTTTAGAGATTCAAGGGGTTGGACAGATGTACACAGCAGCTCTAGTGAATGAAGAGATTTTCTCTCCCTATGTTGTAGAATGGACATTTTAAATGCCCTCATTTGGTCAATTATTTTGCATAAATTGTGAAAGCTGTGCTCTTATTGGTCAATTGTTTTGCATACTTCTCCTCTCCCTATGTTGTACAATGGAAATTTTAAAGCCCCAGCGATGGAAAGTGTGTGCATTGGATCCCTTATGACCCTGGTGTTATGGGAAATATAGCATTCTTGGGCTGTTACATAGCCTGGGAGGTTTATGCCTTGCCTTGCATTGCATTGCATAGCATTGCCTTGCATTGCCTTGCATTGCCTTGCTGTTGAGGCATTGAGGGTGATGTATATGTCTTGCTATGCTGCATAACTTATGAATGCTTATTCATCATTGGGTAATTCTATTGCACACATTATAAAAGCTGTGCTCTCATTGGTCAATTATTTTGCATAAATTATGAAAGCTGTGCTCTGATTGGTCCATTTTTTTGCATAAATTATAAAAGCTGAGCTCTAATTGGTCCATTTTTTTGCATAAATTATAAAAGCTGAGCTCGGATTGGTCCATTATTTCGCATAAATTATGAAAGCTGATTCACCATTGGTCCATTTTTTTGCATAAATTATAAAAGCTGAGCTCTGATTGGTCCATTTTTTTGCATAAATTATAAAAGCTGAGCTCTGATTGGTCCATTTTTTTGCATAAATTATGAAAGCTGAGCTCTGATTGGTCCATTATTTTGCATAAATTATGAAAGCTGAGCTCTGATTGGTCCATTATTTCGCATAAATTATGAAAGCTGATTCACCATTGGTCCATTTTTTTTGCATAAATTATAAAAGCTGAGCTCTGATTGGTCCATTTTTTGCATAAATTATAAAAGCTGTGCTCTGATTGGTCCATCATTTTGCATAAATTATGAAAGCTGATTCCTCATTGGTCCATTTTTTTGCATAAATTATAAAAGCTGAGCTCTGATTGGTCAATTATTTTGCATAAATTATGAAAGCTGTGCCCTGATTGGTCAATTATTTTGCATAAATTATGAAAGCTGTGCCCTGATTGGTCAATTATTTTGCATTAATTATGAAAGCTGTTATCTCATTGGTCAATTGTTTTGCATAAATTATGAAAGCTGTTCTCTCATTGGTCAAATTTTTTTGCATAAATTATGAAAGCTGTTCTCTCATTGGTCCATTCTTTTGCATACATTATGTAAGCTGTGCTGTCATTGGTCCTTTAGTTTTTTTTTTTTTTGCATACCCCCCACCGGCCCTCTCCCTATGTTGTATAATGGTAATGTTAAAGCCGTAGCAATGGAAAGTGAGAGCGTTGGTTCTCTTATGACTGTGGTGTTAAGGTCCATGTAGCAGTCTTGTGCTGTTTCTGCTGATCTGCATTTTGGCTGCTGGTAGTTATTTAGCCGTGTGCTCTACTCCTGATTGGCAGTTAGGCTTGTGGTGACCATGCATGCTGTGCCCAGATTGGTCAATATTTTTGCTTAAACTATGAAATCTGTGGTCACGTTGGTCAATTTTTGTGCATAAATTATGAAAGCTGTCCTCTCATTGGTCAATTTTTTGCATGCATAATGCAAGCTGTGCTGTCATTGGTTCTTCATTTTCAATTTTTGCATACCCCCACCGGACCTCTCCCTATGTTGTGTAATGGATATGTTAAAGCTGTAACGATGGAAAGTGTGTGCGCATTGGTTATCTTATGAATGCGGTGTTAAGCCACGTAGCAGCGTTGTGCTGTTTCCGCATCGCTTCTCGGCCTTTTGGCTAAGATCGAGTGTAGTACCTTTGGAACCACTTGGTCCTCTGGCTGGCAAGACCAAAGAGGAGTATCTGTTCTAATGATCCTATCTGAAGAACGGAGAAACCATTGGTCCTCTGGACTAGGCTGACAAGCAGAAGCTTGATGAAAGCTGGGTCGCTGTGCTCCCATAAGGGTGGCCCCTGACTTGCCTTTTGAGGCGGGGGAGATGCACATGCACCCATGCTTAATCAAAGCTTCACTTCCTTTGCCCTTGCCATTAGGTGGGCGGGAAGTCTTTTCTTTTTCTGGCTGCCAACCAGAGCCTTGCAAAAGGCAACCAATGGCCTTGCACCGCCCACTCCAGCACCTTTTTTTGTGTCTGGTTTGAGCACCCTGGATGGGGGTCACGGTCTTTTGGCTGGACTTGCAGGCCATGACACGCCCTGGGGGAAGCTTTGGCAGAACCCAGGGTAGACGGGACTCCCCCTAGCTTCGGCGAAGGGGAGTCCAAACCTCCCCAAACCCCTTCGGGGGGGCGGGGTGGTGGGTCCTCCCTAGCTTCAGCGAAGGGGGACCCACCCGTTCGAGCTGTTCGCTGGCGGTAGCTGGGAACAGCTTGGGCAACGGAGCCCATGCCTTCGGGTAGGACTCGGAAGGATGATTCAATATCATCTTGTGCTGTTTCCGCTGATCAGCCTTTTGGCTGCCAGTAGTGATTTAGCCATGTGCTCTACTCCTGACTGGCAGTTAGGCTGGTGGCGACCATGCGAACCATGCATGCTGTGCCCAGATTAGTCCATTTTTTTGCATTAATTATGAAAGCTGTGCTCTCATTGGTCAATGTTTTGGCAGAAATGATGAAAGCTGTGCTCTCATTGGTCAATTTTCTTGCATAAATTATGAAAGCAGTGCTCTCATTGGTCAATTTTTTGCATACATTATGTAAGCTGTGCTGTCATTGGTCTTTTATTTTTGCATACCCCCCACCGGCCCTCTCCCTATGTTGTATAATGGGAATGTTAAAGCCGTATCGATGGAAAGTGTGTGTGTTGGTTCACTTCTGACTGTGGTCTTAAGAGCAATGTAGCAGTCTTGTGGTTTTTCTGCTGGTCAGCCTTTTGGCTGTCTCTAGTGATTTAACCATGTGCTCTACTCTTGACTGGCAGTTAGGCTGGTGGCGACCGTGCGACCGTGCGACCGTGCGACCGTGCGACCGTGCGACCGTGCGACCATGCGACGTTTACCCTTGTTGTGTTTTCATCGGCTGATTCTCTTGTATCTGTCATTGAGCTTTTGGTCACTTGAATTCTCGTAGATTTCCATGTGTAATAACTTCTTTCTTTAAGAACCCTAGTGATGGAAGTGAATTAACAGATCTACCTTGATATTTTTAGAGATTCAAGGGGTTGGACAGATGTACACAGCAGCTCTAGTGAATGAAGAGATTTTCTCTCCCTATGTTGTAGAATGGACATTTTAAATGCCCTCATTTGGTCAATTATTTTGCATAAATTGTGAAAGCTGTGCTCTTATTGGTCAATTGTTTTGCATACTTCTCCTCTCCCTATGTTGTACAATGGAAATTTTAAAGCCCCAGCGATGGAAAGTGTGTGCATTGGATCCCTTATGACCCTGGTGTTATGGGAAATATAGCATTCTTGGGCTGTTACATAGCCTGGGAGGTTTATGCCTTGCATTGCATAGCCTTGCCTTGCATTGCATAGGCTTGCCTTGCATTGCATAGGCTTGCCTTGCATTGCATTGCATAGCATTGCATTGCATTGCCTTGCTGTTGAGGCATTGAGGGTGATGTATATGTCTTGCTATGCTGCATAACTTATGAATGCTTATTCATCATTGGGTAATTCTATTGCACACATTATAAAATTATTTTGCATAAATTATGAAAGCTGTGCTCTGATTGGTCCATTTTTTTGCATAAATTATAAAAGCTGAGCTCTGATTGGTCCATTTTTTTGCATAAATTATAAAAGCTGAGCTCGGATTGGTCCATTATTTCGCATAAATTATGAAAGCTGATTCACCATTGGTCCATTTTTTTGCATAAATTATAAAAGCTGAGCTCTGATTGGTCCATTTTTTTGCATAAATTATAAAAGCTGAGCTCTGATTGGTCCATTTTTTTGCATAAATTATGAAAGCTGAGCTCTGATTGGTCCATTATTTTGCATAAATTATGAAAGCTGAGCTCTGATTGGTCCATTATTTTGCATAAATTATGAAAGCTGATTCACCATTGGTCCATTTTTTTGCATAAATTATAAAAGCTGAGCTCTGATTGGTCCATTTTTTGCATAAATTATAAAAGCTGTGCTCTGATTGGTCCATCATTTTGCATAAATTATGAAAGCTGATTCCTCATTGGTCCATTTTTTTGCATAAATTATAAAAGCTGAGCTCTGATTGGTCAATTATTTTGCATAAATTATGAAAGCTGTGCCCTGATTGGTCAATTATTTTGCATAAATTATGAAAGCTGTGCCCTGATTGGTCAATTATTTTGCATTAATTATGAAAGCTGTTATCTCATTGGTCAATTGTTTTGCATAAATTATGAAAGCTGTTCTCTCATTGGTCAAATTTTTTTGCATAAATTATGAAAGCTGTTCTCTCATTGGTCCATTCTTTTGCATACATTATGTAAGCTGTGCTGTCATTGGTCCTTTAGTTTTTTTTTTTTTTGCATACCCCCCACCGGCCCTCTCCCTATGTTGTATAATGGTAATGTTAAAGCCGTAGCAATGGAAAGTGAGAGCGTTGGTTCTCTTATGACTGTGGTGTTAAGGTCCATGTAGCAGTCTTGTGCTGTTTCTGCTGATCTGCATTTTGGCTGCTGGTAGTTATTTAGCCGTGTGCTCTACTCCTGATTGGCAGTTAGGCTTGTGGTGACCATGCATGCTGTGCCCAGATTGGTCAATATTTTTGCTTAAACTATGAAATCTGTGGTCACGTTGGTCAATTTTTGTGCATAAATTATGAAAGCTGTCCTCTCATTGGTCAATTTTTTGCATGCATAATGCAAGCTGTGCTGTCATTGGTTCTTCATTTTCAATTTTTGCATACCCCCACCGGACCTCTCCCTATGTTGTGTAATGGATATGTTAAAGCTGTAACGATGGAAAGTGTGTGCGCATTGGTTATCTTATGAATGCGGTGTTAAGCCACGTAGCAGCGTTGTGCTGTTTCCGCATCGCTTCTCGGCCTTTTGGCTAAGATCGAGTGTAGTACCTTTGGAACCACTTGGTCCTCTGGCTGGCAAGACCAAAGAGGAGTATCTGTTCTAATGATCCTATCTGAAGAACGGAGAAACCATTGGTCCTCTGGACTAGGCTGACAAGCAGAAGCTTGATGAAAGCTGGGTCGCTGTGCTCCCATAAGGGTGGCCCCTGACTTGCCTTTTGAGGCGGGGGAGATGCACATGCACCCATGCTTAATCAAAGCTTCACTTCCTTTGCCCTTGCCATTAGGTGGGTGGGAAGTCTTTTCTTTTTCTGGCTGCCAACCAGAGCCTTGCAAAAGGCAACCAATGGCCTTGCACCGCCCACTCCAGCACCTTTTTTTGTGTCTGGTTTGAGCACCCTGGATGGGGGTCACGGTCTTTTGGCTGGACTTGCAGGCCATGACACGCCCTGGGGGAAGCTTTGGCAGAACCCAGGGTAGACGGGACTCCCCCTAGCTTCGGCGAAGGGGAGTCCAAACCTCCCCAAACCCCTTCGGGGGGCGGGGTGGTGGGTCCTCCCTAGCTTCAGCGAAGGGGGACCCACCCGTTCGAGCTGTTCGCTGGCGGTAGCTGGGAACAGCTTGGGCAACGGAGCCCATGCCTTCGGGTAGGACTCGGAAGGATGATTCAATATCATCTTGTGCTGTTTCCGCTGATCAGCCTTTTGGCTGCCAGTAGTGATTTAGCCATGTGCTCTACTCCTGACTGGCAGTTAGGCTGGTGGCGACCATGCGAACCATGCATGCTGTGCCCAGATTAGTCCATTTTTTTGCATTAATTATGAAAGCTGTGCTCTCATTGGTCAATGTTTTGGCAGAAATGATGAAAGCTGTGCTCTCATTGGTCAATTTTCTTGCATAAATTATGAAAGCAGTGCTCTCATTGGTCAATTTTTTGCATACATTATGTAAGCTGTGCTGTCATTGGTCTTTTATTTTTGCATACCCCCCACCGGCCCTCTCCCTATGTTGTATAATGGGAATGTTAAAGCCGTATCGATGGAAAGTGTGTGTGTTGGTTCACTTCTGACTGTGGTCTTAAGAGCAATGTAGCAGTCTTGTGGTTTTTCTGCTGGTCAGCCTTTTGGCTGTCTCTAGTGATTTAACCATGTGCTCTACTCTTGACTGGCAGTTAGGCTGGTGGCGACCATGCGACCATGCGACCATGCGACCATGCGACGTTTACCCTTGTTGTGTTTTCATCGGCTGATTCTCTTGTATCTGTCATTGAGCTTTTGGTCACTTGAATTCTCGTAGATTTCCATGTGTAATAACTTCTTTCTTTAAGAACCCTAGTGATGGAAGTGAATTAACAGATCTACCTTGATATTTTTAGAGATTCAAGGGGTTGGACAGATGTACACAGCAGCTCTAGTGAATGAAGAGATTTTCTCTCCCTATGTTGTAGAATGGACATTTTAAATTCCCTCATTTGGTCAATTATTTTGCATAAATTGTGAAAGCTGTGCTCTTATTGGTCAATTGTTTTGCATACTTCTCCTCTCCCTATGTTGTACAATGGAAATTTTAAAGCCCCAGCGATGGAAAGTGTGTGCATTGGATCCCTTATGACCCTGGTGTTATGGGAAATATAGCATTCTTGGGCTGTTACATAGCCTGGGAGGTTTATGCCTTGCATTGCATAGCCTTGCCTTGCATTGCATAGCCTTGCCTTGCATTGCATAGGCTTGCCTTGCATTGCATAGGCTTGCCTTGCCTTGCCTTGCATTGCACAGCATTGCATTGCATTGCATTGCCTTGCATTGCCTTGCTGTTGAGGCATTGAGGGTGATGTATATGTCTTGCTATGCTGCATAACTTATGAATGCTTATTCATCATTGGGTAATTCTATTGCACACATTATAAAAGCTGTGCTCTCATTGGTCAATTATTTTGCATAAATTATGAAAGCTGTGCTCTGATTGGTCCATTTTTTTGCATAAATTATAAAAGCTGAGCTCTGATTGGTCCATTTTTTTGCATAAATTATAAAAGCTGAGCTCGGATTGGTCCATTATTTCGCATAAATTATGAAAGCTGATTCACCATTGGTCCATTTTTTTGCATAAATTATAAAAGCTGAGCTCTGATTGGTCCATTTTTTTGCATAAATTATAAAAGCTGAGCTCTGATTGGTCCATTTTTTTGCATAAATTATGAAAGCTGAGCTCTGATTGGTCCATTATTTTGCATAAATTATGAAAGCTGAGCTCTGATTGGTCCATTATTTTGCATAAATTATGAAAGCTGAGCTCTGATTGGTCCATTATTTCGCATAAATTATGAAAGCTGATTCACCATTGGTCCATTTTTTTTGCATAAATTATAAAAGCTGAGCTCTGATTGGTCCATTTTTTGCATAAATTATAAAAGCTGTGCTCTGATTGGTCCATCATTTTGCATAAATTATGAAAGCTGATTCCTCATTGGTCCATTTTTTTGCATAAATTATAAAAGCTGAGCTCTGATTGGTCAATTATTTTGCATAAATTATGAAAGCTGTGCCCTGATTGGTCAATTATTTTGCATAAATTATGAAAGCTGTGCCCTGATTGGTCAATTATTTTGCATTAATTATGAAAGCTGTTATCTCATTGGTCAATTGTTTTGCATAAATTATGAAAGCTGTTCTCTCATTGGTCAAATTTTTTTGCATAAATTATGAAAGCTGTTCTCTCATTGGTCCATTCTTTTGCATACATTATGTAAGCTGTGCTGTCATTGGTCCTTTAGTTTTTTTTTTTTTTTGCATACCCCCCACCGGCCATCTCCCTATGTTGTATAATGGTAATGTTAAAGCCGTAGCAATGGAAAGTGAGAGCGTTGGTTCTCTTATGACTGTGGTGTTAAGGTCCATGTAGCAGTCTTGTGCTGTTTCTGCTGATCTGCATTTTGGCTGCTGGTAGTTATTTAGCCGTGTGCTCTACTCCTGATTGGCAGTTAGGCTTGTGGTGACCATGCATGCTGTGCCCAGATTGGTCAATATTTTTGCTTAAACTATGAAATCTGTGGTCACGTTGGTCAATTTTTGTGCATAAATTATGAAAGCTGTCCTCTCATTGGTCAATTTTTTGCATGCATAATGCAAGCTGTGCTGTCATTGGTTCTTCATTTTCAATTTTTGCATACCCCCACCGGACCTCTCCCTATGTTGTGTAATGGATATGTTAAAGCTGTAACGATGGAAAGTGTGTGCGCATTGGTTATCTTATGAATGCGGTGTTAAGCCACGTAGCAGCGTTGTGCTGTTTCCGCATCGCTTCTCGGCCTTTTGGCTAAGATCGAGTGTAGTACCTTTGGAACCACTTGGTCCTCTGGCTGGCAAGACCAAAGAGGAGTATCTGTTCTAATGATCCTATCTGAAGAACGGAGAAACCATTGGTCCTCTGGACTAGGCTGACAAGCAGAAGCTTGATGAAAGCTGGGTCGCTGTGCTCCCATAAGGGTGGCCCCTGACTTGCCTTTTGAGGCGGGGGAGATGCACATGCACCCATGCTTAATCAAAGCTTCACTTCCTTTGCCCTTGCCATTAGGTGGGCGGGAAGTCTTTTCTTTTTCTGGCTGCCAACCAGAGCCTTGCAAAAGGCAACCAATGGCCTTGCACCGCCCACTCCAGCACCTTTTTTTGTGTCTGGTTTGAGCACCCTGGATGGGGGTCACGGTCTTTTGGCTGGACTTGCAGGCCATGACACGCCCTGGGGGAAGCTTTGGCAGAACCCAGGGTAGACGGGACTCCCCCTAGCTTCGGCGAAGGGGAGTCCAAACCTCCCCAAACCCCTTCGGGGGGCGGGGTGGTGGGTCCTCCCTAGCTTCAGCGAAGGGGGACCCACCCGTTCGAGCTGTTCGCTGGCGGTAGCTGGGAACAGCTTGGGCAACGGAGCCCATGCCTTCGGGTAGGACTCGGAAGGATGATTCAATATCATCTTGTGCTGTTTCCGCTGATCAGCCTTTTGGCTGCCAGTAGTGATTTAGCCATGTGCTCTACTCCTGACTGGCAGTTAGGCTGGTGGCGACCATGCGAACCATGCATGCTGTGCCCAGATTAGTCCATTTTTTTGCATTAATTATGAAAGCTGTGCTCTCATTGGTCAATGTTTTGGCAGAAATGATGAAAGCTGTGCTCTCATTGGTCAATTTTCTTGCATAAATTATGAAAGCAGTGCTCTCATTGGTCAATTTTTTGCATACATTATGTAAGCTGTGCTGTCATTGGTCTTTTATTTTTGCATACCCCCCACCGGCCCTCTCCCTATGTTGTATAATGGGAATGTTAAAGCCGTATCGATGGAAAGTGTGTGTGTTGGTTCACTTCTGACTGTGGTCTTAAGAGCAATGTAGCAGTCTTGTGGTTTTTCTGCTGGTCAGCCTTTTGGCTGTCTCTAGTGATTTAACCATGTGCTCTACTCTTGACTGGCAGTTAGGCTGGTGGCGACCATGCGACCATGCGACCATGCGACCATGCGACCATGCGACCATGCGACCATGCGACCATGCGACCATGCGACGTTTACCCTTGTTGTGTTTTCATCGGCTGATTCTCTTGTATCTGTCATTGAGCTTTTGGTCACTTGAATTCTCGTAGATTTCCATGTGTAATAACTTCTTTCTTTAAGAACCCTAGTGATGGAAGTGAATTAACAGATCTACCTTGATATTTTTAGAGATTCAAGGGGTTGGACAGATGTACACAGCAGCTCTAGTGAATGAAGAGATTTTCTCTCCCTATGTTGTAGAATGGACATTTTAAATTCCCTCATTTGGTCAATTATTTTGCATAAATTGTGAAAGCTGTGCTCTTATTGGTCAATTGTTTTGCATACTTCTCCTCTCCCTATGTTGTACAATGGAAATTTTAAAGCCCCAGCGATGGAAAGTGTGTGCATTGGATCCCTTATGACCCTGGTGTTATGGGAAATATAGCATTCTTGGGCTGTTACATAGCCTGGGAGGTTTATGCCTTGCATTGCATAGCCTTGCCTTGCATTGCATAGCCTTGCCTTGCATTGCATAGGCTTGCCTTGCATTGCATAGGCTTGCCTTGCCTTGCCTTGCATTGCATTGCATTGCCTTGCATTGCCTTGCTGTTGAGGCATTGAGGGTGATGTATATGTCTTGCTATGCTGCATAACTTATGAATGCTTATTCATCATTGGGTAATTCTATTGCACACATTATAAAAGCTGTGCTCTCATTGGTCAATTATTTTGCATAAATTATGAAAGCTGTGCTCTGATTGGTCCATTTTTTTGCATAAATTATAAAAGCTGAGCTCTGATTGGTCCATTTTTTTGCATAAATTATAAAAGCTGAGCTCGGATTGGTCCATTATTTCGCATAAATTATGAAAGCTGATTCACCATTGGTCCATTTTTTTGCATAAATTATAAAAGCTGAGCTCTGATTGGTCCATTTTTTTGCATAAATTATAAAAGCTGAGCTCTGATTGGTCCATTTTTTTGCATAAATTATGAAAGCTGAGCTCTGATTGGTCCATTATTTTGCATAAATTATGAAAGCTGAGCTCTGATTGGTCCATTATTTTGCATAAATTATGAAAGCTGAGCTCTGATTGGTCCATTATTTCGCATAAATTATGAAAGCTGATTCACCATTGGTCCATTTTTTTTGCATAAATTATAAAAGCTGAGCTCTGATTGGTCCATTTTTTGCATAAATTATAAAAGCTGTGCTCTGATTGGTCCATCATTTTGCATAAATTATGAAAGCTGATTCCTCATTGGTCCATTTTTTTGCATAAATTATAAAAGCTGAGCTCTGATTGGTCAATTATTTTGCATAAATTATGAAAGCTGTGCCCTGATTGGTCAATTATTTTGCATAAATTATGAAAGCTGTGCCCTGATTGGTCAATTATTTTGCATTAATTATGAAAGCTGTTATCTCATTGGTCAATTGTTTTGCATAAATTATGAAAGCTGTTCTCTCATTGGTCAAATTTTTTTGCATAAATTATGAAAGCTGTTCTCTCATTGGTCCATTCTTTTGCATACATTATGTAAGCTGTGCTGTCATTGGTCCTTTAGTTTTTTTTTTTTTGCATACCCCCCACCGGCCCTCTCCCTATGTTGTATAATGGTAATGTTAAAGCCGTAGCAATGGAAAGTGAGAGCGTTGGTTCTCTTATGACTGTGGTGTTAAGGTCCATGTAGCAGTCTTGTGCTGTTTCTGCTGATCTGCATTTTGGCTGCTGGTAGTTATTTAGCCGTGTGCTCTACTCCTGATTGGCAGTTAGGCTTGTGGTGACCATGCATGCTGTGCCCAGATTGGTCAATATTTTTGCTTAAACTATGAAATCTGTGGTCACGTTGGTCAATTTTTGTGCATAAATTATGAAAGCTGTCCTCTCATTGGTCAATTTTTTGCATGCATAATGCAAGCTGTGCTGTCATTGGTTCTTCATTTTCAATTTTTGCATACCCCCACCGGACCTCTCCCTATGTTGTGTAATGGATATGTTAAAGCTGTAACGATGGAAAGTGTGTGCGCATTGGTTATCTTATGAATGCGGTGTTAAGCCACGTAGCAGCGTTGTGCTGTTTCCGCATCGCTTCTCGGCCTTTTGGCTAAGATCGAGTGTAGTACCTTTGGAACCACTTGGTCCTCTGGCTGGCAAGACCAAAGAGGAGTATCTGTTCTAATGATCCTATCTGAAGAACGGAGAAACCATTGGTCCTCTGGACTAGGCTGACAAGCAGAAGCTTGATGAAAGCTGGGTCGCTGTGCTCCCATAAGGGTGGCCCCTGACTTGCCTTTTGAGGCGGGGGAGATGCACATGCACCCATGCTTAATCAAAGCTTCACTTCCTTTGCCCTTGCCATTAGGTGGGCGGGAAGTCTTTTCTTTTTCTGGCTGCCAACCAGAGCCTTGCAAAAGGCAACCAATGGCCTTGCACCGCCCACTCCAGCACCTTTTTTTGTGTCTGGTTTGAGCACCCTGGATGGGGGTCACGGTCTTTTGGCTGGACTTGCAGGCCATGACACGCCCTGGGGGAAGCTTTGGCAGAACCCAGGGTAGACGGGACTCCCCCTAGCTTCGGCGAAGGGGAGTCCAAACCTCCCCAAACCCCTTCGGGGGGCGGGGTGGTGGGTCCTCCCTAGCTTCAGCGAAGGGGGACCCACCCGTTCGAGCTGTTCGCTGGCGGTAGCTGGGAACAGCTTGGGCAACGGAGCCCATGCCTTCGGGTAGGACTCGGAAGGATGATTCAATATCATCTTGTGCTGTTTCCGCTGATCAGCCTTTTGGCTGCCAGTAGTGATTTAGCCATGTGCTCTACTCCTGACTGGCAGTTAGGCTGGTGGCGACCATGCGAACCATGCATGCTGTGCCCAGATTAGTCCATTTTTTTGCATTAATTATGAAAGCTGTGCTCTCATTGGTCAATGTTTTGGCAGAAATGATGAAAGCTGTGCTCTCATTGGTCAATTTTCTTGCATAAATTATGAAAGCAGTGCTCTCATTGGTCAATTTTTTGCATACATTATGTAAGCTGTGCTGTCATTGGTCTTTTATTTTTGCATACCCCCCACCGGCCCTCTCCCTATGTTGTATAATGGGAATGTTAAAGCCGTATCGATGGAAAGTGTGTGTGTTGGTTCACTTCTGACTGTGGTCTTAAGAGCAATGTAGCAGACTTGTGGTTTTTCTGCTGGTCAGCCTTTTGGCTGTCTCTAGTGATTTAACCATGTGCTCTACTCTTGACTGGCAGTTAGGCTGGTGGCGACCATGCGACCATGCGACCATGCGACCATGCGACCATGCGACCATGCGACCATGCGACCATGCGACCATGCGACCATGCGACCATGCGACCATGCGACCATGCGACCATGCGACCATGCGACCATGCGACCATGCGACCATGCGACCATGCGACCATGCGACCATGCGACCATGCGACCATGCGACCATGCGACCATGCGACCATGCGACCATGCGACGTTTACCCTTGTTGTGTTTTCATCGGCTGATTCTCTTGTATCTGTCATTGAGCTTTTGGTCACTTGAATTCTCGTAGATTTCCATGTGTAATAACTTCTTTCTTTAAGAACCCTAGTGATGGAAGTGAATTAACAGATCTACCTTGATATTTTTAGAGATTCAAGGGGTTGGACAGATGTACACAGCAGCTCTAGTGAATGAAGAGATTTTCTCTCCCTATGTTGTAGAATGGACATTTTAAATGCCCTCATTTGGTCAATTATTTTGCATAAATTGTGAAAGCTGTGCTCTTATTGGTCAATTGTTTTGCATACTTCTCCTCTCCCTATGTTGTACAATGGAAATTTTAAAGCCCCAGCGATGGAAAGTGTGTGCATTGGATCCCTTATGACCCTGGTGTTATGGGAAATATAGCATTCTTGGACTGTTACATAGCCTGGGAGGTTTATGCATTGCATTGCATAGCCTTGCCTTGCATTGCATAGGCTTGCCTTGCATTGCATTGCATTGCCTTGCTGTTGAGGCATTGAGGGTGATGTATATGTCTTGCTATGCTGCATAACTTATGAATGCTTATTCATCATTGGGTAATTCTATTGCACACATTATAAAAGCTGTGCTCTCATTGGTCAATTATTTTGCATAAATTATGAAAGCTGTGCTCTGATTGGTCCATTTTTTTGCATAAATTATAAAAGCTGAGCTCTGATTGGTCCATTTTTTTGCATAAATTATAAAAGCTGAGCTCGGATTGGTCCATTATTTCGCATAAATTAAGAAAGCTGATTCACCATTGGTCCATTTTTTTGCATAAATTATAAAAGCTGAGCTCTGATTGGTCCATTTTTTTGCATAAATTATAAAAGCTGAGCTCTGATTGGTCCATTTTTTTGCATAAATTATGAAAGCTGAGCTCTGATTGGTCCATTATTTTGCATAAATTATGAAAGCTGAGCTCTGATTGGTCCATTATTTTGCATAAATTATGAAAGCTGAGCTCTGATTGGTCCATTATTTCGCATAAATTATGAAAGCTGATTCACCATTGGTCCATTTTTTTTGCATAAATTATAAAAGCTGAGCTCTGATTGGTCCATTTTTTGCATAAATTATAAAAGCTGTGCTCTGATTGGTCCATCATTTTGCATAAATTATGAAAGCTGATTCCTCATTGGTCCATTTTTTTGCATAAATTATAAAAGCTGAGCTCTGATTGGTCAATTATTTTGCATAAATTATGAAAGCTGTGCCCTGATTGGTCAATTATTTTGCATAAATTATGAAAGCTGTGCCCTGATTGGTCAATTATTTTGCATTAATTATGAAAGCTGTTATCTCATTGGTCAATTGTTTTGCATAAATTATGAAAGCTGTTCTCTCATTGGTCAAATTTTTTTGCATAAATTATGAAAGCTGTTCTCTCATTGGTCCATTCTTTTGCATACATTATGTAAGCTGTGCTGTCATTGGTCCTTTAGTTTTTTTTTTTGCATACCCCCCACCGGCCCTCTCCCTATGTTGTATAATGGTAATGTTAAAGCCGTAGCAATGGAAAGTGAGAGCGTTGGTTCTCTTATGACTGTGGTGTTAAGGTCCATGTAGCAGTCTTGTGCTGTTTCTGCTGATCTGCATTTTGGCTGCTGGTAGTTATTTAGCCGTGTGCTCTACTCCTGATTGGCAGTTAGGCTTGTGGTGACCATGCATGCTGTGCCCAGATTGGTCAATATTTTTGCTTAAACTATGAAATCTGTGGTCACGTTGGTCAATTTTTGTGCATAAATTATGAAAGCTGTCCTCTCATTGGTCAATTTTTTGCATGCATAATGCAAGCTGTGCTGTCATTGGTTCTTCATTTTCAATTTTTGCATACCCCCACCGGACCTCTCCCTATGTTGTGTAATGGATATGTTAAAGCTGTAACGATGGAAAGTGTGTGCGCATTGGTTATCTTATGAATGCGGTGTTAAGCCACGTAGCAGCGTTGTGCTGTTTCCGCATCGCTTCTCGGCCTTTTGGCTAAGATCGAGTGTAGTACCTTTGGAACCACTTGGTCCTCTGGCTGGCAAGACCAAAGAGGAGTATCTGTTCTAATGATCCTATCTGAAGAACGGAGAAACCATTGGTCCTCTGGACTAGGCTGACAAGCAGAAGCTTGATGAAAGCTGGGTCGCTGTGCTCCCATAAGGGTGGCCCCTGACTTGCCTTTTGAGGCGGGGGAGATGCACATGCACCCATGCTTAATCAAAGCTTCACTTCCTTTGCCCTTGCCATTAGGTGGGCGGGAAGTCTTTTCTTTTTCTGGCTGCCAACCAGAGCCTTGCAAAAGGCAACCAATGGCCTTGCACCGCCCACTCCAGCACCTTTTTTTGTGTCTGGTTTGAGCACCCTGGATGGGGGTCACGGTCTTTTGGCTGGACTTGCAGGCCATGACACGCCCTGGGGGAAGCTTTGGCAGAACCCAGGGTAGACGGGACTCCCCCTAGCTTCGGCGAAGGGGAGTCCAAACCTCCCCAAACCCCTTCGGGGGGCGGGGTGGTGGGTCCTCCCTAGCTTCAGCGAAGGGGGACCCACCCGTTCGAGCTGTTCGCTGGCGGTAGCTGGGAACAGCTTGGGCAACGGAGCCCATGCCTTCGGGTAGGACTCGGAAGGATGATTCAATATCATCTTGTGCTGTTTCCGCTGATCAGCCTTTTGGCTGCCAGTAGTGATTTAGCCATGTGCTCTACTCCTGACTGGCAGTTAGGCTGGTGGCGACCATGCGAACCATGCATGCTGTGCCCAGATTAGTCCATTTTTTTGCATTAATTATGAAAGCTGTGCTCTCATTGGTCAATGTTTTGGCAGAAATGATGAAAGCTGTGCTCTCATTGGTCAATTTTCTTGCATAAATTATGAAAGCAGTGCTCTCATTGGTCAATTTTTTGCATACATTATGTAAGCTGTGCTGTCATTGGTCTTTTATTTTTGCATACCCCCCACCGGCCCTCTCCCTATGTTGTATAATGGGAATGTTAAAGCCGTATCGATGGAAAGTGTGTGTGTTGGTTCACTTCTGACTGTGGTCTTAAGAGCAATGTAGCAGTCTTGTGGTTTTTCTGCTGGTCAGCCTTTTGGCTGTCTCTAGTGATTTAACCATGTGCTCTACTCTTGACTGGCAGTTAGGCTGGTTGCGACCATGCGACCATGCGACCATGCGACCATGCGACCATGCGACCATGCGACCATGCGACCATGCGACCATGCGACCATGCGACCATGCGACCATGCGACCATGCGACCATGCGACCATGCGACCATGCGACCATGCGACGTTTACCCTTGTTGTGTTTTCATCGGCTGATTCTCTTGTATCTGTCATTGAGCTTTTGGTCACTTGAATTCTCGTAGATTTCCATGTGTAATAACTTCTTTCTTTAAGAACCCTAGTGATGGAAGTGAATTAACAGATCTACCTTGATATTTTTAGAGATTCAAGGGGTTGGACAGATGTACACAGCAGCTCTAGTGAATGAAGAGATTTTCTCTCCCTATGTTGTAGAATGGACATTTTAAATGCCCTCATTTGGTCAATTATTTTGCATAAATTGTGAAAGCTGTGCTCTTATTGGTCAATTGTTTTGCATACTTCTCCTCTCCCTATGTTGTACAATGGAAATTTTAAAGCCCCAGCGATGGAAAGTGTGTGCATTGGATCCCTTATGACCCTGGTGTTATGGGAAATATAGCATTCTTGGGCTGTTACATAGCCTGGGAGGTTTATGCCTTGCCTTGCATTGCATTGCATAGCATTGCCTTGCATTGCCTTGCATTGCCTTGCTGTTGAGGCATTGAGGGTGATGTATATGTCTTGCTATGCTGCATAACTTATGAATGCTTATTCATCATTGGGTAATTCTATTGCACACATTATAAAAGCTGTGCTCTCATTGGTCAATTATTTTGCATAAATTATGAAAGCTGTGCTCTGATTGGTCCATTTTTTTGCATAAATTATAAAAGCTGAGCTCTGATTGGTCCATTTTTTTGCATAAATTATAAAAGCTGAGCTCGGATTGGTCCATTATTTCGCATAAATTATGAAAGCTGATTCACCATTGGTCCATTTTTTTGCATAAATTATAAAAGCTGAGCTCTGATTGGTCCATTTTTTTGCATAAATTATAAAAGCTGAGCTCTGATTGGTCCATTTTTTTGCATAAATTATGAAAGCTGAGCTCTGATTGGTCCATTATTTTGCATAAATTATGAAAGCTGAGCTCTGATTGGTCCATTATTTCGCATAAATTATGAAAGCTGATTCACCATTGGTCCATTTTTTTTGCATAAATTATAAAAGCTGAGCTCTGATTGGTCCATTTTTTGCATAAATTATAAAAGCTGTGCTCTGATTGGTCCATCATTTTGCATAAATTATGAAAGCTGATTCCTCATTGGTCCATTTTTTTGCATAAATTATAAAAGCTGAGCTCTGATTGGTCAATTATTTTGCATAAATTATGAAAGCTGTGCCCTGATTGGTCAATTATTTTGCATAAATTATGAAAGCTGTGCCCTGATTGGTCAATTATTTTGCATTAATTATGAAAGCTGTTATCTCATTGGTCAATTGTTTTGCATAAATTATGAAAGCTGTTCTCTCATTGGTCAAATTTTTTTGCATAAATTATGAAAGCTGTTCTCTCATTGGTCCATTCTTTTGCATACATTATGTAAGCTGTGCTGTCATTGGTCCTTTAGTTTTTTTTTTTTTGCATACCCCCCACCGGCCCTCTCCCTATGTTGTATAATGGTAATGTTAAAGCCGTAGCAATGGAAAGTGAGAGCGTTGGTTCTCTTATGACTGTGGTGTTAAGGTCCATGTAGCAGTCTTGTGCTGTTTCTGCTGATCTGCATTTTGGCTGCTGGTAGTTATTTAGCCGTGTGCTCTACTCCTGATTGGCAGTTAGGCTTGTGGTGACCATGCATGCTGTGCCCAGATTGGTCAATATTTTTGCTTAAACTATGAAATCTGTGGTCACGTTGGTCAATTTTTGTGCATAAATTATGAAAGCTGTCCTCTCATTGGTCAATTTTTTGCATGCATAATGCAAGCTGTGCTGTCATTGGTTCTTCATTTTCAATTTTTGCATACCCCCACCGGACCTCTCCCTATGTTGTGTAATGGATATGTTAAAGCTGTAACGATGGAAAGTGTGTGCGCATTGGTTATCTTATGAATGCGGTGTTAAGCCACGTAGCAGCGTTGTGCTGTTTCCGCATCGCTTCTCGGCCTTTTGGCTAAGATCGAGTGTAGTACCTTTGGAACCACTTGGTCCTCTGGCTGGCAAGACCAAAGAGGAGTATCTGTTCTAATGATCCTATCTGAAGAACGGAGAAACCATTGGTCCTCTGGACTAGGCTGACAAGCAGAAGCTTGATGAAAGCTGGGTCGCTGTGCTCCCATAAGGGTGGCCCCTGACTTGCCTTTTGAGGCGGGGGAGATGCACATGCACCCATGCTTAATCAAAGCTTCACTTCCTTTGCCCTTGCCATTAGGTGGGCGGGAAGTCTTTTCTTTTTCTGGCTGCCAACCAGAGCCTTGCAAAAGGCAACCAATGGCCTTGCACCGCCCACTCCAGCACCTTTTTTTGTGTCTGGTTTGAGCACCCTGGATGGGGGTCACGGTCTTTTGGCTGGACTTGCAGGCCATGACACGCCCTGGGGGAAGCTTTGGCAGAACCCAGGGTAGACGGGACTCCCCCTAGCTTCGGCGAAGGGGAGTCCAAACCTCCCCAAACCCCTTCGGGGGGCGGGGTGGTGGGTCCTCCCTAGCTTCAGCGAAGGGGGACCCACCCGTTCGAGCTGTTCGCTGGCGGTAGCTGGGAACAGCTTGGGCAACGGAGCCCATGCCTTCGGGTAGGACTCGGAAGGATGATTCAATATCATCTTGTGCTGTTTCCGCTGATCAGCCTTTTGGCTGCCAGTAGTGATTTAGCCATGTGCTCTACTCCTGACTGGCAGTTAGGCTGGTGGCGACCATGCGAACCATGCATGCTGTGCCCAGATTAGTCCATTTTTTTGCATTAATTATGAAAGCTGTGCTCTCATTGGTCAATGTTTTGGCAGAAATGATGAAAGCTGTGCTCTCATTGGTCAATTTTCTTGCATAAATTATGAAAGCAGTGCTCTCATTGGTCAATTTTTTGCATACATTATGTAAGCTGTGCTGTCATTGGTCTTTTATTTTTGCATACCCCCCCACCGGCCCTCTCCCTATGTTGTATAATGGGAATGTTAAAGCCGTATCGATGGAAAGTGTGTGTGTTGGTTCACTTCTGACTGTGGTCTTAAGAGCAATGTAGCAGTCTTGTGGTTTTTCTGCTGGTCAGCCTTTTGGCTGTCTCTAGTGATTTAACCATGTGCTCTACTCTTGACTGGCAGTTAGGCTGGTGGCGACCATGCGACCATGCGACCATGCGACCATGCGACCATGCGACCATGCGACCATGCGACCATGCGACCATGCGACCATGCGACCATGCGACCATGCGACCATGCGACCATGCGACCATGCGACCATGCGACCATGCGACGTTTACCCTTGTTGTGTTTTCATCGGCTGATTCTCTTGTATCTGTCATTGAGCTTTTGGTCACTTGAATTCTCGTAGATTTCCATGTGTAATAACTTCTTTCTTTAAGAACCGTAGTGATGGAAGTGAATTAACAGATCTACCTTGATATTTTTAGAGATTCAAGGGGTTGGACAGATGTACACAGCAGCTCTAGTGAATGAAGAGATTTTCTCTCCCTATGTTGTAGAATGGACATTTTAAATTCCCTCATTTGGTCAATTATTTTGCATAAATTGTGAAAGCTGTGCTCTTATTGGTCAATTGTTTTGCATACTTCTCCTCTCCCTATGTTGTACAATGGAAATTTTAAAGCCCCAGCGATGGAAAGTGTGTGCATTGGATCCCTTATGACCCTGGTGTTATGGGAAATATAGCATTCTTGGGCTGTTACATAGCCTGGGAGGTTTATGCCTTGCATTGCATAGCCTTGCCTTGCATTGCATAGCCTTGCCTTGCATTGCATAGGCTTGCCTTGCATTGCATAGGCTTGCCTTGCCTTGCCTTGCATTGCACAGCATTGCATTGCATTGCATTGCCTTGCATTGCCTTGCTGTTGAGGCATTGAGGGTGATGTATATGTCTTGCTATGCTGCATAACTTATGAATGCTTATTCATCATTGGGTAATTCTATTGCACACATTATAAAAGCTGTGCTCTCATTGGTCAATTATTTTGCATAAATTATGAAAGCTGTGCTCTGATTGGTCCATTTTTTTGCATAAATTATAAAAGCTGAGCTCTGATTGGTCCATTTTTTTGCATAAATTATAAAAGCTGAGCTCGGATTGGTCCATTATTTCGCATAAATTATGAAAGCTGATTCACCATTGGTCCATTTTTTTGCATAAATTATAAAAGCTGAGCTCTGATTGGTCCATTTTTTTGCATAAATTATAAAAGCTGAGCTCTGATTGGTCCATTTTTTTGCATAAATTATGAAAGCTGAGCTCTGATTGGTCCATTATTTTGCATAAATTATGAAAGCTGAGCTCTGATTGGTCCATTATTTTGCATAAATTATGAAAGCTGAGCTCTGATTGGTCCATTATTTCGCATAAATTATGAAAGCTGATTCACCATTGGTCCATTTTTTTTGCATAAATTATAAAAGCTGAGCTCTGATTGGTCCATTTTTTGCATAAATTATAAAAGCTGTGCTCTGATTGGTCCATCATTTTGCATAAATTATGAAAGCTGATTCCTCATTGGTCCATTTTTTTGCATAAATTATAAAAGCTGAGCTCTGATTGGTCAATTATTTTGCATAAATTATGAAAGCTGTGCCCTGATTGGTCAATTATTTTGCATAAATTATGAAAGCTGTGCCCTGATTGGTCAATTATTTTGCATTAATTATGAAAGCTGTTATCTCATTGGTCAATTGTTTTGCATAAATTATGAAAGCTGTTCTCTCATTGGTCAAATTTTTTTGCATAAATTATGAAAGCTGTTCTCTCATTGGTCCATTCTTTTGCATACATTATGTAAGCTGTGCTGTCATTGGTCCTTTAGTTTTTTTTTTTTTTTGCATACCCCCCACCGGCCCTCTCCCTATGTTGTATAATGGTAATGTTAAAGCCGTAGCAATGGAAAGTGAGAGTGTTGGTTCTCTTATGACTGTGGTGTTAAGGTCCATGTAGCAGTCTTGTGCTGTTTCTGCTGATCTGCATTTTGGCTGCTGGTAGTTATTTAGCCGTGTGCTCTACTCCTGATTGGCAGTTAGGCTTGTGGTGACCATGCATGCTGTGCCCAGATTGGTCAATATTTTTGCTTAAACTATGAAATCTGTGGTCACGTTGGTCAATTTTTGTGCATAAATTATGAAAGCTGTCCTCTCATTGGTCAATTTTTTGCATGCATAATGCAAGCTGTGCTGTCATTGGTTCTTCATTTTCAATTTTTGCATACCCCCACCGGACCTCTCCCTATGTTGTGTAATGGATATGTTAAAGCTGTAACGATGGAAAGTGTGTGCGCATTGGTTACCTTATGAATGCGGTGTTAAGCCACGTAGCAGCGTTGTGCTGTTTCCGCATCGCTTCTCGGCCTTTTGGCTAAGATCGAGTGTAGTACCTTTGGAACCACTTGGTCCTCTGGCTGGCAAGACCAAAGAGGAGTATCTGTTCTAATGATCCTATCTGAAGAACGGAGAAACCATTGGTCCTCTGGACTAGGCTGACAAGCAGAAGCTTGATGAAAGCTGGGTCGCTGTGCTCCCATAAGGGTGGCCCCTGACTTGCCTTTTGAGGCGGGGGAGATGCACATGCACCCATGCTTAATCAAAGCTTCACTTCCTTTGCCCTTGCCATTAGGTGGGCGGGAAGTCTTTTCTTTTTCTGGCTGCCAACCAGAGCCTTGCAAAAGGCAACCAATGGCCTTGCACCGCCCACTCCAGCACCTTTTTTTGTGTCTGGTTTGAGCACCCTGGATGGGGGTCACGGTCTTTTGGCTGGACTTGCAGGCCATGACACGCCCTGGGGGAAGCTTTGGCAGAACCCAGGGTAGACGGGTCTCCCCCTAGCTTCGGCGAAGGGGAGTCCAAACCTCCCCAAACCCCTTCGGGGGGCGGGGTGGTGGGTCCTCCCTAGCTTCAGCGAAGGGGGACCCACCCGTTCGAGCTGTTCGCTGGCGGTAGCTGGGAACAGCTTGGGCAACGGAGCCCATGCCTTCGGGTAGGACTCGGAAGGATGATTCAATATCATCTTGTGCTGTTTCCGCTGATCAGCCTTTTGGCTGCCAGTAGTGATTTAGCCATGTGCTCTACTCCTGACTGGCAGTTAGGCTGGTGGCGACCATGCGAACCATGCATGCTGTGCCCAGATTAGTCCATTTTTTTGCATTAATTATGAAAGCTGTGCTCTCATTGGTCAATGTTTTGGCAGAAATGATGAAAGCTGTGCTCTCATTGGTCAATTTTCTTGCATAAATTATGAAAGCAGTGCTCTCATTGGTCAATTTTTTGCATACATTATGTAAGCTGTGCTGTCATTGGTCTTTTATTTTTGCATACCCCCCACCGGCCCTCTCCCTATGTTGTATAATGGGAATGTTAAAGCCGTATCGATGGAAAGTGTGTGTGTTGGTTCACTTCTGACTGTGGTCTTAAGAGCAATGTAGCAGTCTTGTGGTTTTTCTGCTGGTCAGCCTTTTGGCTGTCTCTAGTGATTTAACCATGTGCTCTACTCTTGACTGGCAGTTAGGCTGGTTGCGACCATGCGACCATGCGACCATGCGACCATGCGACCATGCGACCATGCGACCATGCGACCATGCGACCATGCGACCATGCGACCATGCGACCATGCGACCATGCGACCATGCGACCATGCGACCATGCGACCATGCGACCATGCGACCATGCGACCATGCGACCATGCGACCGTTACCCTTGTTGTGTTTTCATCGGCTGATTCTCTTGTATCTGTCATTGAGCTTTTGGTCACTTGAATTCTCGTAGATTTCCATGTGTAATAACTTCTTTCTTTAAGAACCCTAGTGATGGAAGTGAATTAACAGATCTACCTTGATATTTTTAGAGATTCAAGGGGTTGGACAGATGTACACAGCAGCTCTAGTGAATGAAGAGATTTTCTCTCCCTATGTTGTAGAATGGACATTTTAAATGCCCTCATTTGGTCAATTATTTTGCATAAATTGTGAAAGCTGTGCTCTTATTGGTCAATTGTTTTGCATACTTCTCCTCTCCCTATGTTGTACAATGGAAATTTTAAAGCCCCAGCGATGGAAAGTGTGTGCATTGGATCCCTTATGACCCTGGTGTTATGGGAAATATAGCATTCTTGGGCTGTTACATAGCCTGGGAGGTTTATGCCTTGCCTTGCATTGCATTGCATAGCATTGCATTGCATTGCCTTGCATTGCCTTGCTGTTGAGGCATTGAGGGTGATGTATATGTCTTGCTATGCTGCATAACTTATGAATGCTTATTCATCATTGGGTAATTCTATTGCACACATTATAAAAGCTGTGCTCTCATTGGTCAATTATTTTGCATAAATTATGAAAGCTGTGCTCTGATTGGTCCATTTTTTTGCATAAATTATAAAAGCTGAGCTCTGATTGGTCCATTTTTTTGCATAAATTATAAAAGCTGAGCTCGGATTGGTCCATTATTTCGCATAAATTAAGAAAGCTGATTCACCATTGGTCCATTTTTTTGCATAAATTATAAAAGCTGAGCTCTGATTGGTCCATTTTTTTGCATAAATTATAAAAGCTGAGCTCTGATTGGTCCATTTTTTTGCATAAATTATGAAAGCTGAGCTCTGATTGGTCCATTATTTTGCATAAATTATGAAAGCTGAGCTCTGATTGGTCCATTATTTTGCATAAATTATGAAAGCTGAGCTCTGATTGGTCCATTATTTCGCATAAATTATGAAAGCTGATTCACCATTGGTCCATTTTTTTTGCATAAATTATAAAAGCTGAGCTCTGATTGGTCCATTTTTTGCATAAATTATAAAAGCTGTGCTCTGATTGGTCCATCATTTTGCATAAATTATGAAAGCTGATTCCTCATTGGTCCATTTTTTTGCATAAATTATAAAAGCTGAGCTCTGATTGGTCAATTATTTTGCATAAATTATGAAAGCTGTGCCCTGATTGGTCAATTATTTTGCATAAATTATGAAAGCTGTGCCCTGATTGGTCAATTATTTTGCATTAATTATGAAAGCTGTTCTCTCATTGGTCAATTGTTTTGCATAAATTATGAAAGCTGTTCTCTCATTGGTCAAATTTTTTTGCATAAATTATGAAAGCTGTTCTCTCATTGGTCCATTCTTTTGCATACATTATGTAAGCTGTGCTGTCATTGGTCCTTTAGTTTTTTTTTTTGCATACCCCCCACCGGCCCTCTCCCTATGTTGTATAATGGTAATGTTAAAGCCGTAGCAATGGAAAGTGAGAGCGTTGGTTCTCTTATGACTGTGGTGTTAAGGTCCATGTAGCAGTCTTGTGCTGTTTCTGCTGATCTGCATTTTGGCTGCTGGTAGTTATTTAGCCGTGTGCTCTACTCCTGATTGGCAGTTAGGCTTGTGGTGACCATGCATGCTGTGCCCAGATTGGTCAATATTTTTGCTTAAACTATGAAATCTGTGGTCACGTTGGTCAATTTTTGTGCATAAATTATGAAAGCTGTCCTCTCATTGGTCAATTTTTTGCATGCATAATGCAAGCTGTGCTGTCATTGGTTCTTCATTTTCAATTTTTGCATACCCCCACCGGACCTCTCCCTATGTTGTGTAATGGATATGTTAAAGCTGTAACGATGGAAAGTGTGTGCGCATTGGTTATCTTATGAATGCGGTGTTAAGCCACGTAGCAGCGTTGTGCTGTTTCCGCATCGCTTCTCGGCCTTTTGGCTAAGATCGAGTGTAGTACCTTTGGAACCACTTGGTCCTCTGGCTGGCAAGACCAAAGAGGAGTATCTGTTCTAATGATCCTATCTGAAGAACGGAGAAACCATTGGTCCTCTGGACTAGGCTGACAAGCAGAAGCTTGATGAAAGCTGGGTCGCTGTGCTCCCATAAGGGTGGCCCCTGACTTGCCTTTTGAGGCGGGGGAGATGCACATGCACCCATGCTTAATCAAAGCTTCACTTCCTTTGCCCTTGCCATTAGGTGGGCGGGAAGTCTTTTCTTTTTCTGGCTGCCAACCAGAGCCTTGCAAAAGGCAACCAATGGCCTTGCACCGCCCACTCCAGCACCTTTTTTTGTGTCTGGTTTGAGCACCCTGGATGGGGGTCACGGTCTTTTGGCTGGACTTGCAGGCCATGACACGCCCTGGGGGAAGCTTTGGCAGAACCCAGGGTAGACGGGACTCCCCCTAGCTTCGGCGAAGGGGAGTCCAAACCTCCCCAAACCCCTTCGGGGGGCGGGGTGGTGGGTCCTCCCTAGCTTCAGCGAAGGGGGACCCACCCGTTCGAGCTGTTCGCTGGCGGTAGCTGGGAACAGCTTGGGCAACGGAGCCCATGCCTTCGGGTAGGACTCGGAAGGATGATTCAATATCATCTTGTGCTGTTTCCGCTGATCAGCCTTTTGGCTGCCAGTAGTGATTTAGCCATGTGCTCTACTCCTGACTGGCAGTTAGGCTGGTGGCGACCATGCGAACCATGCATGCTGTGCCCAGATTAGTCCATTTTTTTGCATTAATTATGAAAGCTGTGCTCTCATTGGTCAATGTTTTGGCAGAAATGATGAAAGCTGTGCTCTCATTGGTCAATTTTCTTGCATAAATTATGAAAGCAGTGCTCTCATTGGTCAATTTTTTGCATACATTATGTAAGCTGTGCTGTCATTGGTCTTTTATTTTTGCATACCCCCCACCGGCCCTCTCCCTATGTTGTATAATGGGAATGTTAAAGCCGTATCGATGGAAAGTGTGTGTGTTGGTTCACTTCTGACTGTGGTCTTAAGAGCAATGTAGCAGTCTTGTGGTTTTTCTGCTGGTCAGCCTTTTGGCTGTCTCTAGTGATTTAACCATGTGCTCTACTCTTGACTGGCAGTTAGGCTGGTTGCGACCATGCGACCATGCGACCATGCGACCATGCGACCATGCGACCATGCGACCATGCGACCATGCGACCATGCGACCATGCGACCATGCGACCATGCGACCATGCGACCATGCGACCATGCGACCATGCGACCATGCGACCATGCGACCATGCGACCATGCGACCATGCGACCATGCGACCATGCGACCATGCGACCATGCGACCATGCGACCATGCGACCATGCGACCATGCGACCATGCGACCATGCGACGTTTACCCTTGTTGTGTTTTCATCGGCTGATTCTCTTGTATCTGTCATTGAGCTTTTGGTCACTTGAATTCTCGTAGATTTCCATGTGTAATAACTTCTTTCTTTAAGAACCCTAGTGATGGAAGTGAATTAACAGATCTACCTTGATATTTTTAGAGATTCAAGGGGTTGGACAGATGTACACAGCAGCTCTAGTGAATGAAGAGATTTTCTCTCCCTATGTTGTAGAATGGACATTTTAAATGCCCTCATTTGGTCAATTATTTTGCATAAATTGTGAAAGCTGTGCTCTTATTGGTCAATTGTTTTGCATACTTCTCCTCTCCCTATGTTGTACAATGGAAATTTTAAAGCCCCAGCGATGGAAAGTGTGTGCATTGGATCCCTTATGACCCTGGTGTTATGGGAAATATAGCATTCTTGGGCTGTTACATAGCCTGGGAGGTTTATGCCTTGCCTTGCATTGCATTGCATAGCATTGCCTTGCATTGCCTTGCATTGCCTTGCTGTTGAGGCATTGAGGGTGATGTATATGTCTTGCTATGCTGCATAACTTATGAATGCTTATTCATCATTGGGTAATTCTATTGCACACATTATAAAAGCTGTGCTCTCATTGGTCAATTATTTTGCATAAATTATGAAAGCTGTGCTCTGATTGGTCCATTTTTTTGCATAAATTATAAAAGCTGAGCTCTGATTGGTCCATTTTTTTGCATAAATTATAAAAGCTGAGCTCGGATTGGTCCATTATTTCGCATAAATTATGAAAGCTGATTCACCATTGGTCCATTTTTTTGCATAAATTATAAAAGCTGAGCTCTGATTGGTCCATTTTTTTGCATAAATTATAAAAGCTGAGCTCTGATTGGTCCATTTTTTTGCATAAATTATGAAAGCTGAGCTCTGATTGGTCCATTATTTTGCATAAATTATGAAAGCTGAGCTCTGATTGGTCCATTATTTCGCATAAATTATGAAAGCTGATTCACCATTGGTCCATTTTTTTTGCATAAATTATAAAAGCTGAGCTCTGATTGGTCCATTTTTTGCATAAATTATAAAAGCTGTGCTCTGATTGGTCCATCATTTTGCATAAATTATGAAAGCTGATTCCTCATTGGTCCATTTTTTTGCATAAATTATAAAAGCTGAGCTCTGATTGGTCAATTATTTTGCATAAATTATGAAAGCTGTGCCCTGATTGGTCAATTATTTTGCATAAATTATGAAAGCTGTGCCCTGATTGGTCAATTATTTTGCATTAATTATGAAAGCTGTTATCTCATTGGTCAATTGTTTTGCATAAATTATGAAAGCTGTTCTCTCATTGGTCAAATTTTTTTGCATAAATTATGAAAGCTGTTCTCTCATTGGTCCATTCTTTTGCATACATTATGTAAGCTGTGCTGTCATTGGTCCTTTAGTTTTTTTTTTTTTGCATACCCCCCACCGGCCCTCTCCCTATGTTGTATAATGGTAATGTTAAAGCCGTAGCAATGGAAAGTGAGAGCGTTGGTTCTCTTATGACTGTGGTGTTAAGGTCCATGTAGCAGTCTTGTGCTGTTTCTGCTGATCTGCATTTTGGCTGCTGGTAGTTATTTAGCCGTGTGCTCTACTCCTGATTGGCAGTTAGGCTTGTGGTGACCATGCATGCTGTGCCCAGATTGGTCAATATTTTTGCTTAAACTATGAAATCTGTGGTCACGTTGGTCAATTTTTGTGCATAAATTATGAAAGCTGTCCTCTCATTGGTCAATTTTTTGCATGCATAATGCAAGCTGTGCTGTCATTGGTTCTTCATTTTCAATTTTTGCATACCCCCACCGGACCTCTCCCTATGTTGTGTAATGGATATGTTAAAGCTGTAACGATGGAAAGTGTGTGCGCATTGGTTATCTTATGAATGCGGTGTTAAGCCACGTAGCAGCGTTGTGCTGTTTCCGCATCGCTTCTCGGCCTTTTGGCTAAGATCGAGTGTAGTACCTTTGGAACCACTTGGTCCTCTGGCTGGCAAGACCAAAGAGGAGTATCTGTTCTAATGATCCTATCTGAAGAACGGAGAAACCATTGGTCCTCTGGACTAGGCTGACAAGCAGAAGCTTGATGAAAGCTGGGTCGCTGTGCTCCCATAAGGGTGGCCCCTGACTTGCCTTTTGAGGCGGGGGAGATGCACATGCACCCATGCTTAATCAAAGCTTCACTTCCTTTGCCCTTGCCATTAGGTGGGCGGGAAGTCTTTTCTTTTTCTGGCTGCCAACCAGAGCCTTGCAAAAGGCAACCAATGGCCTTGCACCGCCCACTCCAGCACCTTTTTTTGTGTCTGGTTTGAGCACCCTGGATGGGGGTCACGGTCTTTTGGCTGGACTTGCAGGCCATGACACGCCCTGGGGGAAGCTTTGGCAGAACCCAGGGTAGACGGGACTCCCCCTAGCTTCGGCGAAGGGGAGTCCAAACCTCCCCAAACCCCTTCGGGGGGCGGGGTGGTGGGTCCTCCCTAGCTTCAGCGAAGGGGGACCCACCCGTTCGAGCTGTTCGCTGGCGGTAGCTGGGAACAGCTTGGGCAACGGAGCCCATGCCTTCGGGTAGGACTCGGAAGGATGATTCAATATCATCTTGTGCTGTTTCCGCTGATCAGCCTTTTGGCTGCCAGTAGTGATTTAGCCATGTGCTCTACTCCTGACTGGCAGTTAGGCTGGTGGCGACCATGCGAACCATGCATGCTGTGCCCAGATTAGTCCATTTTTTTGCATTAATTATGAAAGCTGTGCTCTCATTGGTCAATGTTTTGGCAGAAATGATGAAAGCTGTGCTCTCATTGGTCAATTTTCTTGCATAAATTATGAAAGCAGTGCTCTCATTGGTCAATTTTTTGCATACATTATGTAAGCTGTGCTGTCATTGGTCTTTTATTTTTGCATACCCCCCACCGGCCCTCTCCCTATGTTGTATAATGGGAATGTTAAAGCCGTATCGATGGAAAGTGTGTGTGTTGGTTCACTTCTGACTGTGGTCTTAAGAGCAATGTAGCAGTCTTGTGGTTTTTCTGCTGGTCAGCCTTTTGGCTGTCTCTAGTGATTTAACCATGTGCTCTACTCTTGACTGGCAGTTAGGCTGGTGGCGACCATGCGACCATGCGACCATGCGACCATGCGACCATGCGACGTTTAACCTTGTTGTGTTTTCATCGGCTGATTCTCTTGTATCTGTCATTGAGCTTTTGGTCACTTGAATTCTCGTAGATTTCCATGTGTAATAACTTCTTTCTTTAAGAACCCTAGTGATGGAAGTGAATTAACAGATCTACCTTGATATTTTTAGAGATTCAAGGGGTTGGACAGATGTACACAGCAGCTCTAGTGAATGAAGAGATTTTCTCTCCCTATGTTGTAGAATGGACATTTTAAATGCCCTCATTTGGTCAATTATTTTGCATAAATTGTGAAAGCTGTGCTCTTATTGGTCAATTGTTTTGCATACTTCTCCTCTCCCTATGTTGTACAATGGAAATTTTAAAGCCCCAGCGATGGAACGTGTGTGCATTGGATCCCTTATGACCCTGGTGTTATGGGAAATATAGCATTCTTGGGCTGTTACATAGCCTGGGAGGTTTATGCCTTGCATTGCATTGCCTTGCATAGCATAGCATTGCATTGCATTGCCTTGCATTGCCTTGCTGTTGAGGCATTGAGGGTGATGTATATGTCTTGCTATGCTGCATAACTTATGAATGCTTATTCATCATTGGGTAATTCTATTGCACACATTATAAAAGCTGTGCTCTCATTGGTCAATTATTTTGCATAAATTATGAAAGCTGTGCTCTGATTGGTCCATTTTTTTGCATAAATTATAAAAGCTGAGCTCTGATTGGTCCATTTTTTTGCATAAATTATAAAAGCTGAGCTCGGATTGGTCCATTATTTCGCATAAATTATGAAAGCTGATTCACCATTGGTCCATTTTTTTGCATAAATTATAAAAGCTGAGCTCTGATTGGTCCATTTTTTTGCATAAATTATAAAAGCTGAGCTCTGATTGGTCCATTTTTTTGCATAAATTATGAAAGCTGAGCTCTGATTGGTCCATTATTTTGCATAAATTATGAAAGCTGAGCTCTGATTGGTCCATTATTTTGCATAAATTATGAAAGCTGAGCTCTGATTGGTCCATTATTTCGCATAAATTATGAAAGCTGATTCACCATTGGTCCATTTTTTTTGCATAAATTATAAAAGCTGAGCTCTGATTGGTCCATTTTTTGCATAAATTATAAAAGCTGTGCTCTGATTGGTCCATCATTTTGCATAAATTATGAAAGCTGATTCCTCATTGGTCCATTTTTTTGCATAAATTATAAAAGCTGAGCTCTGATTGGTCAATTATTTTGCATAAATTATGAAAGCTGTGCCCTGATTGGTCAATTATTTTGCATAAATTATGAAAGCTGTGCCCTGATTGGTCAATTATTTTGCATTAATTATGAAAGCTGTTCTCTCATTGGTCAATTGTTTTGCATAAATTATGAAAGCTGTTCTCTCATTGGTCAAATTTTTTTGCATAAATTATGAAAGCTGTTCTCTCATTGGTCCATTCTTTTGCATACATTATGTAAGCTGTGCTGTCATTGGTCCTTTAGTTTTTTTTTTTTTTGCATACCCCCCACCGGCCCTCTCCCTATGTTGTATAATGGTAATGTTAAAGCCGTAGCAATGGAAAGTGAGAGCGTTGGTTCTCTTATGACTGTGGTGTTAAGGTCCATGTAGCAGTCTTGTGCTGTTTCTGCTGATCTGCATTTTGGCTGCTGGTAGTTATTTAGCCGTGTGCTCTACTCCTGATTGGCAGTTAGGCTTGTGGTGACCATGCATGCTGTGCCCAGATTGGTCAATATTTTTGCTTAAACTATGAAATCTGTGGTCACGTTGGTCAATTTTTGTGCATAAATTATGAAAGCTGTCCTCTCATTGGTCAATTTTTTGCATGCATAATGCAAGCTGTGCTGTCATTGGTTCTTCATTTTCAATTTTTGCATACCCCCACCGGACCTCTCCCTATGTTGTGTAATGGATATGTTAAAGCTGTAACGATGGAAAGTGTGTGCGCATTGGTTATCTTATGAATGCGGTGTTAAGCCACGTAGCAGCGTTGTGCTGTTTCCGCATCGCTTCTCGGCCTTTTGGCTAAGATCGAGTGTAGTACCTTTGGAACCACTTGGTCCTCTGGCTGGCAAGACCAAAGAGGAGTATCTGTTCTAATGATCCTATCTGAAGAACGGAGAAACCATTGGTCCTCTGGACTAGGCTGACAAGCAGAAGCTTGATGAAAGCTGGGTCGCTGTGCTCCCATAAGGGTGGCCCCTGACTTGCCTTTTGAGGCGGGGGAGATGCACATGCACCCATGCTTAATCAAAGCTTCACTTCCTTTGCCCTTGCCATTAGGTGGGCGGGAAGTCTTTTCTTTTTCTGGCTGCCAACCAGAGCCTTGCAAAAGGCAACCAATGGCCTTGCACCGCCCACTCCAGCACCTTTTTTTGTGTCTGGTTTGAGCACCCTGGATGGGGGTCACGGTCTTTTGGCTGGACTTGCAGGCCATGACACGCCCTGGGGGAAGCTTTGGCAGAACCCAGGGTAGACGGGACTCCCCCTAGCTTCGGCGAAGGGGAGTCCAAACCTCCCCAAACCCCTTCGGGGGGCGGGGTGGTGGGTCCTCCCTAGCTTCAGCGAAGGGGGACCCACCCGTTCGAGCTGTTCGCTGGCGGTAGCTGGGAACAGCTTGGGCAACGGAGCCCATGCCTTCGGGTAGGACTCGGAAGGATGATTCAATATCATCTTGTGCTGTTTCCGCTGATCAGCCTTTTGGCTGCCAGTAGTGATTTAGCCATGTGCTCTACTCCTGACTGGCAGTTAGGCTGGTGGCGACCATGCGAACCATGCATGCTGTGCCCAGATTAGTCCATTTTTTTGCATTAATTATGAAAGCTGTGCTCTCATTGGTCAATGTTTTGGCAGAAATGATGAAAGCTGTGCTCTCATTGGTCAATTTTCTTGCATAAATTATGAAAGCAGTGCTCTCATTGGTCAATTTTTTGCATACATTATGTAAGCTGTGCTGTCATTGGTCTTTTATTTTTGCATACCCCCCACCGGCCCTCTCCCTATGTTGTATAATGGGAATGTTAAAGCCGTATCGATGGAAAGTGTGTGTGTTGGTTCACTTCTGACTGTGGTCTTAAGAGCAATGTAGCAGTCTTGTGGTTTTTCTGCTGGTCAGCCTTTTGGCTGTCTCTAGTGATTTAACCATGTGCTCTACTCTTGACTGGCAGTTAGGCTGGTTGCGACCATGCGACCATGCGACCATGCGACCATGCGACCATGCGACCATGCGACCATGCGACCATGCGACCATGCGACCATGCGACCATGCGACCATGCGACCATGCGACCATGCGACCATGCGACCATGCGACCATGCGACCATGCGACCATGCGACCATGCGACCATGCGACCATGCGACCATGCGACCATGCGACCATGCGACCATGCGACCATGCGACCATGCGACCATGCGACCATGCGACCATGCGACCATGCGACCATGCGACGTTTACCCTTGTTGTGTTTTCATCGGCTGATTCTCTTGTATCTGTCATTGAGCTTTTGGTCACTTGAATTCTCGTAGATTTCCATGTGTAATAACTTCTTTCTTTAAGAACCCTAGTGATGGAAGTGAATTAACAGATCTACCTTGATATTTTTAGAGATTCAAGGGGTTGGACAGATGTACACAGCAGCTCTAGTGAATGAAGAGATTTTCTCTCCCTATGTTGTAGAATGGACATTTTAAATGCCCTCATTTGGTCAATTATTTTGCATAAATTGTGAAAGCTGTGCTCTTATTGGTCAATTGTTTTGCATACTTCTCCTCTCCCTATGTTGTACAATGGAAATTTTAAAGCCCCAGCGATGGAAAGTGTGTGCATTGGATCCCTTATGACCCTGGTGTTATGGGAAATATAGCATTCTTGGGCTGTTACATAGCCTGGGAGGTTTATGCCTTGCCTTGCATTGCATTGCATAGCATTGCCTTGCATTGCCTTGCATTGCCTTGCTGTTGAGGCATTGAGGGTGATGTATATGTCTTGCTATGCTGCATAACTTATGAATGCTTATTCATCATTGGGTAATTCTATTGCACACATTATAAAAGCTGTGCTCTCATTGGTCAATTATTTTGCATAAATTATGAAAGCTGTGCTCTGATTGGTCCATTTTTTTGCATAAATTATAAAAGCTGAGCTCTGATTGGTCCATTTTTTTGCATAAATTATAAAAGCTGAGCTCGGATTGGTCCATTATTTCGCATAAATTATGAAAGCTGATTCACCATTGGTCCATTTTTTTGCATAAATTATAAAAGCTGAGCTCTGATTGGTCCATTTTTTTGCATAAATTATAAAAGCTGAGCTCTGATTGGTCCATTTTTTTGCATAAATTATGAAAGCTGAGCTCTGATTGGTCCATTATTTTGCATAAATTATGAAAGCTGAGCTCTGATTGGTCCATTATTTTGCATAAATTATGAAAGCTGAGCTCTGATTGGTCCATTATTTCGCATAAATTATGAAAGCTGATTCACCATTGGTCCATTTTTTTTGCATAAATTATAAAAGCTGAGCTCTGATTGGTCCATTTTTTGCATAAATTATAAAAGCTGTGCTCTGATTGGTCCATCATTTTGCATAAATTATGAAAGCTGATTCCTCATTGGTCCATTTTTTTGCATAAATTATAAAAGCTGAGCTCTGATTGGTCAATTATTTTGCATAAATTATGAAAGCTGTGCCCTGATTGGTCAATTATTTTGCATAAATTATGAAAGCTGTGCCCTGATTGGTCAATTATTTTGCATTAATTATGAAAGCTGTTATCTCATTGGTCAATTGTTTTGCATAAATTATGAAAGCTGTTCTCTCATTGGTCAAATTTTTTTGCATAAATTATGAAAGCTGTTCTCTCATTGGTCCATTCTTTTGCATACATTATGTAAGCTGTGCTGTCATTGGTCCTTTAGTTTTTTTTTTTTTTTGCATACCCCCCACCGGCCCTCTCCCTATGTTGTATAATGGTAATGTTAAAGCCGTAGCAATGGAAAGTGAGAGTGTTGGTTCTCTTATGACTGTGGTGTTAAGGTCCATGTAGCAGTCTTGTGCTGTTTCTGCTGATCTGCATTTTGGCTGCTGGTAGTTATTTAGCCGTGTGCTCTACTCCTGATTGGCAGTTAGGCTTGTGGTGACCATGCATGCTGTGCCCAGATTGGTCAATATTTTTGCTTAAACTATGAAATCTGTGGTCACGTTGGTCAATTTTTGTGCATAAATTATGAAAGCTGTCCTCTCATTGGTCAATTTTTTGCATGCATAATGCAAGCTGTGCTGTCATTGGTTCTTCATTTTCAATTTTTGCATACCCCCACCGGACCTCTCCCTATGTTGTGTAATGGATATGTTAAAGCTGTAACGATGGAAAGTGTGTGCGCATTGGTTACCTTATGAATGCGGTGTTAAGCCACGTAGCAGCGTTGTGCTGTTTCCGCATCGCTTCTCGGCCTTTTGGCTAAGATCGAGTGTAGTACCTTTGGAACCACTTGGTCCTCTGGCTGGCAAGACCAAAGAGGAGTATCTGTTCTAATGATCCTATCTGAAGAACGGAGAAACCATTGGTCCTCTGGACTAGGCTGACAAGCAGAAGCTTGATGAAAGCTGGGTCGCTGTGCTCCCATAAGGGTGGCCCCTGACTTGCCTTTTGAGGCGGGGGAGATGCACATGCACCCATGCTTAATCAAAGCTTCACTTCCTTTGCCCTTGCCATTAGGTGGGCGGGAAGTCTTTTCTTTTTCTGGCTGCCAACCAGAGCCTTGCAAAAGGCAACCAATGGCCTTGCACCGCCCACTCCAGCACCTTTTTTTGTGTCTGGTTTGAGCACCCTGGATGGGGGTCACGGTCTTTTGGCTGGACTTGCAGGCCATGACACGCCCTGGGGGAAGCTTTGGCAGAACCCAGGGTAGACGGGTCTCCCCCTAGCTTCGGCGAAGGGGAGTCCAAACCTCCCCAAACCCCTTCGGGGGGCGGGGTGGTGGGTCCTCCCTAGCTTCAGCGAAGGGGGACCCACCCGTTCGAGCTGTTCGCTGGCGGTAGCTGGGAACAGCTTGGGCAACGGAGCCCATGCCTTCGGGTAGGACTCGGAAGGATGATTCAATATCATCTTGTGCTGTTTCCGCTGATCAGCCTTTTGGCTGCCAGTAGTGATTTAGCCATGTGCTCTACTCCTGACTGGCAGTTAGGCTGGTGGCGACCATGCGAACCATGCATGCTGTGCCCAGATTAGTCCATTTTTTTGCATTAATTATGAAAGCTGTGCTCTCATTGGTCAATGTTTTGGCAGAAATGATGAAAGCTGTGCTCTCATTGGTCAATTTTCTTGCATAAATTATGAAAGCAGTGCTCTCATTGGTCAATTTTTTGCATACATTATGTAAGCTGTGCTGTCATTGGTCTTTTATTTTTGCATACCCCCCACCGGCCCTCTCCCTATGTTGTATAATGGGAATGTTAAAGCCGTATCGATGGAAAGTGTGTGTGTTGGTTCACTTCTGACTGTGGTCTTAAGAGCAATGTAGCAGTCTTGTGGTTTTTCTGCTGGTCAGCCTTTTGGCTGTCTCTAGTGATTTAACCATGTGCTCTACTCTTGACTGGCAGTTAGGCTGGTTGCGACCATGCGACCATGCGACCATGCGACCATGCGACCATGCGACCATGCGACCATGCGACCATGCGACCATGCGACCGTTACCCTTGTTGTGTTTTCATCGGCTGATTCTCTTGTATCTGTCATTGAGCTTTTGGTCACTTGAATTCTCGTAGATTTCCATGTGTAATAACTTCTTTCTTTAAGAACCCTAGTGATGGAAGTGAATTAACAGATCTACCTTGATATTTTTAGAGATTCAAGGGGTTGGACAGATGTACACAGCAGCTCTAGTGAATGAAGAGATTTTCTCTCCCTATGTTGTAGAATGGACATTTTAAATGCCCTCATTTGGTCAATTATTTTGCATAAATTGTGAAAGCTGTGCTCTTATTGGTCAATTGTTTTGCATACTTCTCCTCTCCCTATGTTGTACAATGGAAATTTTAAAGCCCCAGCGATGGAAAGTGTGTGCATTGGATCCCTTATGACCCTGGTGTTATGGGAAATATAGCATTCTTGGGCTGTTACATAGCCTGGGAGGTTTATGCCTTGCCTTGCATTGCATTGCATAGCATTGCATTGCATTGCCTTGCATTGCCTTGCTGTTGAGGCATTGAGGGTGATGTATATGTCTTGCTATGCTGCATAACTTATGAATGCTTATTCATCATTGGGTAATTCTATTGCACACATTATAAAAGCTGTGCTCTCATTGGTCAATTATTTTGCATAAATTATGAAAGCTGTGCTCTGATTGGTCCATTTTTTTGCATAAATTATAAAAGCTGAGCTCTGATTGGTCCATTTTTTTGCATAAATTATAAAAGCTGAGCTCGGATTGGTCCATTATTTCGCATAAATTATGAAAGCTGATTCACCATTGGTCCATTTTTTTGCATAAATTATAAAAGCTGAGCTCTGATTGGTCCATTTTTTTGCATAAATTATAAAAGCTGAGCTCTGATTGGTCCATTTTTTTGCATAAATTATAAAAGCTGAGCTCGGATTGGTCCATTATTTCGCATAAATTATGAAAGCTGATTCACCATTGGTCCATTTTTTTGCATAAATTATAAAAGCTGAGCTCTGATTGGTCCATTTTTTTGCATAAATTATAAAAGCTGAGCTCTGATTGGTCCATCATTTTGCATAAATTATGAAAGCTGATTCCTCATTGGTCCATTTTTTTGCATAAATTATAAAAGCTGAGCTCTGATTGGTCAATTATTTTGCATAAATTATGAAAGCTGTGCCCTGATTGGTCAATTATTTTGCATAAATTATGAAAGCTGTGCCCTGATTGGTCAATTATTTTGCATAAATTATGAAAGCTGTTATCTCATTGGTCAATTGTTTTGCATAAATTATGAAAGCTGTTCTCTCATTGGTCAAATTTTTTTGCATAAATTATGAAAGCTGTTCTCTCATTGGTCCATTTTTTTGCATACATTATGTAAGCTGTGCTGTCATTGGTCCTTTAGTTTTATTTTTTTGCATACCCCCCACCGGCCCTCTCCCTATGTTGTATAATGGTAATGTTAAAGCCGTAGCAATGGAAAGTGAGTGCGTTGGTTCTCTTATGACTGTGGTGTTAAGGTCCATGTAGCAGTCTTGTGCTGTTTCTGCTGATCTGCATTTTGGCTGCTGGTAGTTATTTAGCCATGTGCTCTACTCCTGATTGGCAGTTAGGCTTGTGGTGACCATGCATGCTGTGCCCAGATTGGTCAATATTTTTGCTTAAACTATGAAATCTGTGGTCACGTTGGTCAATTTTTGTGCATAAATTATGAAAGCTGTCCTCTCATTGGTCAATTTTTTGCATGCATAATGCAAGCTGTGCTGTCATTGGTTCTTCATTTTCAATTTTTGCATACCCCCACCGGACCTCTCCCTATGTTGTGTAATGGATATGTTAAAGCTGTAACGATGGAAAGTGTGTGCGCATTGGTTATCTTATGAATGCGGTGTTAAGCAACGTAGCAGCTGTGTGCTGTTTCCGCATCGCTTCTCGGCCTTTTGGCTAAGATCGAGTGTAGTACCTTTGGAACCACTTGGTCCTCTGGCTGGCAAGACCAAAGAGGAGTATCTGTTCTAATGATCCTATCTGAAGAACGGAGAAACCATTGGTCCTCTGGACTAGGCTGACAAGCAGAAGCTTGATGAAAGCTGGGTCGCTGTGCTCCCATAAGGGTGGCCCCTGACTTGCCTTTTGAGTCGGGGGAGATGCACATGCACCCATGCTTAATCAAAGCTTCACTTCCTTTGCCCTTGCCGTTAGGTGGGCGGGAAGTCTTTTCTTTTTCTGGCTGCCAACCAGAGCCTTGCAAAAGGCAACCAATGGCCTTGCACCGCCCACTCCAGCACCTTTTTTGTGTCTGGTTTGAGCACCCTGGATGGGGGTCACGGTCTTTTGGCTGGACTTGCAGGCCATGACACGCCCTGGGGGAAGCTTTGGCAGAACCCAGGGTAGACGGGACTCCCCCTAGCTTCGGCGAAGGGGAGTCCAAACCTCCCCAAACCCCTTCGGGGGGCGGGGTGGTGGGTCCTCCCTAGCTTCAGCGAAGGGGGACCCACCCGTTCGAGCTGTTCGCTGGCGGTAGCTGGGAACAGCTTGGGCAACGGAGCCCATGCCTTCGGGTAGGACTCGGAAGGATGATTCAATATCATCTTGTGCTGTTTCTGCTGATCAGCCTTTTGGCTGCCAGTAGTGATTTAGCCATGTGCTCTACTCCTGACTGGCAGTTAGGCTGGTGGCGACCATGCGAACCATGCATGCTGTGCCCAGATTAGTCAATTTTTTTGCATTAATTATGAAAGCTGTGCTCTCATTGGTCAATGTTTTGGCAGAAATGATGAAAGCTGTGCTCTCATTGGTCAATTTTCTTGCATAAATTATGAAAGCAGTGCTCTCATTGGTCAATTTTTTGCATACATTATGTAAGCTGTGCTGTCATTGGTCTTTTATTTTTGCATACCCCCCACCGGCCCTCTCCCTATGTTGTATAATGGGAATGTTAAAGCCGTATCGATGGAAAGTGTGTGTGTTGGTTCACTTCTGACTGTGGTCTTAAGAGCAATGTAGCAGTCTTGTGGTTTTTCTGCTGGTCAGCCTTTTGGCTGTCTCTAGTGATTTAACCATGTGCTCTACTCTTGACTGGCAGTTAGGTTGGTGGCGACCATGCGACCATGCGACCATGCGACCATGCGACCATGCGACCATGCGACCATGCGACCATGCGACCATGCGACCATGCGACCATGCGACCATGCGACCATGCGACCATGCGACCATGCGACCATGCGACCATGCGACCATGCGACCATGCGACCATGCGACCATGCGACCATGCGACCATGCGACCATGCGACCATGCGACCATGCGACCATGCGACGTTTACCCTTGTTGTGTTTTCATCGGCTGATTCTCTTGTATCTGTCATTGAGCTTTTGGTCACTTGAATTCTCGTAGATTTCCATGTGTAATAACTTCTTTCTTTAAGAACCCTAGTGATGGAAGTGAATTAACAGATCTACCTTGATATTTTTAGAGATTCAAGGGGTTGGACAGATGTACACAGCAGCTCTAGTGAATGAAGAGATTTTCTCTCCCTATGTTGTAGAATGGACATTTTAAATGCCCTCATTTGGTCAATTATTTTGCATAAATTGTGAAAGCTGTGCTCTTATTGGTCAATTGTTTTGCATACTTCTCCTCTCCCTATGTTGTACAATGGAAATTTTAAAGCCCCAGCGATGGAAAGTGTGTGCATTGGATCCCTTATGACCCTGGTGTTATGGGAAATATAGCATTCTTGGGCTGTTACATAGCCTGGGAGGTTTATGCATTGCATTGCATAGCCTTGCCTCGCATTGCATAGCCTTGCCTTGCATTGCATAGCCTTGCCTTGCATTGCATAGCCTTGCCTTGCATTGCATAGGCTTGCCTTGCATTGCATAGGCTTGCATTGCATAGCATTGCATTGCATTGCCTTGCATTGCCTTGCTGTTGAGGCATTGAGGGTGATGTATATGTCTTGCTATGCTGCATAACTTATGAATGCTTATTCATAATTGGGTAATTCTATTGCACACATTATAAAAGCTGTGCTCTCATTGGTCAATTATTTTGCATAAATTATGAAAGCTGTGCTCTGATTGGTCCATTTTTTTGCATAAATTATAAAAGCTGAGCTCTGATTGGTCCATTTTTTTGCATAAATTATAAAAGCTGAGCTCGGATTGGTCCATTATTTCGCATAAATTATGAAAGCTGATTCACCATTGGTCCATTTTTTTGCATAAATTATAAAAGCTGAGCTCTGATTGGTCCATTTTTTTGCATAAATTATAAAAGCTGAGCTCTGATTGGTCCATTTTTTTGCATAAATTATGAAAGCTGAGCTCTGATTGGTCCATTATTTTGCATAAATTATGAAAGCTGAGCTCTGATTGGTCCATTATTTCGCATAAATTATGAAAGCTGAGCTCTGATTGGTCCATTATTTCGCATAAATTATGAAAGCTGATTCACCATTGGTCCATTTTTTTTGCATAAATTATAAAAGCTGAGCTCTGATTGGTCCATTTTTTGCATAAATTATAAAAGCTGTGCTCTGATTGGTCCATCATTTTGCATAAATTATGAAAGCTGATTCCTCATTGGTCCATTTTTTTGCATAAATTATAAAAGCTGAGCTCTGATTGGTCAATTATTTTGCATAAATTATGAAAGCTGTGCCCTGATTGGTCAATTATTTTGCATAAATTATGAAAGCTGTTATCTCATTGGTCAATTGTTTTGCATAAATTGTGAAAGCTGTGCTCTTATTGGTCAATTGTTTTGCATACTTCTCCTCTCCCTATGTTGTACAATGGAAATTTTAAAGCCCCAGCGATGGAAAGTGTGTGCATTGGATCCCTTATAACCCTGGTGTTATGGGAAATATAGCATTCTTGGGCTGTTACATAGCCTGGGAGGTTTATGCATTGCATAGCCTTGCCTTGCATTGCATAGGCTTGCCTTGCATTGCATAGGCTTGCCTTGCCTTGCATTGCATTGCATTGCCTTGCATTGCCTTGCTGTTGAGGCATTGAGGGTGATGTATATGTCTTGCTATGCTGCATAACTTATGAATGCTTATTCATCATTGGGTAATTCTATTGCACACATTATAAAAGCTGTGCTCTCATTGGTCAATTATTTTGCATAAATTATGAAAGCTGTGCTCTGATTGGTCCATTTTTTTGCATAAATTATAAAAGCTGAGCTCTGATTGGTCCATTTTTTTGCATAAATTATAAAAGCTGAGCTCGGATTGGTCCATTATTTCGCATAAATTATGAAAGCTGATTCACCATTGGTCCATTTTTTTGCATAAATTATAAAAGCTGAGCTCTGATTGGTCCATTTTTTTGCATAAATTATAAAAGCTGAGCTCTGATTGGTCCATTATTTTGCATAAATTATGAAAGCTGAGCTCTGATTGGTCCATTATTTCGCATAAATTATGAAAGCTGATTCACCATTGGTCCATTTTTTTGCATAAATTATAAAAGCTGAGCTCTGATTGGTCCATTTTTTGCATAAATTATAAAAGCTGTGCTCTGATTGGTCCATCATTTTGCATAAATTATGAAAGCTGATTCCTCATTGGTCCATTTTTTTGCATAAATTATAAAAGCTGAGCTCTGATTGGTCAATTATTTTGCATAAATTATGAAAGCTGTGCCCTGATTGGTCAATTATTTTGCATAAATTATGAAAGCTGTGCCCTGATTGGTCAATTATTTTGCATAAATTATGAAAGCTGTTATCTCATTGGTCAATTGTTTTGCATAAATTATGAAAGCTGTTCTCTCATTGGTCAATTGTTTTGCATAAATTATGAAAGCTGTTCTCTCATTGGTCAAATTTTTTTGCATAAATTATGAAAGCTGTTCTCTCATTGGTCCATTTTTTTGCATACATTATGTAAGCTGTGCTGTCATTGGTCCTTTAGTTTTATTTTTTTGCATACCCCCCCACCGGCCCTCTCCCTATGTTGTATAATTGTAATGTTAAAGCCGTAGCAATGGAAAGTGAGTGCGTTGGTTCTCTTATGACTGTGGTGTTAAGGTCCATGTAGCAGTCTTGTGCTGTTTCTGCTGATCTGCATTTTGGCTGCTGGTAGTTATTTAGCCGTGTGCTCTACTCCTGATTGGCAGTTAGGCTTGTGGTGACCATGCATGCTGTGCCCAGATTGGTCAATATTTTTGCTTAAACTATGAAATCTGTGGTCACGTTGGTCAATTTTTGTGCATAAATTATGAAAGCTGTCCTCTCATTGGTCAATTTTTTGCATGCATAATGCAAGCTGTGCTGTCATTGGTTCTTCATTTTCAATTTTTGCATACCCCCACCGGACCTCTCCCTATGTTGTGTAATGGATATGTTAAAGCTGTAACGATGGAAAGTGTGTGCGCATTGGTTATCTTATGAATGCGGTGTTAAGCCACGTAGCAGCTGTGTGCTGTTTCCGCATCGCTTCTCGGCCTTTTGGCTAAGATCGAGTGTAGTACCTTTGGAACCACTTGGTCCTCTGGCTGGCAAGACCAAAGAGGAGTATCTGTTCTAATGATCCTATCTGAAGAACGGAGAAACCATTGGTCCTCTGGACTAGGCTGACAAGCAGAAGCTTGATGAAAGCTGGGTCGCTGTGCTCCCATAAGGGTGGCCCCTGACTTGCTTTTTGAGTCGGGGGAGATGCACATGCACCCATGCTTAATCAAAGCTTCACTTCCTTTGCCCTTGCCGTTAGGTGGGCGGGAAGTCTTTTCTTTTTCTGGCTGCCAACCAGAGCCTTGCAAAAGGCAACCAATGGCCTTGCACCGCCCACTCCAGCACCTTTTTTTGTGTCTGGTTTGAGCACCCTGGATGGGGGTCACGGTCTTTTGGCTGGACTTGCAGGCCATGACACGCCCTGGGGGAAGCTTTGGCAGAACCCAGGGTAGACGGGACTCCCCCTAGCTTCGGCGAAGGGGAGTCCAAACCTCCCCAAACCCCTTCGGGGGGCGGGGTGGTGGGTCCTCCCTAGCTTCAGCGAAGGGGGACCCACCCGTTCGAGCTGTTCGCTGGCGGTAGCTGGGAACAGCTTGGGCAACGGAGCCCATGCCTTCGGGTAGGACTCGGAAGGATGATTCAATATCATCTTGTGCTGTTTCTGCTGATCAGCCTTTTGGCTGCCAGTAGTGATTTAGCCATGTGCTCTACTCCTGACTGGCAGTTAGGCTGGTGGCGACCATGCGAACCATGCATGCTGTGCCCAGATTAGTCCATTTTTTTGCATTAATTATGAAAGCTGTGCTCTCATTGGTCAATGTTTTGGCAGAAATGATGAAAGCTGTGCTCTCATTGGTCAATTTTCTTGCATAAATTATGAAAGCAGTGCTCTCATTGGTCAATTTTTTGCATACATTATGTAAGCTGTGCTGTCATTGGTCTTTTATTTTTGCATACCCCCCACCGGCCCTCTCCCTATGTTGTATAATGGGAATGTTAAAGCCGTATCGATGGAAAGTGTGTGTGTTGGTTCACTTCTGACTGTGGTCTTAAGAGCAATGTAGCAGTCTTGTGGTTTTTCTGCTGGTCAGCCTTTTGGCTGTCTCTAGTGATTTAACCATGTGCTTTACTCTTGACTGGCAGTTAGGCTGGTGGCGACCATGCGACCATGCGCCCATGCGACGTTTACCCTTGTTGTGTTTTCATCGGCTGATTCTCTTGTATCTGTCATTGAGCTTTTGGTCACTTGAATTCTCGTAGATTTCCATGTGTAATAACTTCTTTCTTTAAGAACCCTAGTGATGGAAGTGAATTAACAGATCTACCTTGATATTTTTAGAGATTCAAGGGGTTGGACAGATGTACACAGCAGCTCTAGTGAATGAAGAGATTTTCTCTCCCTATGTTGTAGAATGGACATTTTAAATGCCCTCATTTGGTCAATTATTTTGCATAAATTGTGAAAGCTGTGCTCTTATTGGTCAATTGTTTTGCATACTTCTCCTCTCCCTATGTTGTACAATGGAAATTTTAAAGCCCCAGCGATGGAAAGTGTGTGCATTGGATCCCTTATGACCCTGGTGTTATGGGAAATATAGCATTCTTGGGCTGTTACATAGCCTGGGAGGTTTATGCATTGCATTGCATAGCCTTGCCTTGCATTGCATAGCCTTGCCTTGCATTGCATAGCCTTGCCTTGCATTGCATAGGCTTGCATTGCATTGCATTGCATTGCCTTGCATTGCCTTGCTGTTGAGGCATTGAGGGTGATGTATATGTCTTGCTATGCTGCATAACTTATGAATGCTTATTCATCATTGGGTAATTCTATTGCACACATTATAAAAGCTGTGCTCTCATTGGTCAATTATTTTGCATAAATTATGAAAGCTGTGCTCTGATTGGTCCATTTTTTTGCATAAATTATAAAAGCTGAGCTCTGATTGGTCCATTTTTTTGCATAAATTATAAAAGCTGAGCTCGGATTGGTCCATTATTTCGCATAAATTATGAAAGCTGATTCACCATTGGTCCATTTTTTTGCATAAATTATAAAAGCTGAGCTCTGATTGGTCCATTATTTTGCATAAATTATGAAAGCTGAGCTCTGATTGGTCCATTATTTTGCATAAATTATGAAAGCTGAGCTCTGATTGGTCCATTATTTCGCATAAATTATGAAAGCTGATTCACCATTGGTCCATTTTTTTGCATAAATTATAAAAGCTGAGCTCTGATTGGTCCATTTTTTGCATAAATTATAAAAGCTGTGCTCTGATTGGTCCATCATTTTGCATAAATTATGAAAGCTGATTCCTCATTGGTCCATTTTTTTGCATAAATTATAAAAGCTGAGCTCTGATTGGTCAATTATTTTGCATAAATTATGAAAGCTGTGCCCTGATTGGTCAATTATTTTGCATAAATTATGAAAGCTGTGCCCTGATTGGTCAATTATTTTGCATAAATTATGAAAGCTGTTATCTCATTGGTCAATTGTTTTGCATAAATTATGAAAGCTGTTCTCTCATTGGTCAATTGTTTTGCATAAATTATGAAAGCTGTTCTCTCATTGGTCAAATTTTTTTGCATAAATTATGAAAGCTGTTCTCTCATTGGTCCATTTTTTTGCATACATTATGTAAGCTGTGCTGTCATTGGTCCTTTAGTTTTATTTTTTTGCATACCCCCCACCGGCCCTCTCCCTATGTTGTATAATGGTAATGTTAAAGCCGTAGCAATGGAAAGTGAGTGCGTTGGTTCTCTTATGACTGTGGTGTTAAGGTCCATGTAGCAGTCTTGTGCTGTTTCTGCTGATCTGCATTTTGGCTGCTGGTAGTTATTTAGCCGTGTGCTCTACTCCTGATTGGCAGTTAGGCTTGTGGTGACCATGCATGCTGTGCCCAGATTGGTCAATATTTTTGCTTAAACTATGAAATCTGTGGTCACGTTGGTCAATTTTTGTGCATAAATTATGAAAGCTGTCCTCTCATTGGTCAATTTTTTGCATGCATAATGCAAGCTGTGCTGTCATTGGTTCTTCATTTTCAATTTTTGCATACCCCCACCGGACCTCTCCCTATGTTGTGTAATGGATATGTTAAAGCTGTAACGATGGAAAGTGTGTGCGCATTGGTTATCTTATGAATGCGGTGTTAAGCCACGTAGCAGCTGTGTGCTGTTTCCGCATCGCTTCTCGGCCTTTTGGCTAAGATCGAGTGTAGTACCTTTGGAACCACTTGGTCCTCTGGCTGGCAAGACCAAAGAGGAGTATCAGTTCTAATGATCCTATCTGAAGAACGGAGAAACCATTGGTCCTCTGGACTAGGCTGACAAGCAGAAGCTTGATGAAAGCTGGGTCGCTGTGCTCCCATAAGGGTGGCCCCTGACTTGCCTTTTGAGTCGGGGAGATGCACATGCACCCATGCTTAATCAAAGCTTCACTTCCTTTGCCCTTGCCGTTAGGTGGGCGGGAAGTCTTTTCTTTTTCTGGCTGCCAACCAGAGCCTTGCAAAAGGCAACCAATGGCCTTGCACCGCCCACTCCAGCACCTTTTTTGTGTCTGGTTTGAGCACCCTGGATGGGGGTCACGGTCTTTTGGCTGGACTTGCAGGCCATGACACGCCCTGGGGGAAGCTTTGGCAGAACCCAGGGTAGACGGGACTCCCCCTAGCTTCGGCGAAGGGGAGTCCAAACCTCCCCAAACCCCTTCGGGGGGCGGGGTGGTGGCTCCTCCCTAGCTTCAGCGAAGGGGGACCCACCCGTTCGAGCTGTTCGCTGGCGGTAGCTGGGAACAGCTTGGGCAACGGAGCCCATGCCTTCGGGTAGGACTCGGAAGGATGATTCAATATCATCTTGTGCTGTTTCTGCTGATCAGCCTTTTGGCTGGCAGTAGTGATTTAGCCATGTGCTCTACTCCTGACTGGCAGTTAGGCTGGTGGCGACCATGCGAACCATGCATGCTGTGCCCAGATTAGTCCATTTTTTTGCATTAATTATGAAAGCTGTGCTCTCATTGGTCAATGTTTTGGCAGAAATGATGAAAGCTGTGCTCTCATTGGTCAATTTTCTTGCATAAATTATGAAAGCAGTGCTCTCATTGGTCAATTTTTTGCATACATTATGTAAGCTGTGCTGTCATTGGTCTTTTATTTTTGCATACCCCCCACCGGCCCTCTCCCTATGTTGTATAATGGGAATGTTAAAGCCGTATCGATGGAAAGTGTGTGTGTTGGTTCACTTCTGACTGTGGTCTTAAGAGCAATGTAGCAGTCTTGTGGTTTTTCTGCTGGTCAGCCTTTTGGCTGTCTCTAGTGATTTAACCATGTGCTCTACTCTTGACTGGCAGTTAGGCTGGTGGCGACCATGCGACCATGCGACCATGCGACCATGCGACCATGCGACCATGCGACCATGCGACGTTTACCCTTGTTGTGTTTTCATCGGCTGATTCTCTTGTATCTGTCATTGAGCTTTTGGTCACTTGAATTCTCGTAGATTTCCATGTGTAATAACTTCTTTCTTTAAGAACCCTAGTGATGGAAGTGAATTAACAGATCTACCTTGATATTTTTAGAGATTCAAGGGGTTGGACAGATGTACACAGCAGCTCTAGTGAATGAAGAGATTTTCTCTCCCTATGTTGTAGAATGGACATTTTAAATGCCCTCATTTGGTCAATTATTTTGCATAAATTGTGAAAGCTGTGCTCTTATTGGTCAATTGTTTTGCATACTTCTCCTCTCCCTATGTTGTACAATGGAAATTTTAAAGCCCCAGCGATGGAAAGTGTGTGCATTGGATCCCTTATGACCCTGGTGTTATGGGAAATATAGCATTCTTGGGCTGTTACATAGCCTGGGAGGTTTATGCATTGCATAGCCTTGCCTTGCATTGCATAGCCTTGCCTTGCATTGCATAGCCTTGCCTTGCATTGCATAGCCTTGCCTTGCATTGCATAGCCTTGCATTGCATTGCATTGCTGTTGAGGCATTGAGGGTGATGTATATGTCTTGCTATGCTGCATAACTTATGAATGCTTATTCATCATTGGGTAATTCTATTGCACACATTATAAAAGCTGTGCTCTCATTGGTCAATTATTTTGCATAAATTATGAAAGCTGTGCTCTGATTGGTCCATTTTTTTGCATAAATTATAAAAGCTGAGCTCTGATTGGTCCATTTTTTTGCATAAATTATAAAAGCTGAGCTCGGATTGGTCCATTATTTCGCATAAATTATGAAAGCTGATTCACCATTGGTCCATTTTTTTGCATAAATTATAAAAGCTGAGCTCTGATTGGTCCATTTTTTTGCATAAATTATAAAAGCTGAGCTCTGATTGGTCCATTATTTTGCATAAATTATGAAAGCTGAGCTCTGATTGGTCCATTATTTTGCATAAATTATGAAAGCTGAGCTCTGATTGGTCCATTATTTCGCATAAATTATGAAAGCTGATTCACCATTGGTCCATTTTTTTGCATAAATTATAAAAGCTGAGCTCTGATTGGTCCATTTTTTGCATAAATTATAAAAGCTGTGCTCTGATTGGTCCATCATTTTGCATAAATTATGAAAGCTGATTCCTCATTGGTCCATTTTTTTGCATAAATTATAAAAGCTGAGCTCTGATTGGTCAATTATTTTGCATAAATTATGAAAGCTGTGCCCTGATTGGTCAATTATTTTGCATAAATTATGAAAGCTGTGCCCTGATTGGTCAATTATTTTGCATAAATTATGAAAGCTGTTATCTCATTGGTCAATTGTTTTGCATAAATTATGAAAGCTGTTCTCTCATTGGTCAATTGTTTTGCATAAATTATGAAAGCTGTTCTCTCATTGGTCAAATTTTTTTGCATAAATTATGAAAGCTGTTCTCTTATTGGTCCATTTTTTTGCATACATTATGTAAGCTGTGCTGTCATTGGTCCTTTAGTTTTATTTTTTTGCATACCCCCCACCGGCCCTCTCCCTATGTTGTATAATGGTAATGTTAAAGCCGTAGCAATGGAAAGTGAGTGCGTTGGTTCTCTTATGACTGTGGTGTTAAGGTCCATGTAGCAGTCTTGTGCTGTTTCTGCTGATCTGCATTTTGGCTGCTGGTAGTTATTTAGCCGTGTGCTCTACTCCTGTTTGGCAGTTAGGCTTGTGGTGACCATGCATGCTGTGCCCAGATTGGTCAATATTTTTGCTTAAACTATGAAATCTGTGGTCACGTTGGTCAATTTTTGTGCATAAATTATGAAAGCTGTCCTCTCATTGGTCAATTTTTTGCATGCATAATGCAAGCTGTGCTGTCATTGGTTCTTCATTTTCAATTTTTGCATACCCCCACCGGACCTCTCCCTATGTTGTGTAATTGATATGTTAAAGCTGTAACGATGGAAAGTGTGTGCGCATTGGTTATCTTATGAATGCGGTGTTAAGCCACGTAGCAGCTGTGTGCTGTTTCCGCATCGCTTCTCGGCCTTTTGGCTAAGATCGAGTGTAGTACCTTTGGAACCACTTGGTCCTCTGGCTGGCAAGACCAAAGAGGAGTATCTGTTCTAATGATCCTATCTGAAGAACGGAGAAACCATTGGTCCTCTGGACTAGGCTGACAAGCAGAAGCTTGATGAAAGCTGGGTCGCTGTGCTCCCATAAGGGTGGCCCCTGACTTGCCTTTTGAGTCGGGGGAGATGCACATGCACCCATGCTTAATCAAAGCTTCACTTCCTTTGCCCTTGCCATTAGGTGGGCGGGAAGTCTTTTCTTTTTCTGGCTGCCAACCCGAGCCTTGCAAAAGGCAACCAATGGCCTTGCACCGCCCACTCCAGCACCTTTTTTGTGTCTGGTTTGAGCACCCTGGATGGGGGTCACGGTCTTTTGGCTGGACTTGCAGGCCATGACACGCCCTGGGGGAAGCTTTGGCAGAACCCAGGGTAGACGGGACTCCCCCTAGCTTTGGCGAAGGGGAGTCCAAACCTCCCCAAACCCCTTCGGGGGCGGGGTGGTGGGTCCTCCCTAGCTTCAGCGAAGGGGGACCCACCCGTTCGAGCTGTTCGCTGGCGGTAGCTGGGAGCAGCTTGGGCAACGGAGCCCATGCCTTCGGGTAGGACTCGGAAGGATGATTCAATATCATCTTGTGCTGTTTCCGCTGATCAGCCTTTTGGCTGCCAGTAGTGATTTAGCCATGTGCTCTACTCCTGACTGGCAGTTAGGCTGGTGGCGACCATGCGAACCATGCATGCTGTGCCCAGATTAGTCCATTTTTTTGCATTAATTATGAAAGCTGTGCTCTCATTGGTCAATGTTTTGGCAGAAATTATGAAAGCTGTGCTCTCATTGGTCAATTTTCTTGCATAAATTATGAAAGCAGTGCTCTCATTGGTCAATTTTTTGCATACATTATGTAAGCTGTGCTGTCATTGGTCTTTTATTTTTGCATACCCCCACCGGCCCTCTCCCTATGTTGTATAATGGGAATGTTAAAGCCGTATCGATGGAAAGTGTGTGTGTTGGTTCACTTCTGACTGTGGTCTTAAGAGCAATGTAGCAGTCTTGTGGTTTTTCTGCTGGTAAGCCTTTTGGCTGTCTCTAGTGATTTAACCATGTGCTCTACTCTTGACTGGCAGTTAGGCTGCATGTGACCATGCGACCATGCGACCATGCGGTGTTTTCATCGGCTGATTCTCTTGCTTCTATCATTGAGCTTTTGGTCACTTGAATTCTCGTAGATTTCCATGTGTAATAACTTCTTTAAGAACCCTAGTGATGGAAGTGAATTAACAGATCTACCTTGATATTTTTAGAGATTCAAGGGGTTGGACAGATGTACACAGCAGCTCTAGTGAATGAAGAGATTTTCTCTCCCTATGTTGTAGAATGGACATTTTAAATGCCCTCATTTGGTCAATTATTTTGCATAAATTGTGTAAGCAGTGCTCTTATTGGTCAATTGTTTTGCATACTTCTCCTCTCCCTATGTTGTACAATGGAAATTTTAAAGCCCCAGCGATGGAAAGTGTGTGCATTGGATCCCTTATGACCCTGGTGTTATGGGAAATATAGCATTCTTGGGCTGTTACATAGCCTGAGAGGTTTATGCATTGCATTGCATTGCATTGCATAGCCTTGCATTGCCTTGCTGTTGAGGCATTGAGGGTGATGTATATGTCTTGCTATGCTGCATAACTTATGAATGCTTATTCATCATTGGGTAATTCTATTGCATACATTATATTATTATATAATTATTTTGCATAAATTATGAAAGCTGTGCTCTCATTGGTCAATTATTTTGCATAAATTATGAAAGCTGTGCTCTGATTGGTCCATTTTTTTGCATAAATTATAAAAGCAGAGCTCGGATTGGTCCACTATTTTGCATAAATTATAAAAGCAGAGCTCGGATTGGTCCATTATTTTGCATAAATTATAAAAGCAGAGCTCTGATTGGTCCATTATTTTGCATAAATTATAAAAGCTGAGCTCTGATTGGTCCATTATTTTGCATAAATTATGAAAACTGAGCTCTGATTGGTCCATTATGTTGCATAAATTATAAAAGCAGAGCTCGGATTGGTCCATTATTTCGCATAAATTATGAAAGCTGATTCACCATTGGTCAATTTCTTTTTTGCATAAATTATAAAAGCTGAGCTCTGGTTGGTCCATTTTTTTGCATAAATTATAAAAGCTGAGCTTTGATTGGTCCATTTTTTTGCATAAATTATAAAAGCTGAGCTCTGATTGGTCCATTTTTTTGCATAAATTATGAAAGCTGTGCCCTGATTGGTCCATTATTTCGCATAAATTATGAAAGCTGATTCCTCATTGGTAAATTTTTTTGCATAAATTATAAAAGCTGAGCTCTGATTGGTCCATTATTTTGCATAAATTATAAAAGCTGAGCTCTGATTGGTCCATTATTTCGCATAAATTATGAAAGCTGATTCCTCATTGGTCCATTTTTTTGCATAAATTATAAAAGCTGAGCTCTGATTGGTCCATTATTTTGCATAAATTATAAAAGCTGAGCTCTGATTGGTCCATTATTTCGCATAAATTATGAAAGCTGATTCCTCATTGGTCCATTTTTTTTGCATAAATTATAAAAGGTGAGCTCTGATTGGTTCATTATTTTGCATAAATTATAAAAGCTGAGCTCTGATTGGTCCATTATGTCGCATAAATTATGAAAGCTGATTCCTCATTGGTCCATTTTTTTTCATAAATTATAAAAGCTGAGCTCTGATTGGTCAATTATTTTGCATTAATTATAAATGCTGTGCTCTGATTGGTTCATTATTTTGCATAAATTATAAAAGCTGAGCTCTGATTGGTCCATTATTTCGCATAAATTATGAAAGCTGATTCCTCATTGGTCCATATTTTTTTCATAAATTATAAAAGCTGAGCTCTGATTGGTCAATTATTTTGCATTAATTATAAATGCTGTGCTCTCATTGGTCAATTGTTTTCCATAAATTATGAAAGCTGTTCTCTCATTGGTCAAATGTTTTTTGCATACATTATGTAAGCTGTGCTGTCATTGGTCCTTTAGTTTTATTTTTGCATACCCCCACCGGCCCTCTCCCTATGTTGTATAATGAAATGTTAAAGCCGTAGCGATGGAAAGTGAGTTCATTGGTTCTCTTATGACTGTGGTGTTAAGGTCCATGTAGCAGTTTTGTGCTTTTTTTTTGCTGACTGGCCTTTTGGCTGCCGGTAGTGATTTAGCCATGTGCTCTTCTACCTGACTGGCAGTTAGGCTTGTGGCGACCATGCATGCTGTGCCCAGATTGGTCAATTTTTTTGCTTAAATTGTGAAATCTGTGGTCTTTTTGGTTAATTTTTTTGCATAAATTAGGAAAGCTGTGCTCTCATTGGTCAATTTTTTTGCGTGCATAATGCATGCTGTCCTGTCATTGGTCCTTTATTTTCAATTTTTGCATACCCCCACCGGCCCTCTCCCTATGTTGTTTAATGGATATGTTACGTGTAACGATGGAAAGTGTGTGCATTGGTTTTATTATGAATGAGGTGTTAAGGGCCATGTAGCAGTCTTGTGCTGTTTCCACAGTCTTTGGCAGTCTTTGACCTGGTTTAGAATGTCAGATCCTATCATGGGACTGACAGTTCTTGCGATTGGTTGAGGAACTGCCTACACATTCAAACAGGAGGACCCTGCTCTTGGCCCTTCCATTCTTCCTTAAGTGGTTGATGGGATGCTGCTATTGGGTACCAGGCATGCTCTTGTGAGAAGGTGTACTCCTATCTGAAGTATGATAACTTCCGAGATGCCACCTGATGCACCACATACAGTTTGGCTGTTCATTCCTGATGAGAAGAGGCAAACGTGGGGCCTAATGCATGTGCAGATCAAGATTATGGAAGGAGTTCTTGGGATGACAAGAGAATCCATCTTCTGTGTTCAGTCCTTCCCACTGCAAGGATTTTTTGATATTTCTTTTGTCAATGAAACCCTGCTGCAAACCTGCTACCAGAGATATTTGGAAAAGGAAGAGCATGCGGATTTAAATGGTATCCGGTTCGTTATGAACAAAGCGAGACAGAGAGTGCCGATTACAGTCCACATGTTTAACCCCTTCGTCAGAGATGAGGAAATTCAGGCTTTTCTTAGGAGATATTGCAGCTATGTTTCTCCAGGTGAGAAAAGGAAAAATGTTTTCGGGACTTTTAATGGGCAGAGAAGGTTCTGGGTTGAGCTAATTAGAGACCAAAATGGAATTGGTGGACTATCTCATCCTCCCCAGTCCTTCTCAATTGGAAGCAACAAAGGGTACCTTTTTTACCCTGGTCAGCCTACTTTCTGTAGGAATTGCTACAGTTTTGGACACACTAAACATGAGTGTTCTACAGGGCCGTGCTGTCGGAACTGTTTTAAACCTGGACACAAAACCTCAAAGTGCCAAGTGTCAAGGAAATGCCATTTTTGTGGGTCTGACAAACATCTTGCCAGACAATGTACTAATGCTAAAACCTATGCAGATGTTGTTGCTAAACCTGCTCAAGATGCAGAAACTGAGATTACAGTGGAGCAACTAATACTCAGTGAACCTCTTTCACCACTGGGTGAGGATCCAGGGGTGGCTCCAGAGAAAACACCTGCCTCGTTAAGTGATGACGGAGTGGAAACACCTGCCTCATTAAGTGCTGTTGGAGTGGAAGCACCTACCTCGTTAAGCACTGTTGGAGTAAAAACACATGCCTCATTAAGTGCTGAAGGAGTGGAAACACCTGACTTGCTAAGTGCTGAAGGGGAGGATTCCATACTGACTCTGAGAGAGAACCCTGAAATCCCTCAGGAAATGGACATTGAAAAACAATCTCTTAAGCGCAAAAATGATCCAGAACAAGGGATTGAAATAGAAAGCAGTGCCTCTACTCCATGGAGTGAGCGAATCAATGACTTCTCCAGCTCAGAGGGAGTACCAGGGGGGGGATACTTCAGTGGCTTTTGATTCTGACTCATCAGCCCCCTCCTCATCTTTTTTGGACAAAGAAAAAGTAGATGAACTGACCTGAACTTTAGCCTTTCCTGAGACTGAGAACATTTTATCCAAGTCAAAAAAGAAAAAAGAGGAGCTCATGACTCCTAGTGCCAGATCCAAAGTTAAAGGGGTGGCAAAAAAGAAAAGTTAAATTTTGATGTTTGTTTTTCTTTCTCCCATTAATTTTTCCCATGGTTCTTAAGATAGGCTCTATAAATGTTAGGAGCATCCGATCATTGCACAGAAGAACTGCAATCCTAAAAAATCTGTTATCTTCCAAGTTTGATGTTTACATCTTTTGTTATTTCTAAAGTTTTTCACATAGTCCAAGGGAGAGCACTATTAGTTAATTTTTGCTTTAATGACCAAGAATTTAAATTAATAAATGTGTATGCCCCCACAGATAAAAGGGAAAGATTTCAACTGTAGAAAAACTAAAATATTTTCTTTGTGGTCGAGATAATTTTATATTAGTAGGCGATTTCAACTGTATAATTAATCCTGGTGATAGAGAAGGTGTGAGGGATGGAACTGGAGGCTTGGATAATTCTAGTAAAGAATTAAAAGATATCATAAGTACCTTTGGTTTCCGAGATGCTTATAAGGAATATGGTGTTAAAAATAAAGGGTTTACTTACTTTAGTGCCAGTGGGAATGTGTGTTCACGAATTGATTTTTGTTTTCTCAGATCAATCCAGGTCCAGCACTTTAATATAAGAAGATTGCCTTTTTCGGATCATGCATGTTTAGAGTGTGTAGTAAGTATAAATGGTGAGAATGAATATGGGAAGGGTGTATGGAAACTAAATGTTACTTTGTTGGATGATGTGGCTATTAAGAATGAGTATGAATTCATTTTCAAGAAATGGGAAGAGAGAAAAAATGATTTTGAAAATATTGTAAACTGGTGGGAATGGGTAAAGATAGAGACAAAGAGATTTTTTGTTAAAAAGGAGTGTGAGAAGGCAAAGAAAGAAAGGTATGAGTATGAAAGATGGCAATTAAGATTGGAATACTTGGAGGAGTTGAGACGGTTGGGGGAGGAGGTAAATGAGGAAATTAAAGAAGCTAGGCAAACTGTGAGAAAACTGTTAGAGGAAAATGGGAAGAAAATTATAGCTCAGGCTAAATTGACTGTTAAGGAGAATGATGAAAAATGTTCAAAATTTTTCTTTAAAAAGGTTTTTGGGAAAAGAATGGGTATGTTAAAGGTGTTGGATGAAAATGGGGAAGATGTAAAAGGGAAGAGTGAAATTCTCAAGACTGTTCAATGTTTTTATAAAAGTCTTTATTCTGAAAAAACACAAGACAAATCTCTTGAGAAAGATTGCTTGGGTGAAATTGTGGAATGTTTGGATGTTTTTGATAAGGAGTATCTTGACAAACATATCTCAAAAAAAGAGTGTGATGAATGTTTGAAGGGTATGCAAAATGGGAAAGTCCCTGGTAGTGATGGCTTACCAGTGGAATATTATAGTGCATTCTGGCATTTGATAGGTGATAATGTGTATGAAGTATGTAAGTATGTTTTGGAAGTTGGTGAATTATCTAAAAGTATGAAAGAAGGGATCATTATTTTGTTATATAAAAAAGGTGGGCAGAAAGATCTAAAGAACTGGAGGCCTATTTCATTACTAAATACAGATTACAAAATAATAGCAAAAATGATTGCAAATAGAATGAAAGGAGTGATTGAGAAAATGGTAGGTTTTGAGCAAGTGTGTGCTGTGCCTGGGAGACAGATTGCTGAAAGCTTGATGTTATTAAGAGATGCAATTTGGTACAGTAAAGATAGAGAGGTGCCTGTTGGTGTAGTGAAAGTGGATTTTGAGAAAGCTTTTGATAGGGTGGTGCATGGATTTATGTTTAAAGTTTTGGAGTGTATGGGAGTGCCAAATAAATTTCTTGGTTGGATTAAAAGTTTGTATAAGGATATTATCAGTAAAATACAAGTGAATGGATTTTTGAGTGAAAGCGTAAGTGTGAAATCAGGGGTGAGGCAAGGCTGCCCACTTTCGCCTGTTTTGTTTGTTTGTGTGATTGAACCTTTGATGTGCATGTTAAGAAAAGACAAATTAGTGAGAGGAGTGGAAATACCTGGGAGTGATGGGAGAGATCTAAGTGTCATTGGCTATATGGATGATGTAACTGTGGTATGTAAATCAAATGTGGGTTTGAGGAGAGCAAAAATGTTAATTGAATTATTTTGTATGGCAAGTGGTTTTAAGTTGAATGTAGAGAAAAGTGTGTGTAAAGTTTTTGGGTTATGGAATGAGCCGGAGATGTGTGGATGGCCTGTGGAAAAAAATAGCATTGAAGTACTAGGTGTAATTTTTGGAGATGATATGTATGGGAAAGAAAGTTGGGAATGTGTATATAAGAGAATTAAGAGAAAAACTGATTTTTGGTCTTTAAGATCTCTAACTATAGAGGGGAGGATTTTAGTAATTAAAGCTGTTTTGATTCCAATTTTACTATACATCAGTAATGTTTTCCCAGCTCCAGATAAATGTTTAAAAAAAATTTTAAGATTAATTTTTGTATTTTTTTTGGAAATCTAGGATGGAAAAGTTGAGAAGGATGAAAGTTACTAAGAGTAAGAGGAATGGTGGTAAAGGTCTGATGGATATTGAGAGATTTTTGGCAGTCAAGTATGTGAGTATATGTGTGAAGTTAAGTTTCAAAGAAGGTTTGTCAGGGTGTATGGTAAGATATGCAGCTGGAAATGTTTTGCGGAAATATGGTTTGTGTGAAGTAAATTTGAGTAAACCTGTGTGTTTTAAGTCTCTGTGGTTTTATGTAAGAGTGGATCGTTGTATTAGGAGAAATAATTTGGAGAATGTGGTATTGAAAGATTGGTGTGAAAATAAGAATGTTTTGAAGTTGGTAGAAGAGAGAGAAGAAATGGAAAGAATTGGTGGCTTGACAGAAAATTAAAGTAAGAAAGTGTGGAATATGGTGAATGAGAAAAATTTAACAAATAGGCAGAAAGATTTGGCTTGGATGGCAGTACATGGGTGTCTACCAACACATGAATTTCAGAGGAGAAGAGGGTTGGTTGAAAGGGAGATATGTGAGAGAAAAGTGTGTGGGAAGATTGAAAATATTACACATGTTTTTTGGAACTGCATGTATGCTAAAGAAGTGTGGAAGAGGATGGGAAAGTTGATGAAAGAGTTAACAGGAGTACAAATCCTAACTTTTAATATGATGTTATATGGGTTATGTAATATTGAAGGTAAACAAGCCAGAATTCTGTGGCTTTTGGTTAACTGTGTGAAAGAAGTTCTGTGGGATGTGCGAAACATTTTGATATTCAATAAAACTATTATTGAAGTTAATGAATGTGTCAATATGATCCGTGGGAAGTTATTTTTATATGTCTTATGTGACCAGAAAAGATTTGGAAAGATAGATGCAGAAGGTATATGGAAATTCAAAAAGTGGAAGTACTGGATCCTGGATTGATGATTTCCTTCATGTACTAATTTCTTTTGAAATGTGTTTTTCAAAATGTTTTAATACATTTTGTACATGTATTGGAATATCCTGAATTATTTCTTGTTTTTGAAATATGTACTGAAATACTTTGGAATTTTTTTTCTACAAATTGAAATGGAAATGTTTATTTTTTTTTTTGATTAATTGTTTTTATGATTGAATTTTAATAAAAATTTTTTTAAAAAAAAGTCTTGTGCTGTTTCCACTGATCAGCCTTTTGGCTGCCAGTAGTGATTTAGCCATGTGCTCTACTCCTGACTGGCAGTTAGGCTGGTGGCGACCATGCAAACCATGCATGCTGTGCCGAGATTAGTCAATTTTTTTTGCATTAATTATGAAAGCTGTGCTCTCATTGGTCAATGTTTTTGCAGAAATAGGAGCAATGTAGCAGTCTTGTGGTTTTTCAGCTGGCCAGTCTTTTGGCTGCCGGTAGTGATTTAGCCATGTGCTCTACTCTTGACTGGCAGTTAGGCTGGATGCGACCATGCACTTTTCTACTTTCCTGTTCCTTCGCATGGCAGTGGGCAACCAATGGGATTCATTCCCGTCACGTGACCTAAATTAGCAAGCAATCAATAAATTTGGCTCCCCACCCCCAAGCATCCATCTCATTTCCTGTCACGCGAGCTCACCCGATGTGCCAGCAGGGTCTCTGGGCTCTACCTGCTGAAGCTCCAGGTCCGGGTACTTTTGCCTGTGTGAGGCCTGTGAGGGTCCAAGGAGGACCATGGCCATGTGTGCCTATCACCACAGTCAGTCACAAAACCTTTGGGTGCGTGCAATAAGTTGGTGTTTGCATCCAAACAGAAAGTGTGGGGCTCTCCTCACTGTGCACTCAGCACTCTGCCGGATAGCATTCAGTGAAGAATGAGGATCTGCCGGTGTATGATACAGAGATCTGAAGGACACGAGTTATCTGGCAGACGGGCCATTTACTATGATGCCCAGAGTGAGTTGGTTCATTTGTCTCCCCGGAATTGAAAATGGGAGAAGAGGGTGAGTAGGAATAGCAATTCAGAACAGAGCACCTGTGGCTGGATCATCATGTTGATTAGGACTCATTCAAATTGAGGACTGAAACAGGTAAGGTGTTCAACTACATATATATTTATTTACATCATGTAAGTAAAACAATTCACCAACAAAGGATTGTGACAGCCTTATCAACTGCTAGTGGATTGGATCCACATCCTTTTGGAAAGTTTTTAACCTAGCCTCTGTGTTATAGGTTCACTGCTTGATGAAGCATAAGCTGTTTTAACTATGCTGGCCCTTTAAGGGAAAGGCAAAGGGTCTGTGCACTAATTGCCTCTGGCATGCTAATGACCTTTCGAGAGTGCTGCAGGTGTATGAGCTGATGTAGTCTGCCGGCTATCTTCATACAATTACAACTGTTGTGGGTAAGGTTATTCAACCAAATCCCTGGAATATACACAGTATTGTTGCTTTCTCAGCACGGTGTTTCACAAACACTATGGCTACTAAACCATTGAAAAGGTTAGTAGGAAATTGTGGTTAAATTACCACCAGAATCTCCAAATGAAGCAGAGAGTATATCAGGAATCATTATTTAAATCCTTCGGAATCAAGACGGTGGTACTTACCTGCAGTTTTTCGTTGTGTGTAAAATGGTTGTTTATTCCTGAATGGCAATATAGCATATAAATTCTAACGGCAATTATGGTTATTATTACTATATGTCTACAGGTATCAGTGCTATCGTGATATAGCCATACTGTGTGTGTGTGTGTGTTATAATCACACCCTTGCACTTAACCAGGATTTTGTACCACAATATCCGCATTAAGCAGTATCATAATACAGCATATCATACTAAGTGCATGCCTAACTTTGTTTTGCTACCATACGACAGCATCTGCATTTAATCTGTGCTACCATGAAGCTACCATTCAGCATACGGATAAAGTATACTTCTGCACAGGTGGTTATACTAAAGGTTCAACTACAGCTCCCTATACCACCATGGGGTAATGACTGCATTCAAACGGTATTAGCAGAATAGCCACTCGGCATTGGATTAAATGCACTTCTGCAGAACCTTATTATTATTATTATATTACAACTTGTGTAACATTATGGTATCAGTACTGAGCAAAGCTATCATTGTATAGCCATTCAGTGTGTTGTTGAGCATGTGGACATAGTGTTTGCATTTAATCAGTAATAGCAGTATAGCCATTCAGCATATGGAGTATTCATTATTACCAATTTACAACCTATGTAATAATTGCTATCGGTATTGATCAAAGCTATCATTGTATAGCCTTTCAGAACGTTGTACTAAGTGCTCACCTACAGTTCTCTATACTATCATATCAGAATGTCTGCATTTAACCAGTAATGGCAGGATTAGTCAATGGTATTTCAATTGGAGTAGACCCTCGCACACCCGTTATGCAGCTGTATAGATATGCTCGGTGCTCAACGGATGGAGGATACGGTAACCTCCCAGTAACTGGAGAAAAAAAAAAACAAAAAAAACCCAGCACACGAGACTTGTATCTGCAGGGCAAGCCCTTGCAAAAGTTTTCACTGCGGTGGTGCTTAGTCATTGAGCATGTGGAGGCCATAGGCTGTCCTACAGGTGCAATTCTGCAGTTCATACAACTATGTGTCTGCAAACATCCGTATTATAATATAACCATTCAGTGGGGTTCTAATCACACCCTTGCATCATACTAAGGGTACCCTTGATTTCATTGTTGCCTTACTAAGACATCTGCATGTAACCTGCCCATCATAATGTAGTCATTCAATTAGGTGCCAAACTTTTTGTACTATGCAATTCAATATATTAACATATTGCAATCTTTACAGTTGACAGCATTTAAACATATGAATACAAAGGACATTCTGGAAGTGCAACATGTTTACCACATTGCAATTTCTGCAGACATGAACACTATTACAATAGATACGTAAACCTTTCTGCAGTCCATTGATATGGCCTTACAGCTGTGTAAGTACTATCATGATGGATATTCTACATTTATGGTTCATGCACCATTTTAACATGGTGATTCAGGTCTTCATATTCCCTTCAAATGAGGTGGGGAGTACCTCTCCAGGTTAATCCAGCTATTGTCACATCACAACTTCTGAAGTCATTATGATATACCATTCATTACATTGCTGAAGCTCTTCATGGCTGCTCGATAAATTGTACTGGGGTTGTGGCCTTTTTCCATGATTCTATCCTACAGTGTACTCTGTAGGTTATCTCAACTATGCTCAATAGCAAAGTATATCAACACTAATTGTACTGCACTCATGGGTACAGGTCTCGGCAGGTTATATATATATATTAATTCCAAAATATATGAATACTGGATAGATAATGCTGTGTCTTATTATAATGATACAATTAATTATACAACCCAGTTGTACATGGCTAGCCTAAAGTGACATATAGCTTCGTAACGTATAGATTACTGAGCACCTTTGCTGTACTTTTACTAATGTGTTTAGATATTGGGTTATTAATGTTTTTATAATCCCTATAATATGACTTCTCGCCATGCAAGGTTTTGGGTGCATATTCGCAGCTAGTGGTACCTTGTCCATTACGCAGTATTATTTTATACAGCACGGCAGTTCACTACCATTATATCATGACCTTGTAAAGTACAAGGCTTATGCATTCAGGAAACTTGAAATTATAGTCCATACTATGAACCAACCTTGTTGCACAATTGGTAAAGCGCTGGTCTTCCCCCGACGAGTCCAGGGTTCAGATCCCAGTGTGGATACTTCCCCGACTTTTTGAGGGTTGTCATTTTAAGGGTTGCAAATATCCTATTACTCCTCTACAGTTATTAATTACTCCCATGATGTGGCTCATTATTATATTATAACGGTATTGCATCTGCAGTTAACCATTTCAAATGTGTATTTAGAAATCTGTTTGTAACGTGGTATTCAAATGATTGCAATTCATCATTGGTGTTTCAATTCCTAGGCTGTCCTATATTCTATTATCTTTACCAGCATTCAACTGGTACTGGCCAGGGAGTATCATTGATCCCACATGATAACAATGCAGCATTTAAAATGCAGGCATGCAAAAAATGGTGAGTATGGGGAGTTTAAGCGATTACCAGGAGACTCTGAGACGCAGACAGTTATTCATTTAGCAAAATGTACCTTCCCGTTAATATGTATAAAAATACACAATGCAGTAGGATACAATGATAGTGGGACATATGGTGTCAGGCTAATTAAATTGAGGGTGGTTCACCTAATAGTTAGATATGCATTCTGGAGCATTACGGCAGTATCTTTTCTACAAGTACCAGGTCCATGCTATGCTTGGTCTCCTTCCACGTGGAATGTCTACCATATATTCAGCACTTTATCTTAATTTTCTGTTATGGTATTTATCACCATACGGCCCTCCTAAAGTGGCTATAAGCTTTCTATGCTATTTTTGATACAATATGTATGGCTACAGCTTTCCTAAGTGAGACCGTTCAAATGAACTTAATATACAACATGAAACAAGAAATCTTCATCAGCTATAGTCTGGCTTTCAGTAAGTTAATAATGAGGGTTTTGTCGCAAATTATTGCTGTTCCACAATATTCTCCATTATAATACTGTGTGTATTTTATTTTACAGCTCACCATCAGAGCGGCGAAGTCTTGATACTAATTGGCAAACTAATAGAATATAAACTATATATCCATTTGCGATGTCATTCTCTTGCAATAACTTTAAATAGTCGGTATGGTACTATTGCGTTATTTCTTGGTAATGCTTACTATTGAGACGTTTGTATATTAATACATTATTATACATTATGGTATAGCAATTATAGGGATAATGAATTACTATTATTAGATTAATTAATCAAAGGATCATAGGTCTACCTGGATTTATCCGGTACATATTGGGCTTCTGCATGAACTTGTTAATATATTGAACTAATAATCTATCTTTATAACAGGTTTAACCAGGGTTCACCTCTCGAAAACTGTAAGTATATAAATGTATTATCCATAAAACGGAGCCCTATAGTACTACAAATATAAGTGGAGTGGTGAGTATGCTACAAGGTGGAGTAACATTCTAAGGTATCCTCATATCATGCAACTGTATTGCCATGTCCCTTTTCAATGTTTAATCTCTCAATGGGAAAACCTATTAATGCTTCTGTAACTGCATGGTGGTCTATTCTATTGAATATTGTTGAATGTGATTGCCTTCGGTCAATATATTAATGAGTTGCAGTCGCAGCTATCCACAGTACCAAAGTTGATCTTTGAAATAAATACTCTAGTTGGAGGGTGCAGTGACCTGTATATCAGTTAGCTCTCTTGGTTATACCCTCCCTATATATGATGCTTTTGTACATCCCATTGGTTGCCCACTGCCATGCGAAGGAACAGGAAAAGTGAAAATCCTATCATACTTACTGAGATTTTCCTTTCCTGGACTGTAGCATGGCAGTGGGCATGGCTTCCCGACCCTAGTGGGGAGAGCTCTCTGTTTTAAGTCAATGAGATGGATGCTTGGGGGTGGGGAGCCAAATTTATTGATTGCTTGCTAATTTAGGTCACGTGACGGGAATGAATCCCATTGGTTGCCCACTGCCATGCTACAGTCCAGGAAAGGAAAATCTCGGTAAGTATGATAGGATTTTCACTTTTCGCTTGCTATTTTGCTTTTGGGAGAGATTTAGCCTTGCACTATTTCATAGGTTGGGAGTAATTTTTTTGTCCCAGGTCTTGCATGCCTGTATTGCCTTGCGATCATGGCATTGCGGGCACTGTATCTGGCTTGCGCTATTTCCACTGACTAGCTTCTTTGGCTGTCAGAAGTGATTTTGCTTTGTGCTTTTTCCACCAATGGGCCCTTTGGCTGTAGGGAGTGATTAAGCCTCGCACTGCTACGTAGTCTGGGAGCATCTTGTGCCTTGGTCCTAGCATGCCTGTTCTGCCTTAAAGGAAAACTAAAGTGTAAAATAGAATATTCTAATATGCTGTATTTTGTGTACTAAACATCATTTTGAAGCAATGTTTACCCTTGTTGTGTTTTCATCGGCTGATTCTCTTGCATCTGTCATTGAGCTTTTGGTCACTTGAATTCTAGTAGATTTCCATGTGTAATAACTTCTTTCTTTAAGATCTCTAGTGATGGAAGTGAATTAACAGATCTACCTTGATATTTTTAGGGATTCAAGGGGTTGGACAGATCTACACAGCAGCTCTAGTGAATGAAGAGATTTTCTCTCCCTATGTTGTAGAATGGACATTTTAAATGCCCTTGTTTGGTCAATTATTTTGCATAAATTGTGAAAGCTGTGCGCTTATTGTTCAATTACAAAAGCAGAGCTCTGATTGGTCAATTATTTTGCAAAAATTATGAAATCTGATTCCTCATTGGTCCATTTTTTTTTGCATAAATTATAAAAGCTGATTCCTCATTGGTCCATTTTTTTGCATAAATTATGAAAGCTGTGCCCTGATTGGTCAGTTATTTTGCATAAATTATAAAAGCTGATTCCTCATTGGTCAATTATTTTGCCTAAATTATAAAAGCTGTGCCCTGAATGGTCAATTATTTTGCATAAATTATAAACGCTGTGCTCTCATTGGTCAATTGTTTTGCATAAATTATGAAAGCTGTTCTCTCATTGGTCAAATTTTTTTGCACACATTATGTAAGCTGTGCTGTCATTGGTCCTTTAGTTTTATTTTTGCATACCCCCACCGGCCCTCTCCCTATATTGTATAATGGTATGTTAAAGCCGTAGCGATGGAAAGTGAGTGCATTGGTTCTCTTATGACTGTGGTGTTAAGGTCCATGTAGCAGTCTTGTGCTGTTTCTGCTGACTGGCCTTTTGGCTGCCAATAGTGATTTAGCCATGTGCTCTACTCCTGACTGGCAGTTAGGGTTGTGGTGACCATACATACTCTGTCCAGATTGGTCAATTTCTTTGCTTAAATTATGAAATCTGTGGTCTTGTTGGTCATTTTTTTTTGCATAAATTATGAAAGCTGTGCTCTCATTGGTCAATTTTTTTGCATGCATAATGAAAGCTTTGATGTCATTGGTCCTTTATTTTCAATTTTTGCATACCCCCACCGGCCCTCTCCCTATGTTGTTTAATGGATATGTTAAAGCCGTAATGATGGAAAGTGTGTGCATTGGTTTTATTATGAATGAGGTGTTAAGGGCCACGTAGCAGTCTTGTGCTGTTTCCACTGATCAGCCTTTTGGCTGCCAGTAGTGATTTAGCCATGTGCTCTACTCCTGACTGGTAGTTAGGCTGGTGGTGACCATGCAACCATGCAACAGTGCGACCATGCACTTTTCTCCTTTTGCTTGCTATTTGGCTTTTGGGAGAGATTTAGCCTTGCACTGTTTCATAGCTTGGGAGTATTTTTTGTCCCAAGTCTTGCATGCCTGTATTGCCTTGCGATCGTGGCACTGTATCAGGCTTGCGCTATTTCCACTGACTAGCTTCTTTGGCTGTCAGAAGTGATTTTGCTTTGTGCTTTTGGCTGTAGGGAGTGATTAAGCCTCGCACTGCTACGTAGTCTGGGAGCATCTTGTGCCTTGGGCCTTGCACGCCTGTTTTGCTTTGCGCTCTTTTTTTTCACTCACGGGCCCTTTGGCTGTCGGGAGTGATTGAGCCTTGCACTGCTACATAGTGTGGGAGCATCTTGTGCCCCAGGCCTAGCATGCCTGTTCTGCCTTAAAGGAAAACTAAAGTGTAAAATAGAATATTCTAATATGCTGTATTTTGTGTACTAAACATAATTTTGAAGCAATGTTTACCCTTGTTATGTTTTTATCAGCTGATTCTCTTGCATCTGTCATTGAGCTTTTGGTCACTTGAATTCTCGTAGATTTACATGTGTAATAACTTCTTTCTTTAAGATCTCTAGTGATGGAAGTGAATTAACAGATCTACCTTGATATTTTTAGGGATTCCAGGGGTTGGACAGATCTACACAGCAGCTCTAGTGAATGAAGAGATTTTCTCTCCCTATGTTGTAGAATGGACATTTTAAATGCCCTCGTTTGGTCAATTATTTTGCATAAATTGTGAAAGCTGTGCTATTTTTGTCAATTGGTTTGCATACCTCTTCTCTCCCTATGTTGTACAATGGAAATTTTAAAGCCCCAGTGATGGGAAGTGTGTGCATTGGCTCCTTTATGACCCTGGCATTATGGGCAATATAGCAGTCTTTGGCTGTTACATAGCCTGGGAGTTTTATGCATTGCATTGCATTGCCTTGCTATTGTGGCATTGAGGGCACTGTATATGGTCAATTGTTTTGCATAAATTATGAAAGCTGATTCCTCATTGGTCAATTATTTTGCATAAATTATAAAAGCAGAGCTCTGATTGGTCAATTATATATATATATATAATGTAGGGTGTTATGTTCTGGGACAATTTGCCATTTGTTTAGATTTTTTAATCATGTTTTTTTTTTGTTATTTAGCTTTTAATTCTGTAGCTCTCTTGTTTGCTATTGCAACCATCTGGTTGGTAGGGTACAAATACCCATAGCAACCATGCATTGTAAAAGGTGGGAAATCAATAGGAGATGCCTGAATAGGAAAAGGAGAAATCAAAACGCAGCCTTTGCAATGCATTTGTAGCCTTACAGAGCATGTTTTTTTTTTAGATGTGGTCAGTATAAAGTTAGAATAGAGCCAAAAAATAGAAGCTAAAGTACAAGTAAATCAAACATGGGTAAAAACTTGTTTATAAAACAAACGAGCAAGCTGCAAAGCTATGGTAAATACCTGTAATGACAATAATGGCAATAAAATAAAATAGATAAAATATAAAATAAAAAAAATTAAAACCTTATAAAATAAATAAATAAATAAAATGAAGGCAATAAAACCAGAAAAATATTATATATCATAAAATATTAAACTAAAACACAAAGCCATGGAAGGTAATTAAAGTACAGAGAAACATGCTCTCTCTTGTGCAGTGTAAATTATATATAAAAAAACAAAATAAAAAAACAACATAAACATGAATTAATTAAAGTATATGCCACATTTCAGTTAATTAATTATCTAATTACCAGCACAAATGCGTGGATAAATAAATTAAGCCGGGCCGGCGTGCCTTGCCAAATAATGTCTGTGGGAAGAAATGGCGACGCCTACAAGTGGCAGCTTTAACTTGATTGGTCAAAACCTAAGACTCCTATTGGCTGGGGAAAAAATGCGCCAAATAGAAAACCGGAAGTTAAAAAAATGTGTAAAAAAAAAAGGTGAATAAAGCAGCACAGGACAGAATACGGTCGCCTGATGCCTGATGCCTGATGGAAGACGCCTGATGGAAGACGCCTGATGCCTGACGCCTGATACCCGATACCTGACAGCCGAAGGAGGATGGCTGAGGGCGGAGCTATGATGAGTGACGTCTGAAGAGGGAGGCTACAGAGCGGAGGTGTGACTGCGCATTTGGAGCATGCGTGACTACAAAGGCAAACAATGCGCTATGGAGAAGGCATAGGACAACGCATGCAGCAAAGGTAATTAGGCGCATGATGTCCTAAAATGCGTTCCGTACTGCCAAATGGGCTGCTCCCTCCTCAGTGCTTCAACACCTGTAGGAGAGGTAAGATCTCTGTCACAGTTTTGTTCATGAAAAAGTGTTGTATTCAAGTCTAAGCATTCATTTGTCCTCCGCAAGAAGTTCTGTATTCACCGATATAAGCATTGTTTGCTCTGAAGCAACTTTACTGACTTTTGCATTGCATAATAGCTGAAGTTTTTTTAGTGAAACCCTGCAGGGCACATGGTGCATTCCAAGATGGCTGCTGTAATCTCCATAGGCTTTTTTGTTATTAATGGATGTTTAATGTATTTTACCTTTTACTGAATGATTTTAGGGTATAAAACTCCTGTAATGTGCTGTATATGTTGTAATAACTGCCTGTTGTAATGTAGGTGGGCTGGTGGCCTTGCAGTATCTGGACAGTGTGCTTCACAGGTATGCCATTTGCATTATTTTTATTTTGTATATTTTGTTTTGTATAGACTGTGTATTCACCACACAATCACTGGTCCTGTTCTGTTAAACCAAGTGCATGATTTAGATCTGTGGGAAAGGAGAGGCTTGCAGTTTTACTTGGCAGTGTGTTTCCCTTCTTGTGTACAGGGCTCCAGCCAAATGCACCCCAACTTTAATAAAAACCGAGAACGTCTGTTTACGCATAAAGCCATTTATTCAGCAACTGTGTGCCCATATGCTAAAGTTACCTGATTTGGAGATTAAACAAAAGGAACACCAAGAGCCCCAATAGTGTAATATGTATTGGTAAGGGATAATGAAATAAGAGTAGATAACGTATACTCACAAACCAAGGTTACCAATAGGCAACCACTATAAAGGCAGGTGGGGAGATTGTCCTGACCCCACTCAGGATTAAGAAGTCGCTCTCCGTAGATAGAAATAGGGTATCAACCCTCCACCCAGGGTGGACTTAGTATTGTATAAAAAGAACAGAGGCGCCAAAAGAATATAGGATATAGAATAAAAGGATATAAACGAGTTTAAAAACCAAAACTTGGTAATCAGAGGAGGTAGTAGTGGACTTACCTCCTCCAAGCAGACACAAAATGACTGCAATTAAGCAGTCAAAATTTATTAACAAACTCCAATCAATGCAACGCAATTCACGGGCTCAGACCCGCTTCTTCAGGCAATAAACATAGGAGTTACAGCATCTGGCAGTAGTATACACACTTAGCGCCTCTGTTTTGGAGATTGGAATCTGGGGACAGATGTCAAGAATCAGTACAAAAAATGCTGTAACATATGCCTACTCTCCACCACACACACTTCACACCACAGCCACATATGTTTTTCTTTATGTATTTCCCAGTCACGGGTACAATACACTGGCACAGTGCGACCCATCCCCAGGATTTCATAATAGGAGCCCCAGCATTTCATGACACAAATATTGTATAACTGACACCTTGTGGTCCCTAGAATTTCACAATGACTGACACAGTGTGGCCCCTAGCATTTCAGAGCACAGATATCAGACCAGCATTTTATGACACAGCCTGGCCACCAGCATTTCATGTCTGTAGAAAAAACCCAATGGCACCCAGGACTGCGTGAATACTTCTAGTATTTATTAAAGCGCAGTGCAATGCAGCATTTCGGGGTAAACTCCTTTGTCAAGCATACATTGCATTGCACTCTGCTTTAATAAATACTAGACGTATTCACTCAGTCCTGGGTGCCATTGGGTTTTTTCTACAGACTTGCATTGGGAGGTGGCCGAGCCTCCACCCGTGTGCACTAGGCTTATCTATACCTGCTCTCAAGTAGGGTGTGCGAGTCCACACTACAATTGTTTGGATTCACCAGCATTTCATATAAGGGTAGGGTTGCCACTTTGGTGATGGCTAAACCCAAACACAGAGGGGGTGGGGCAGTGATGTAGGAACAGGCACGATGACATCAGAGGTGGACACAATGATGCTGGTGGAGTTATGACACCAGGGCTAGGTTATTGCATCACTTAGATGCAACCGGCTGGATTTCTATCCAGTATTCTCAATGCTTTAAAGTGTTGATGCCCAGTTCAAAACCACACAGGTGGCAACCCTATCTCTAGCTTTATTCTGCTTGATGATTAAACCCAATCCTTTAATTACAGGTATGAGATCTATTATACAGCAATCGATTATCCAGAAAGAAATACAGGAATGCTAATTTAGAAAAAATGCTAATTTAGAAAAAATACTTATTTTTTGATTGATTTGCTTTTATTTTGTATCTCTGTAATTAGAAATTAACTGTACTTGATAGTATCTAAGCCATGTTTAAGTGAGTATCTTAGTATTTAAATGTTTTTCATGTGCTTGCCAGATCATTGTTCGGGTTTCTTAAGGCTGAAAACCAAACAAAGTTCAGACCTGAACAGGCCTTACAGAAACCGAATATAGGTGGCAACCCTATGTCAGCGGTTACTGGCACTCCAAGTGCATTAAAGGAGAAGGAAAGTCCTTTTTACTTGGGAGTTAAAGATAGGTAGTGATTGCATTTACGTACCTGACACCCCGGGGCGGGTGCACCGATAAGGAGAAAACTACACCGGCCTGGGATTCTTCCAGACAGGACCACCTGCTTCTTCTTTCTTCAAATTTCCCAGGGCAGACGCATGCGCAGTAGAACAAAATAGCCAATTTTTTAGTAAAAGTTCAGCTTTTCGGTCTACTGCGCATGTGACGATTGCTCCATGGTGCTCGCTGGAATAACCCCGGGCTGGTGCAGTTTTATCCTGATAGGAGCACCGGCCTGGGGTGTCAGTTAAGTAAATGCAATCACTTGCAGATGCCAACTTTTGGCACCCCCAAGTATAACAGGTTTTTCCTTCTCCTTTAAATTAAATTTTAGTATTTCATACAATGGCCAATCATAAGCAGCTTTTCAACTGGTCTTCATTAATTATTTTTTTAAGGTTTTTGAATGATTTGCCCTTTTTCTTTTAATTTTTTCCTGCTTTCAGATGGGGGGGGGGTGTCACTGACCCCATCTAAAAAAAATTCTCTGTGAGGTTACAAATGTATTATTGCTACTTTTTATTAATCTTTCTGTTTAGACACTCTCATATTCATATCCCAGTGTCGTATTCAAATAAATGCATGGTTGCTAGGATAATTTGGACCCTAGCAACCAGATTGCTGAAATTGCAAACTATAGAGCTGCTGAATAAAAAGCTAAACTCAAAACCACAAATAATAAAAAATGAAACCAACTGCAAATTGTCTCAGAATATTGCTCTCTATATCATACTACAAATTATGTTATAGGTGAACAACTCCTTTAAATACAGTATCAGGTACAGTAGTTGTACAGGGACCCAAACACAAAAAATGGGAGAGGCTTTCGGTACTAGGTTCCTAAGCATACTAAATACAGTTAGAGGCAATTGACACAGGAACCCAGGCACATTACACAGAGAGTCTTTAGAATTGTGTTGTAGCAGGCAGGTGCTTGCAACGTGCATTCCAGATAAAGAAAACACTTTTCCTATGTGAATACAATAGTTACATACAATAACTGTGCACTGCAACAGAGGAATAAGACAATTACAGGTCTCAGACTGGGACAGGGAAGGGTATAAGGTTAATGCTACACTGGGCAGTTTCTAACCAGATCATATAATGTATATAAAATTGCAGAATCTGCTCACTTTGTTGGGTGGTGCTCTATCTGGGATCCTTGCTGCAATCCTTGGTATCCATAGTCCAACTCCATATATTCATAGAAAATCAGATGGCACACACAAAAGCATTCGTGCTAAATGGTTGTAGTTTTATTTTTGTGTTTATTTTGTTGGGATCTCAATAAAACCAGAACCATTTAGCACGAATGCTTTTGTGTGTGCCATCTGATTTTCTATGAATATATGTTTCTAACCAGACCCTCGGCTCATCTTTACAGTCTTATGTACCTAGAGCCACTTCATCAGGCCAGGTGCAAACACATGGGGGGAAATTTACTAAAGGGCGAAGTGGCTAACACTGACAAAAATTTGCCAGCGTGATGTTATTTTGGCACTTCGCCTATTTATTAATGGTAGCTGGCGTAATTTTGCTGGCATAATGCAACTTCGCACTCTAACGCCAGGCGAATTTTCGGTCTGGCGAAAGAGCGTTACTACGCAAATTCACTAAGTTTTTGATTTTACTGACTGTTACCTCTATCGCCAGACTTGCCTTCGCCACCTCAAACCAGGTGAAGTGCAATAGAGTAGATAGGAGTTCCAAAAAAAAAAAATTTAACATTTTTCTAAGTCCCAAAAAACGCTTGCGTTTTTTCCTATTTAAAGGGTGAAAGACTTAAAAAGATTGTAATTTTTTTTTTGTGATACCCTCCTTCCCCCCACCACATTTGCTAACATATGGCACCTAAACTATACTGTGGGCACATGTGTAGGGCATTATAACAACTTTATATCATTTTATTAAGGTTCCCTTGCCTTGTGTAGTGTAATGTATTTGCTGCAACATATAAGGCCATTGTACTTGCACGCCGTATGCAAATTAGCCAATGCTAGTGTAACTTCGAACTGCTGAGCGTAATTTCGCTAGCGTTCGTTGGCCTGTGCGCAACTTCAGATCTTCGTAAATTACCATTGTCCAGGCGAATTTACGTCTGCCAAAGTGTTGTGTACTTATAAGCAGGCCGAGAAACAGCCCATTGTGGAAATTTGTCTGTTTCAGGAATGTGCACTGAAGTGAATGTGTTTGCTATTGGTCTATTGCTGGTACAGACAGCTCAGAACACCTATGACTTGAGACTTCAAAGTAAACTTTATTGTCATCTCGGCAGTATACGAATACACAGTGGGACGAGACGACGTGGCTCCAACTAGTACCTATCACAAAAAGGCACTTAGAATACACAATAAATATGTAAACATTTGAAATGTGCAATATATTGGATTGGATATATAGAAATTGGATATACGTGTATACACGTGTATGTGTAAACCTTTCGAATTGTGCAAATAAATTAACAGTTCACAAAGTTAAATTCACAGTTCAGGTGTATCTGGAATGTAGTGGGAGGGCAGGCAGTGAGTTGAGTAGTCTGATAGCTTGTGGAAAAAAGCTTTCGCGCAGCCTGGTTGTTCGGCTTTAATGCTGCGAAAGAGTCTGCCGGATGGGAGCAGTGTGAACAGTCTGTGTGAGGGGTGTGTGGAGTCCAGTGCAATACAGGAGGCCTTACTCACACAGTGCTTGTGGAAGATGTCCTGCAGTGATGGAAGAGCCGCTCCAATGATGTTGCTGACTGTAGACCTTTCCGGTCAGCAACGCAGGCACTACTGTACCAGATGGAGATGCAGTTCGTCAGGACGCTCTCTATGGTGCCCCTGTAGAACACTGTGAGGGTGGGAGGCGGAAGGCTGGCCCGTTTCAGTCGTCTTAGGAAGTGAAGACGCTGCTGAGCCTTTTTGGTGATGGAAGCGGTGTTGGTGGTCCAGGTGAGGTCATCAGAGATGTGGACTCCCAGGAATTTGGTGTTCTTTACTGTCTCTACTTTGGAGCCATTGATATTGAGTGGTGTGTGAGCAGAGCGAGTTCTCCTGAAGTCGACGATCATCTCTTTCGTTTTATCCACATTCAGTGACAGGTTGTTCTCACTGCACCAGACTGCTGCTGAACCTCATCTCTGTACGCCGTCTCGTTGTTGTGGCTGATGAGCCCCACCACAGTCATGTCATCGGCAAACTTGATGATGTGGTTTGAGCTGTGTCTAGCTATGCAGTCATGTGTCAGCAATGTGTACAACAATGGGCTGAGAACACATCCTTGAGGAGCTCCTGTGCTCAATCTGATGCTGCTGGAAACGTCGCCGATACGAACAGACTGGGACCTCTCTGACAGAAAGTCCAAGATCCAATTGCACAAAGAGGTGCTCAATCCCAGCTCGCTTAGTTTCCCACTCAGCTTTTGAGGGATGATGGTATTGAATGCTGAGCCTATAAACAGCATTCTCACATAACTGTTTTTCTTGTCCAGATGAGTTAGTGAGAGCAGTAACATAACTAGAGGGGGGCAGGCCCTGGCGCAGGACGTTCAGCCGGGGCCCCCGCCCCCCGCCCCCCTCTGTATGGCCGGAACCCTGTCGAAGTCAGTGGCGCGCAAGCTGCAGGGGGGCCCCGAGGGGGTGCGGGCCCTGGCCCAATTGCACCCCATGCTCCCCCGGTAGATACGCCACTGAGTGAGAGGTCAAGTACAGAAGATATGGCATCCTCAGTTGACCTGTTTGTCACTTCAGTGACAATATGATTTAAAAGTGCCGGTTCACCTTTTAAGTTACTGCTTAGTATGTTATAGAATGGGTGATTCTAATCAACTTTTGGATTGCCCTTCATTTTTTTTTTATTTTTTATAGTTTTTGAATTATTTGCCTCCTGCTGATTCTTTCAAGCTTTTAAATGGAGGTCACTGACCCCATCTTAAAAAAACGAAAGTGCTCTGTAAGGCTACAAATGTATTGTTATTGATAATTTTTATTATTTATCTTTCTATTCAGACCTTCTTATTCAAATCCGTGCATGGTTGCTAGGGTAATTTGGACCCTAACAACCCGATTGCTGAAATTGCAAACTGGAGAGCTGCTGAATTAAAAAATTTTTTACTTAAAAACACAAATAATAAAAAACGAATACTTATGGCAAATTGTCTTACAATATCACTCTCTATCATACTAAAATTAAATTTAAAGGTGAACACCCCCTTTTTAAAGTATTGCAAAACAGAAAACGTCAGGAAACCGATGATTATTCCTTTGTTTGACCTCTCAATGTATTAGTGATTGGTAAGGTGGGTGGTGCAGATGGGGTCAGTGCCTGGGAAATGGGGATGGATGGTAACCAGAGTGTGGATCCAGTGCAGGCTGGTGCAACAGAAGGTTGGCTACAATTGCATTACACAGCAAGATGCCTTTAACATTTGAATCCCTTGTATCAGCCATGACCCAGATATGGCCGATTTTATTTTGTAATGGGGAATTCATTTTGTTTAGCTGGGTGCCATAAAGAATGGGGGCTCCAGATTCGCTCTTATACTTCTATGTAAACGCTTGAAAACATATACAGGTATGGGATCCATTAACTGGAAACCCGTTATGCAGAAAGCTCTGAATTACGGAATGGCCATCTCCCATAGACTCCATTTTATCCAAATAATCCAAATTTTCAAACATGATTTCCTTTTTCTCTGTTATAATAAAACAGTAGCTTGTTCTTGATCCCAACTAAGATATAATTAATCCAGCCTATTGGGTTTATTTAATGTTTACATGATTTTCTAGTAGACTTAAAGGGATACTGTCATGGGAAAAAAATCAAAATGGATCTGTTAATAGTGCTGCTCCAGCAGAATTCTGCACTGAAATCCGTTTCTCAAAAGAGCAAACAGATATTTTTATATTTAATTTTGAAATCTGACATGGTGCTAGACAAATTGTCAGTTTCCCAGCTGCCTCAAGTCATATGACTTGTGCTCTGATAAACTTTAGTCACTCTTTGCTGCTGTACTGCAAGTTGAAGTGATATCATCAACCTCCCTTTCCCCCTCAGCAGCCTAACAGACTAATGGGAAGGTAATAAAATAGCCGCTCCCTAACCAGGGCAGCCATCAGGGGGGGACAGGGGGGAGAGTTGTACGGGGCCCCGAGGGTAAGGGGGGCCCGGTCACGCCACACTTCTGACTGACTTCGGGAAGGCACGGACGTTTAAGGGGCCCTGGCCACCAATTATCTCATAATGTGGGGGGGGGGCCTGGCCAAGACCTGAGCATTCTGGATAACCGGTCCCTTACCTGTACCCGTGGGCACAGGGGGTAACACCTCCCTCCCACTGGGCAACTCGACTGGGTGGGGTGACCAAGGCCCAGCTCTGGTGGAAGGTAAGAGACTGACATGAGCTATGGCTTGTGTTTCAGATAAAGGGAGCTCTGAATCTTACTGACTATGCATAAGAGGGTTCCCTCTGCACTGTTTTGCTTCAGGTGCTATTAATGTGCTGCTTGTACTAACGCATATGATTTGGTGTAGCCATTTGTTGCTATGCTTTGATGACAGGGCAATATTTATGTGGAAAGTCACCAAAGTGGCCGTGTCAGATTGTGGCGTTGTGCTGACTAGGGGATATACATTGGTTTTAACTGACGTCACAATGAGTGTTTTTTGTATTAAGGTCCAGAGTGCATCAACATTGTGATCGATGAGTACCCTTTCATTTCCCCCCTACCCTTTTATATGGGAGCAGCCATTTTAACTAAATAGGAGACTTAAAGGACCAGTAACATAAAACATTTTTGTACTTAATGGAAAAAAAACCCACCAAGACACTTTTTTAACTTTAAAATCGCAAAAGTCTTTATTAAGAAATAACTTACCGATTCTCCGCTTGTGCTCCTCTTCAGAAATGGTGACAGGGCGACGATCCATCGTGCATCGCTCGATTTCGACTTCCTGGCTATCTCCAGGGGAGAAGAAATCAATCGCCGCACGATAGATCGTCGCCCTGTCGCCGTTTCTGAAGAGGAGCGCAAGCGGAGAACTGGTCATTTATTTCTTAATAAAGACTTTGCGATTTTAAAGTTAAAAGTGTCTTGGTGTTTTTTTTTTTTTCGTTTAGTACAAACAAATTTGTTTTTATTTTTTTTTTTTTTTTTGTTACTGGTCCTTTAAGGAAGCTTTAGCTTGATTCACTGAGGAGCAAGCTAAACATTAAAGGGGTGGTTCACCTTTGTTAACTTTTGGTATATTCTTAAATGTCTAATTCTAAGCAACTTTTCAGTTGGCCATCATTGTTTTGTATAGTTTTTGAATTATTTGCCTTCTTATTCTGACTCTTTACAGTTTTGAAATGAGGGTCACTGACTCCATCTAAAAAACAAATGCTCTGTAAGGCTTCTTTTCAGAAGCTGTGGCTTTAGTTTAATGCAGACTGGGGACCAGGGGGGAGAGTTGTAGGGGGACCTGAGGGCAGGGCCGCCATTAGAAATCACGGGGCCCCGTACAACAAAATTTTTGGGGCCCCCCTGGGCCCCGCCCACACTGACGACCAAGCTCCACCCCATATCCCGCCTACTCCACATCGCAGTTAAAAGACCACAGAAAAGTAAACCCCCCCCCACACACATTGTAAAAAGCTATTGATGGTCAGGGCCCCCTTATAAAAAATTGGGGCCCCAAAAAAAAAAAATTAAAATTTTTTTTTTTAAAAAAAACATTGGTGGCAGGGGCCCCCTTATAAGTTAAAAAAAACTTGGGGCCCCAACAAAAAAAAATGTAAAAAAACTAAAAAATAAACAAACATTGGTGGCAGGGGCCCCCTTACAAGTTAAAAACAAATTGGGGCCCCAAAAAAAAATTTGAAAAAAAAATAATTTTTTTTTGAAAAAAAAACAAACATTGGTGGCAGGGGCCCCCTTACAAGTTAAAAACAAATTGGGACCCCAAAAAAAAATTTGAAAAAAAAATAATTTTTTTTTGAAAAAAAAACAAACATTGGTGGCAGGGGCCCCCTTACAAGTTAAAAACAAATTGGGGCCCCAAAAAAAAATTTGAAAAAAAAATAATTTTTTTTTGAAAAAAAAACAAACATTGGTGGCAGGGGCCCCCTTACAAGTTAAAAACAAATTGGGGCCCCAAAAAAAAATTTGAAAAAAAAATTTTTTTTTAGAAAAAAAAAAACATTGGCGGCAGGGGCCCCCTTATAAGTTAAAAACAAATTGGGGCCCCAAAAAAAAATTTGAAAAAAACATTTTTTTTTTAGAAAAAAAAAAAAACATTGGCGGCAGGGGCCCCCTTATAAGTTAAAAACAAATTGGGGCCCCAAAAAAAAATTTGAAAAAAAAAAAAAATTTTTTTGAAAAAAAAAAAAAAAAAAACTGGTGTCAGGGGCCCCCTTACAAGTTAAAAAAATTTGGGGCCACCAAAAAGAAAATTAATTTTTTTTTAAAAAAAAAACAAACAAAAAAATACAATGGTGGCAAGGGGCCCCTTACGGGTTAAAAAAAAAATTGGGGCCCCAAAAAAAAAGTTTTAAAAAAAAGATTGGTGGCAGGGGCCTATAGAATATTAAAATAATACATTGGTGGCCAGGGGATTAAAAAAAAAAAAAAAAAAACACAAACTGGTGTTCAGTAGGATTGAACTCATGGCTTCAGTACTTCAACTTCGCCTCCTTTCGTGACTTCGGGTCTTTTCACCGCTTCAGGACTTCAATTTCGGCTGTTTTCGTGACTTCGGGTCTTTGCGCTGCTTCAGGACATCGGCTTCGGCTGTTTTCGTGACTTCGGGTCTTTTCGGCGCTTCGTGACTTCGGGACTTCGGCTTTTTCCGTGACTTCGGGTCTTTTCGGCGCATCGGCTTCGGCTTTTCGGCACTTCCGCATTCGGCACGCAAGAGGCAAGACGTACGGCTCGGGCGCTCGTAAGGGGGGCCCGGATCTTCAAAAAATGCAGCGCTGCCGGGCCCCCCTTCATGCCCGGGCCCGGTACGCTTGTCCCCCCTGTCCCCCCCTGATGGCGGCCCTGCCTGAGGGTAAGGGGGGCCCGGTCATGCCACGCTTACTTGATTAGCCGGGCTCCCCATCTTTCTGAGAGCTGCTGACTTCGGGAAGGCATGGATGTTTAAGGGGCCCTGGCCACCAATTTTCTTATAATGTGGGGGCCCTGGCCACCAATTTTTTTTCTCATGTGTGGGTCCTAGCCACCAATATTTTATAATGGGGAGGCCTTGGCCACAAATGTTTTTTTATGGGGGACCCTGACCACCAATATCTTTTTATTTTTTATTAACATGTGGGAACCTTAGCCACCAATATTTTTTTTGTTTTTTTACTGTGTGGTGGGAGCGGACCTGTGGGGTGGGGAGGGGACGGTCAAGCCGGTAAAATACTTGCCGGCGCCGGTATTACAAATTTACCGGCAATGTAGCTGCCGGTAATTTGTAATACCTATAACAAAAAGCCCTTGGCCCTCCTGCAGAAACTTACCTTTCCTTCGTCTTCTGCCCCTCTCGCGATGGGGCCCCGCCCCCTTTTGCACCACGACACACGCGGCTCCGCTCCTTTTTACGTCACAGCCCACCCATTTACCCGTGGCTCCGCCCCTTCTTTCGTCACGGCGTTACCGCCCCCCATCACTGGCCGGTACATTTTTTTAAAAAAGGTGGCAATCCTAGGGGAGGGCCCAGGAAATTTTGTTGTATGGGGCCCTGCGATTTCTGATGGCGGTCCTGCTGGGGACCGCCACAATCTACTTTTGCTATCTGGCAATCTCTTGTGCGACACAGAATTTTCTGCCAGTTTTAAGCTGGCACTGAAAGCCTATTAGGTAGTGGGCTTAGTGAACAGGCTGTTGGCTTCCCATTCCATAAACAGTATAAAAACGAATGGCTTCTGCTATAAAAGGCAATGATCCGTGCCATATCGCTGCACAAGTTTTCCGACACAGGAAGGTAATGCTAATTACAGCACAAGCATGACTGGCTGCCTGGGGAAACAACCCGCTCTGCAAGATGGGGTTTCTATGGAGATCATTTACATTACCGAGGGCAATAATTAGTACGGTGACTGTAATATTACTCACCGGGCCTCACTACCGACTCCTTTCATCACATGTGCTGCTTTGTTGGCTTGGCTCTGTACTGAGCTTTATCGATTGCAGGTGCATTAAAGCATAATCTTTGTAAGATTCCCCCATTATAATATGATTAACGTGAGCATTACAGGACATTGTTACACACAAGCTGCTGATTGTGATTGCACTGGTTATACTCGCCTCTTACTGACTTAATTATAATGCATATCAGTCATAAGCCTATACTTGGTCAGGTTGCCACCCCAGCAAATCTTGGCCACCCCAGTGGAGAGCTAAATGGAGACAGCTGTCAAGAGTAGCTGCTCGTGTATAGTATGCTTAACTGTGCTCACCAGTAAGTAAACCAATAAACATAGAGATATTAGGGGCGAGTTACAGTGCCGTAACTAGAGGGGGGCAGGCCCTGGTGCGTGAAGCGCAGCTGGGCCCTGCTCCCCTCCGTACATGACTGATTTCACTGCCGAGTGGGCTGCCGGGGGGCCCCGGTAGTTCCGCCACTGGGGAGTTATTATGTATAGGACAAGGATCAAAAAATGTGAGTGATCTGCCATGTTTTTTTGCACCATGTCCTTCCAATGAATACAGCACTGCCTCTTTGGTAGCGCTGTTATGTTTTGGTAGCCAAGGATGAGTAGAATATAACAGTGCTTTATTAGCAGGTTCATGCAGCCATTACACATTCAACTCTAATACTTTAAAACAGTCTAGAAAGTACTATGTACACAGTATAACTCTTGTGCACAGTGACACCTACAGGACCTTTGTATAAACAGCACATACTGTATTCATAAAGGATGGGGCACTTAGGCTTCTAAAATCTGACATGGGGCTAGACATTTTGTCAATTTCCCAGCTGCCCCTGGTCATGTGACTTGTGCCTGCACTTTAGGAGAGAAATGCTTATTGGCAGGCTGCTGTTTTTCCTTCTCAATGTAACTGAATGTGTCTCAGTGGGACATGGGTTTTTACTATTGAGTGTTGTTCTTAGATCGACCAGGCAGCTGTTATCTTGTGTTCGTTGGCTGCTATCTGGTTACCTTCCCATTGTTCTTTTGTTTGGCTGCTGGGGGCGATATCACTCTAACTTGCAGTAAAGAGTGATCAAAGTTTATCAGAGCACAAGTCACATGACTTGGGGCAGCTGGGAAATTGACAATATGTCTAGCCCCATGTCAGATTTTAAAATTGTATAAAAAAAAAAAAATCTGTTCTTTTGAGAAATGGATTTCAGTGCAGAATTCTGCTGAGGCAGCACTATTAACTGATTTTTTTTTTCCCATGACAATATCCCTTTAAACTTGTGCTCATTTAGACGCAGAAGTTTGAGAGCGTTGGCAAATGCAGGCCACAATGGGGTCCTTTACTTACTACCTGCTGTAAGACAGGGAATTGAGACTTCTTTTAGTGTCATAGTAAGTGGCCCCTATAGTTGTATACCAGATCAGGAAATTGAGCAGAAAGGAAAGCTGCATAGTGGAAAAACACTACCATCGTTCATATAAACAAGCTGCTGTGTAGCAATGGCAGAAATTGAAAAAAGGATATATGGCAGGGGTTAAATAGTGGATAACAGATAACACCATTATGTTCTACAGAGCTTATCTGCTGTGTAACCTGAGCCTTTTCTCCTTTGAATGGCTGCCCCCATTTATACACAGCAGCTTATTTATATAAACAATAGTAGTGTTTCTGAAGCAAACACAGCAGTTTTACTAGTGCAGGGCAACACTGCATTATATTTTTATTATTTTAAAAAAACCTCGATTTTTTTTTTTTTTTGATGTAAGTGTTCCTTTAACTATTCCTGTGTACATTAACTCCTGTCATGCTGTACTTCTATGGTAGGCAATCTTAAACATTCCCAAACACTGACCTAAATTTGTCATTTTTAGATTGTAAGCCCTGCTGGCAGAGATGTCAGGTGTTTCAGTCAACAATGTTATGACCTGTCACAACCCAGGGCCGCCACACTCATTTTTGTGGGTTAAGGGCAGGTCTGCATAGGGCAGGGGTCCCCAACCTTTTTCCACCCGTGAGCAACATTCAGATGTAAAATGAGTTGGGGAGCAACACAAGCATGAAAAATGTTCCTGGGTGGTGCCAAATAAGGGTTGTGATTGACTATTAGTAGCCCCTTTGTGGAATGGCAGCCTACAGGAGACTCTGCTTGGCGCTATACTTAGTTTTTATGCAAATAAAACTTGGGAATTCAAAAGTAATCACCTGCTTTGAGGCCACTGAGAGCAACATCCAAGGAGTTGGGGAGCAACATGTTGCTCACGAGCTACTGGTTGGGGATCACTGGCATAGGGCATAGTTATAGAGGAAAGGCAAAGACTGGAGGGCCCAGAAGCTATAGGGGCTAAGCAATTTCAGTATATTTCTATGAAATATATTGCATTCTCAAAGCTTGGGGGCCCCTTAAATGATTTTCCTGTGGGGTCTAGAAACGTCTACTTACACCACTGTATGGAAGTACTTTTGATGTGGGTGCTGCTAAGGGCCAGTGAATTAGATCTTTGCCAGTATAAAGCTGCTCTGGATATTATGAAACAAAGTAGAGGGATCAATTCATGGCTAAAGAGCCATTCCTCCATCTCTCCAGATTATAGTACCATCAGTGGTGGCTTGGTCACAAATCTTAAAGAAACCGCCACCAAAAAAAAGTTTTAAAGTGTTTTAAAGTAATGAACATGTAATGTACTGTTGCGCTGCACTGGTACAATGGGTTTATATAAGAAACATTATTATATTTTATATAAACAAGCTGCTGTGTAGCCACTGGGGCAGCCATTCAAAGCTGAAAAAGGAGATAACGGAAAAGCTCTGTAGTGTAAAATGGATTTGTATGCACTTATCTGTTATCTACTGCTTGTTATACAAACTATAGCCGTGTTTCTGAAGCTAACACACCAGTTTTACTAGTGCACTTACCATATTTGGTGTTATTGATCCTTTTAAAGGAGAAGGAAAGTCATATCTACTTGGGGTTGCCAAAGTGAATGTATTTATTTACCTGACACCCGGGCCAGTGCTCCTATCAACAGAAAACTGCAATGGCCCAGGGTTATTCCATCGAGCACCATAGAGTTATCATCTTCCTGCTTTTTCTTTCTTCTCGTGGCTGAGCATGCTTTTACTTTAACGAAAAAGTCAGCTATTTCATTCTACTGCACATGCATCTGCCCCGGGGAATTTGAAGAAAGATTTGGCACCCCCAAGTGGCATAGGACGTTCCTTCTCCTTTAAGGGTAAGGCCAGACGAGGAGATTCGGGGAGATTTTGTCATCTGGCGACGAACTGCCTCAGCATCTTTTCCCCATAGGCTACAGCGCAAAATCGCCTGCGCTAATGCACACGCGGCGATGCGTTTTCAATAGTCGCCCAACGTTGCCTCACTGAGTCTCCAGGCGACAAAATCTCCCCGAATCTCCTCGTCTGGCCTTACCCTTAGTGTCTTTGAGTGTGCCAGAATCCCCAAGCATGGCATAGGTGCTCATGGCATAGGTGCTCTGCCATTGTTTTCAATTAAGATATTCTAAGGTAATCATGTCAGTGACGTCTACAGATTTTGTTCCGAGGGTTACATCAGCAGCAGCAAGGACTTCTAGTACATTGGGCAAGTAGCGATATGTGGGCACATCTGTTCTTACAACATGGTGACTTTGGTACCCATGGTTGACACTAGACATGGATTTTCAGTAGCCCCTTTTTTGAGTAGAATAATAAAACAATGCTACTTAGAAACCAGATTGCTTATTGCGGCACCTAATTATGGAAAGTAACATGCGGCAGCTTCAGAGATACAACCTTTCATACTGTGATTCTATACGTTAAAGGACAAGGAAAGTGTATATAGAGGGATAGCAATTTACAGCATATTCTAGATGGGACCTTACCTTGCTCTATACAGTGAGAGGAGGAAAGACCCTCTCCTCCAGTGAATCAATGCCCCTTTTAATAAAGCTCAAGACCTTATTTGCCCTTGATGCTGCTGACTGGCATTGCTTGCTACAGCCAAGTTTATCATCTACAAGGACTCCAATGTAGATTGTAGTGCAGTCCCATTAAGGGTATTAGTGGCTTGGATATTTTTACATCCCAGGTGCATGACTTTACATTTATCAACATTGAATCTCATTTGCCACTTAGCTGCCCAGATTGCCAGATCCTGTTGCAAGGATGCCACATCCTGGATGGAATTTGAACAGAATGATATGAACAGTTGACATTCAAGCAATGTTAGAGGAGACATGTTATGTTATTTGTATGTAAGGTTTTGGTTCTTTAAATAATAGTACACCATTGACCAGCAGCCCTATGTATGCTGTGTATAGTGTATTACATTATTATACACGGGCTGATGTGTACCATTGTAGCAGCTGCCAACTTCCTTGACTAGTAGGGGGAACTCCTGCTATACACCACTGCTTGGAGACTATAATTTGTACAATAACTGCCCCATTAAAGATCCTATCTATGTCAAGGGTATGTGTAGCACAAGTGCTTACTGAGGCCCTGGTTTTTCTTGGACGCCTAAAGGTATCAAGTTCTTTAGACCGAGTCGGCAGCTTATCTGTCGTGTATGGGGCCCTCCAACAGGGCTACCTGACCGATATCTGGTCAGAAATTGGGCAACTGTTGATTGGGCAGATTGATTTTCACTTTGGATCAAGGAACATGTTGGCTCATTGATATGGTCCTCGTCCCCGACAGCCCTTATTCCAATTATTGTAATCCAATTGTTTGGCCCTAGGACCTTTGGTGGGCATATCGGTCCAACATTTGCTCAGGACTGGCTTACTTAATATAAGGTTACAGATATATTAACACATAGCATATTATCCAATGAGCTTTCCTTTTCCTATACATATTACTGCTCTTCTGAGCACCAATATCCAACCAATCAGCAGACAGCACTCACTGACTATTAGTACTGCAGCCAGCTTATTTCTGTTATCTAACTAGTGTTCTTAATTACAATTAATGCAAATAACTTCTCCTCCATTGTAGGGGTTTACTGTGTTCTTATTATTAGGTATCATGTTTCATATAGTAAAATATTCTTCATTTCCAGAATTGTAATAATGACTTATACAGTATTTAGCGACTTCTTACCGTCCGGAACCAATCAAAACTGCTCATTAGGTCTATTACTATCTGTAATATGTGAGTATGTGGCCAGCTGTAGGTCAGTTGAGTGGCGACTTTGAGCAGGCAGTAGGGCATATTTATTAACACTGGAGAAAAACATCACCCATAGCAACCAATCAGATCTGTGCTTTTGTTTTCTATCATTGTAGATGACTGTTCAAATCTAATTGTTTGTCACCAATGTTAATAAATACGTCCTGTAGGTACTTCTGTATGAGTAACATTCTCAGGTCAAGCTTGAAGACTGGAAATGTTTATCTGGTCCAGTAACCACGGGATTCCGCTTGCATGCAGTTAAACTAAATGCAGACCGTGGCTTAACTAGATGTCATTGGGCCCACAGCTAGGGTTGCCACCCGGCCGGAATTTTTCAATGTAGCTGCCGGTAAATTTGTAATAGTGTAATAGACAAATAAGGATGATGCAAAGGTCACTTCCAGCCTGCAGGTGGCAGTGTTAGGTAATCCGGAAACAGTAAGGCTGATGCCATGTGACTGTGTGAGGAATGCTGGGAAAGAGGAAGACAAGACAGGAAGGCAAGGAGAGAGCAGACACAGATCTGGCAGCAGCAGGGGGAGAGAGATCCCCTGGGAGGTAAAGCTGGTAAAGTGCAGGGAAAGCTGCACCAACTGCAGATTCCACTTAGTGTGTCAGTGAGTGTCAGTCAGGGAAGGACCTCACCCTCCATTTAGGCCCCTTAGGTTCCTGTTCCAATAGGCCTCACTGTAGCTATTGCAGATGTAGGGCCCAGTTAGGGACTCAGGGAATTGCTCCATAAGAACCAGAAGGTTCATTAGTCAGGCCCCTTCTCTGAGCAGAGTAGGTTAGACCCCAGGTTCCAGCGCCCGTTAGGATAAGTCACCCCGGCTTAGTTACTGGCCCATTTCTATCCAAAGGAGAGCCAGGACTAACTATTGGACACTGCACTCCCTGGGAAAACCATATGGATTACAAATGTACTGGAATTCATGGATGCAACACCAGGGATTACAGATAAGTGCGCACCAACGTAAAGTTACACAACAAGCAGGCCTGAACTGTCAGTTATATGTGGTGCACCACAGGGGTTAATAACCGGTTAATGACTGTATTACTTTGTTCTTTACTGATAATGTTTGTGTTTGTTCATGCTTCTGATTTAATACGTTTAAAAAGACACCGCGGCCCGCCCCCAATTCCCAGGAACTTAACTTTTGTTCTCCTTCTTGAAATGTCTGACGCAGCCCCACCCCCATTTACAACATGACCAGCCCCCTTTGATGTCACAACCGGCCCCTTTTTGTTCCCGCCCCTACCAGCCGGTAAAAAACTTAGGAAAAGGTGGCAACCCTACCCACAGCAAATTAATTTTAGGGCCCCCAACATATCCAGAGGTTGTGCTGTTTTAACAATACATGTTGAAATTTTTCTTTATTTGGGCCTTATGGGGCTGCAGGGTTTGCTTCCTCTGTGGTTGCACCCCTGAATGCAGAGGTCTGATTGGTTGCTGTGAGTTAATGAGAACTCTACCCATGTGCAATTTCCTATGAGGCTAGCATAAATGCACTCAATTTCCCCATCGCAGACTGCTTTTATTGGTTGCATCCCTAGGAATATTTTTTTTTTCTCCAAAATTCATCAAAACATGTTTCCTTTTTTTTTTAAATTTATTTTTTGTCCTAAAAATGCTGTTTCCACGTGTGTAATACGTGAAATTCAGTCCTGTTTATTGTCATGTGGGGAAGAAACCAGCGATCCTTAGTGATGTCATCGATCAGCGGGGGCAAGGGAGCTCATGATGTCATCAATGTATACAGATACTCTGCATCAATATACAGCATGAAGAGTTCTTGCTCAGTGTATAAGGACACTCCATATCTTTATACACAGCTAGTGTACAGAGATACTCCACATCATGTTACAGTGACGTGTGTGCATATTAGTGGTGTAGTAATTGCACGGCATGTTCATTATCAGTGTATAGCAACATGTAGTAGAGTTTGGTGGGTTCATCCGTATAGTTTAGTGGTACTCTGCTTTACTATATAGTGCAGTGTGCTTTATATACCAATTTGGTGCCGGCCTGTCTAGCAGATAAGGGTTTAAAATCACCGATATTCTAACATATTGCAACCAAGTAGAAAGGGGCTGGCCCACGTCTTTAATTCTAAGGATAGAACCCTGTCAACCCTAAGCCACCAAAATCAGTATAAAACTTGTGTCTATGTCAAAAATAAATAATCATTATCTGCCAGTAGGGCCAGGAACCTACGCAGAGCAGGATGGCTCCATCTTACGCACCTTGGTGCAGAGCATTGGGTAAGTGCAGAACATAACAGGTCACTGCCTAGAGGTGAATGGTTCCAAAATGGAACACTTAGGACAAGATGAGCAGTGCGTTGCCCAGTACCAATTAATAAAGCCACATGCTCCTGCTCCAATAGGAAGGGCTGGGGGAGTTTCCTTATTGCAATGGGTGCTACTGACACAGACAAATGCTAAAAAAATACGGGATACAGTCCAATACTGGGGAGGGTCAAGGGTACTCTGTATTGATGAGACTTACTGGGTGCCTTATTGCCATTGCTCTGGGCATAGAGAGGACTGGCGGGAGGCTATATCACATGATTTTCCCTCCCACACACTTCCTTCTGAGATCTCTTCCCCACAAAGACCTGATAAGCTCCTTAATATTAATGAGAATAATTAGATAAGAAATAGTCCTGGCTTGCTCTCGAGAGCTCTGCGGTCAGACTGCCAAGCACTAGTGACCTAAAGAGTGCTCTTGTGCCCAACTCCCTGTGTCTCCCGCTTGAGTCTGTCAGTTTCTGGTTGAATACCGCGGCCCCTCTGTTCATCTCCCGCAGCTCAACCAAAGCTCGTACACTCAGAGCCGCGTCTGTGCCTCGGGCACATAGATCTCGATGCTGTCCGCACTCTCAGTGGCAGAGTTCTGGCGAACGGAGGCAGCTCGCTTGGCTGCCATTAGCCTCTTCCGTGCTTCTTGTCTCTGCTTGTCACTGTTGGAAGGGCCTGGCGCTTTGTCACGGCTCAGAGGGGGCTTGGGCCGGGCTGGCTTCTTTGGCACTGGGGGAGGGGCCCTCTTTATCTCCTGTGGTTGAAGGAGACAGGAAAGAATTTTACTCGGAGACCCGAAATTCCATAGTTACACATTTTAACATTTTTGTTGAAGGGGAAGTCCAGTCTAAAAAAATAAATCTGTTATATGCACTAACATTCTAATAAGCCTTTTTTTATTCATTTCTGACGAGTCTCACTGCTAGTAACATCTTATATCATAACCACAAAAAATTATATATTCAGATGTTTGTGAAGATTCTTATTCATTCGGGTCATGGTATATGGTGCGGGGGGTGCGACATCTATTGTCTGCCACATACAATGCTCTTTTAGCACCTCTCCCTGTAAGGTTTAATAACACATCAAAGCTCCAATCTTGTTAATACAATCAACACCTAACTTCATGACATCCTTGCGGATTATAATAAACAGATTATGCTGATTGGAGCAACATTCCAGAGGTTATATTTCTGAAGAAAGATCCTATGTACAAGTTATTCTGAATTGAGGAAGCCAGTTTGATGACTGGCGAAATGTCTTCGAGAAAAAACACAGCAAGTCCAGTTGATTTGGCACTTTTGCATTTACAGTCATTTTCTATTTTTAGTGGTTTCTGAGACGTTTGCAGTTTTATACTGCTGATATCAGGCCTTTGGCTAAAATGCTCCCTTTGAAGGTGTGCATGCCAGTGAACATAACTGTCTATGCTCTTCCTATATATTCAGTTAATCTTTGATTGCTGACTCTCAGTTGGGTAGAAAATTAATGTAAAAAAAAAAGTCCCCAGAGAAGCTCCTGAGAAAGTCTGCCTGAATTAATATTTTGGATGTAGACCCCTTCTGTTCCAACAGTGACTTTTAACTAACTGGAAGTCTGAAATTTTTAATTATGAAGTTGCAATGATCGCTATTTTATCTGCCTGGCAGTACAAGGGTGCAATACCATCCTGCAGTCTTGAGCAGATAGCAAACCTGTTCTAAGCTGTCACTTAAGGTGTTATCAAGGGCATCAATTCAGCAGCAAGACGTCCCACTCACATTTCTGTCCGGCGTTTCACTCAGTGCCCATCCATTAGTCTTGAGCTGGAAGAGTTCATCGAACTTCATACTGATATCCTCTATGGAGAGCTGCAGCAGGTCCCAGAAACCAGCCAAATCCTGTGCAGAAGGGCGTGGGTTGGAATTAGGATTCTGGCGGTAAAAAAAAAAAAAAAAAAAAAAAAGTGTAAATATTTTAATAGGCCATTTACAATGGTAGCCAATGACAGCTGCCCTGCTTAATTTGGACGATTTGGTCAACAAATATGATCGTTTGCACATTTGTTGTCCAAGTCAATTTTATATGATAAAAACAATTTCAGAATTCAATGAACCATATTGGCTACTGGCCATATTTCTTTTACAACGGTGCCAGGGCCCGTGTCCAGTACTCCCTGCTACTGAGCTCTGTGAGCATCAGGTCCGATCCACTTTGAATGTCTGAATGCACAGAAATATATTTAAACTACCCTGGCACAGCAGTTCATGAGTCATGGCTGAATAGGACATGAACAAATGCTCCACGCTGACTAATTTCCTCCTACATACATAGAGAAATATTCTTGTTTTATACTCATAATACAGACGGTAGGTGTGTTTATCATACGCCAAGTGTGTGCAGATTGTACACCAAAGATGTGAATCCATAAATATAAGATATAAGTATTTAAAGGACAAGGAAAGTCTGAAGACAATAATCTGATCAGGGAAAGGCTTACCACAATGCTGTGTATTAGTGCTGTCATTTCGCTCTAGTTCCAAGTCATTTAGTAAATCCAAAGCGGTTTGTTTTCACAAAAACACTTAGAAAAAGGTAAACCCACAATGCATCGGTCTGTCTTCAAGACCAAGACTGCAACACATGCGCAAACATATTCTGTTATGTAATACATTGCATGACAAACTATTATGAGCAGGAGTTCGTACGGTGAAATTTCTCACATGCGCAGTTAGCTCTTTGTGACATAGGTATTTCAAAGATGGCGGACGTGAAGGATCTTAGTAAAGAAAATCTCCAAGATTAAGTTACTACTTTTAAAAAAGATATTTGTGAAAATAAAGGTAGCGATAAGAGAGAGCAAGGGGGGTAGTATTTGAATGATGAAGTATGGGAAAAAATGGTTCCTTGTCCTTTAAAGGAGAATTCAACCCTTTAAGAAATAAACCCGTACCCCCCCCATACTTTATACTTACTCCTCGGCACAGATTCTGGCATCCTAGTTCCACGCAGCCATCTTCCGGGTCTTCATCCTTCTCCGGCGTTTGGGAAATTGTCGTGAGTTTCGCTGCATGCACAGATGTCGCAGACCGGCAAATTTCTCCAACTGCGCATTCGCCGACATGGCGATCTCCCACTCAGCTTGCTGGAGACCCAGAAGATGGTTGCGTGGATCTCAGATGCCAGAATTTGCGCCGAGGGGTAAGTATAAATTATGGGACATTTCCGGGTGGGGGGGTTGTTAGCCAGGACTGAGGGGGGTCTACTTGGGGTGGGGGTAGGAGTTTATTTCTTAAAAGGTTGAATTCTCCTTTAAGAAAGCATTGTTATATCAAGTGATTCAGCCTTACTTCCAAGAATATACCAATTCTCACCACTAAACCTCAGCCTGAACTTTCAGATCTAGCTATGAGACATTCATATTTTGTTCTGCATCTCTCAAGTTTGGAATTTAAACGGTTACTTGGTTGTTAGGGTATCGCTTACCTTCACAACCAAGCAGCAGATTTAATGGCAGACTAAAGAAGGAGTAGGAGAAGGTCTGAATAGAGCAGGCGGGAGCGGAATCTATTATGCAGATGTGTGTGTGTATATATACACACACGTAAATATAAACACACACACATATATACATACAAATACACACACTTTTTTGGGGGGGTGTTGTATTCCTTGTTCAGGCCCTGATGCTCTACCCCACCCTACCTTTTTGGAGAGATTTGGTTTGCGTTCAGATACAGATAGCCCGTATCAGATATTACTATTGTAAGTACCACACAGCAAGACAATGTAACAGGAATACAATAATTACAGTAACAAAATCCAAGTAATATTGGTATCAAGTGATAGACTGTATACACAGGGATTTTCTAATCGTTAAAAACTTTCAGCGATATTACTGAAACGGGTTGAATGCCAACAGGAGCTGGCGTGGTCCACTAGTCTGTATAAAAGGCCAGCTGAAAGCTTTGGCACTGCCCGTAACTAGAATCATGGCTGAGCCTGTCAAGGAGCCACGGAACTAAAAAGGTTCTTGTTTTGCTTTCTGAGGAAAAATCATATGCTACTTTTATTTTTTAAAAAGTAGCAATTTTCTTTTGCAGCCTGTGCTGTACCAAAACATGGTGTAATAACTCAGGCAAGCCAACAAAGCCAGCCATCCTAAACAAGGGCAGCTAAGGGATGATCCGGGACACTTACTTTAGTCAGGAACTACAATTATTATCGGAACAATAAATACATGCAAAGTAGTTTTCTCACTGCAGTCAATGTAAGGCCCATAGGTTGATTAATTCAACACTTGAAATACATCTTTGTGGCCATGTTTCTGCACTGCTCCCCAATACAAATGTCAAGAGGCTGACCCAACCCTAATTTAGGATTTTACGTTGCCAGCATCACAGTGTCCATGATAGCCTTTCCCCAAGATGGAAAACAGTGCATACGGTAAAAGTTATAGCTGCACTTCAAGCAGTATTACTGATGCTGTTTTGTTTTTACCATATACACATTCATATAAAGGCACACTATAGGGTAATCTATCTTCCCTGCACAGATACAATCCACGCACTGCTTATCCCTGCACCGGCAATCACAACTTACCAGGTTTTGCTCACACAAGCCGCGGAACTGCTGGAATTTCTGTGACGTTAAAAGCTGGGCACTTCCAACTGCACTGAGCACCTTCCCGATCACTGAAAGCAGAAAGAAACCGTTAACAAATGTACTGCTCTTGTGTCAATATCCCTCTCTTTTAGTCAGCATAAACAGATAGTGCTACTGTACTCTACTAATGATTAGTCAAGAAACCGGGACAAGCAATATAGGATTTCCAATGGTCTGAGCCAACAGTAGTTTATACCTCGCAACATATTTTCTATTGACAAAAAATAAATCCTACTTATAACTGGTATTTTTATTTATGTAAAGTCATAATATGTTTTGAAATAAAGATGAGGCACTTTCATGTTAATATTTTTAACTGCTTAAAGGAGAATGAAACCCAAGGCCCGGTAGAGCCACTTTCTTTCCCACTCATTAATCCCATGCTCATTAATCCTGTCAACTCAGCTCGCTGTCTGTGGGTAATCTTTGACTCCTCTCTCTCTCCTTCTCTGATCATATTAACACCACTGTCAAAACCTGTCACTTTTTCTTACGCAATATTGCCAAAATCTGTCCCTTCCTTTCACCTGATACATCCAAGACGCTCATGCATGCTCTCATCCTATCCAGACTATGGCTTCCTATAAAACAAAGAATAACTTATAAACTCCTCCTCATAACCTTCAAAGCCCTTCATTCCTCTGCACCTAACTACATTTCATCCCGTTTCTCTATATGTTCCTGCCCGAAACCTCCGCTCCTCTCAGAGCAACCGCTTGGTTGTACCCCCCACTACTACTGCTGTTTCCCGTATCAAACCCTTCTCTCTTGCGACTCCTTATATTTGGAATACAATTCCTGAATCTCTCAGGAGAGAATCCTCCTTCAATGTTTTTAAAACAAAACTAAAAGACTACCTCTGGGAGCACCTGGATAACACCTGAACTGGCACTTATATAACAATATAACAAACTGTAACCCCCAGCACTTTAATAACCCTCTGAATTGTGTCTGTATGTTACCCTCCCATTTAGACTGTAAGCCCTACGGGGTAGGGTCCTCTAGCATTTTGTTTCCTTGACACTGAGCACTTAATCTGCATTGTAATTATATTTTATATTTATGTGAATTGTATTCTAATAATGCACTTATTGTTACTTTTTATTCCAATGACCCCTTGTTTGTTACTACTAATTTATTGTTTTGTTGTACAGTGCTTTGCCCTCAAGGAGAGCTTTACAAATAAAAATATACATACATACATACATACTCCCAAACCGTACCATTTGGGACTCACTAAACAGCAGCTATAACATTTCCTGGCTAAACAGTGATAGCTGATGTTTAGTGCAGTTTGGGAGAGATGAGGGAGGCCGCTAAAGTCCACCATGGGGTCAAGTGGTCATGGTTTCACGATAAAGTCCTGCCTGGGTCAGTAGCAAGCTCCCATCCCTTTCGCATCCCTAAGACAAACACTAAGGTTTAGTTCTCCTTTAACAACAAAAACAAAGAGTACCTTCTTCACACAGGTTGTTATCGCCGGTCTCTCTCTGCATCTGTCTGCACCAGCCATCCAGTCTCTCTGTCTCAGCTTGTAGCAGCTTTAGAAACCAGTGTCCATCCCTGCGGCATGCGGCTACCTGGGCTGGCTCAGAAGAAGGAGGAGAGGCTGCAGAGTCCAGCCATGGATCAGGGGGCGGAAGGGCAGAGGCCTCTGGGTCCCCTCCATCTCCATAGGAGAGGTGCTTCTTAGGAAGGGGAACAGGAGGGCACGGGGTAGGCTGGCGAGGTGTGGGGCAGTCTGTGAGGCTTTTGTCAGAGGAATTACTCGGCTCTTGTGTGTCGGAGTCTGTCTCCTGCTTAGACGTCATGCTGCTAGAGCGGCTGTTTCTGCAAAAAATATAGCTGAGCTAGTAACACCAAAACATTAAACTTTCTTATCAATGTACTCTATAAAACTAATTTACCATTATACACACACCTTGTTTAATAAAAAAAAAATTCTGTAAGTGCTGCAGTCCAGTATTATAATTTATAATACACAAAAGCCACGAATATCTTGTAAATTATATCCTTATAAACGGGGAGTTCTGATGTCATCAGTTATAAACGGTGAGTTCTGATGTCATTTCCGTCACGACTCACTGAAATTTGTGTATTATAATATTGTTCCATAAACCAGTCCTTACAACTCATTCGATTGCTCCATAGCATCCTTCCATATTACTTCTTATTACTCTCCATATAATTTCTTATTTCTCCACCTATTGCTCCATATAACCCTCCCTATAACTTCTCCTATTGCTCCATATAACCCTCCTTATAACTCCTCCTATTGCTCCATATAACCCTCCCTATAACTCCTCCTATTGCTCCGTATAACCCTCCCTGTAACTCCTCCTATTGCTCCATATAACCCTCCCTATAACTCCTCCTATTGCTCCATATAACCCTCCCTATAAATCCTCCCATTGCTCCACATAACCCTTCATATAACTTTACAAATATTAGGTTCTGCTGTTACATACCATCCATGCTATCATTTTATATAACCCGACAACCCAGAAGTTTTATTTTACCTCCACTCCTCCTCCACCTGGACTCCAATGGACTGGAATTTGGCAGGTGGGGGCAGCTCAGGAATAGGCACTGGCTGTATACTGTCCACCTGTAGAAAGAGATAATCATCATTAGTATATAGCAGAACATGCCCCTTGGTGGAGCTTTCACACATCATTGTTATACAGAACAGAATGTTTATCTATTCACAACTATTTGTTGTCAGCATTATTCATAGGAAGATACTCCTCATCATATATTGCAAATATATTGTACTATGTAGAATCTTAAGCAAACGTTTATAGACCAATATAAGTATATACCAGTAGGCTCATATATATAACTATTTATCAGTGTTATCCATAGGAAGATATTCATCATCAGTATATTTTACCATGTAGAATACTAAGCATACATTTATAGACCAGTAGGCTCATATATATAGAACAAATATATTCAGTGTTTCATATGCTTCTGGAATTGCATGGCACTTACAGTCACCCTACACCCGTATGGGGTGCCGTTTGTCCCAAATACATTCTGTATACAAAACTATCCCTAATACACAGAATGAATGTCTCTCATGTTATATAAGTATTTGTGACCATACACAGAGAAAAAAAAATATACAAAATACTTATTTCTATTAAAGAATGAAAACAAAATCTGGTTAGTGCACAAAAGGATGTCATTATATCACAAACTCCATTCTGTACAGTTTAACAAGCAATCTGTCTCACAAATGTATAACCTCCATGTAACGGACACACTTATGTGCAAAGTTACTTACAGAATGAATCATGTAAAAACAAAGTTGGACATAATATATAATAGTGTAACTAACTAGTGCTTGTCAAGCTAGATTTGACTGACAAAATAGATATCTGTGACAGAAAGCAAGATTTTATAGTACAGGATCCATTCTTTCCACAAAATGACAGTTTTGTTTCACAAAACAGATAAAATAACCATTCTGTGAAGCAACACTGTCAGTCACATTCCTGAACCAATAAGAACAAAGCTTATTGCCAAATACAAACAAGATGAGAAGTGGCCAGCTCTGCTCCACATGGCTAAGGCAAAGTATCTGACCTGCTATATATAAAACTGTCATTTTGTGGAAAGAATGAATCCTGTACTATAAAATCTTGCTTTCTGTCACAGATATCTATTTTGTCATTATGTCCAACTTTGTTTTTACATAATTCATTCTGTAAGTAACTTTGCACATAAGTGCGTCCGTTACATGGAGGTTATACATTTGTGCAACAGATTGCTTGTTAAACTGTACAGAATGGAGTTTGTGATATAATGACATCCTTTTGTGCACTAACCAGATTTTGTTTTCATTCTTTAATATAAATAAGTTTTTTGTATATTTTTTTTCTCTATGTGTGGTCACAAATACTTATATAACATGAGAGACATTCATTCTGTGTATTAGGGATAGTTTTGTATACAGAATGTATTTGGGACAAACGGCACCCCATACACCCGACCTATCCAGAATAATAAGTATGAGGCTAATTAAAATGACCGTCTTTTTTCAGATTCAGAACATTTTCCTGTGGGGAGGGCAGACAAACCACAAGCACAGAGTGAGAGAGGGACAAGTATATACGATGCAGTATAGTCACACACAGTGCAGTGAATCTACACAAGCTTGCATGGAGGCACATACACACATATATACATACATACATACATATACACATACATACGGTACATATACACATACATATACACATACATACACATATACACATACATACATACATACATACATACATACATGTACACATACATACGGTACATATACACATACATACATACACAGTGCCGAATTAACGATTAGCTTTACGCTGTACGGAGAAACACACAGTGTTGCGTGCAGAGCGACACACACACATTCCAGACACAAATCCCAATACATGCACAGCGCTGAACAAACTTGCAAGGATTTGACAATTCACACAAGTAACCCTAGCCAGATTCAGACTGGGATGCCAGGGGCCCACCACAAAACCCCTTTGACCACCGCCTTTAAATCCGTTCTCCTTCCACATTATCATGTCTCCTCCCTCCATTTCGTCCCCTTGTAATGGGGAATGGCCATTGTTAAGGGTTAGCTCGAGGACCCCCTGACACCTAGATAAGCCCTTCTGTGGTTAAACATCAGAAGCCGCCACATACATGCAATACACACAGTGTAACATGCACTGCACTGTGCACAGACATACTGCCGCACATACACTTAGTCTCTCTCTTACCTCTCATGTGGCTCCTACAGTCTGCTCCCTCTTCTGCTCAATTTCAGTTGCCCAGTGCAATGCTGGGCAGCTGGAATCCTTCTGGGTTAAAAGCTTAGTAGGATGCACTTTTGTCTGTGTCCTGCTGCTAATATTATATGAACATGTCATTATTGGGCAGATTGTCCCTGTAGGAACACACCTGGTTCTGTGCTACTGCCAAGGACTAGGCCAGCCATAAACACCTGCCTGATAGTAGGCGACATTCTGACAGGGAATAACAGGTGGAAATTACCCAGGCAGTAAAAATTCCAGCCTAGGGCCATTAGTTATTAAATGGCAGGGAAAAATGTAGGGGTTGGGGGATGGATCGCCACTAATTAGCCATACCGTTAAAGGAATGCTGCTTACAGGAAACAAAAAGTCATAGATATTATCCTTGCATATTTAAACCCCCTCTTTTCATTATTCCAATTTTTACAACATGTATAAAGTACAGTTAGTCTCTGCCTAATAAGAGAGATGTGGTTTATTTATTAACTTTGGCCAAACTGTCCGTGATTAGCTTTCATCAGCCAGCAGCAAATAGAACACTGAAAGCAGAAAGCCGATTGGTTGCCGCAGGATTCCGCCCACAGGCGAATTTGCCTAGTGTTGATAAACGAGCAGTTATAGGTTTCATTTGCTCATATCTTCCATTGTGTCTTCCACTTGAATCTATTAAAGGTGGAGTACACCCCTTTCAACATGAGCTCAATGAATAGGGCATGGGCAGAACATAGCTTTTATCTATTGTTTTAATTAAGATATATCTATGGTTTTTGTTGTAGCCACTTTCAGTTTCTAACGTCTGGTTCTGTTAAGTCAAGTTTTGTGGAGGAGTAGATAGCAAAACAAATAACTAGTTCATAGTTAAGCACTGCGTATAATGTGCTGTTCCTTATATCAAAGCTTTACAAAGGCTGCAGGTTAGGGTGGGTAGTAGTTTGTTTATACAGAACTCATGTTCAACACGTCCTGATCTTATTTTCAGGTGTGTATACAGGTATATTATACCCCTACTGTAAACAATGGAATCCATAAAGGGGTAGTTTACCTTCAAGTAACTAGTTGTTTTCAGATAGATCTCCAGAAATTAGGACTTTTTCCAGTTACTTTCTATTTTCTATGTGTCACCGTTTTTTTTCTAATATTGAAGTCTAAAGTGTAATTTTCCACCTTCTAAAGCAGCTCTGGGAGGGGGGTCTCCGACCCTGTAAATTGTTCTAAATTTATACATTCAGTTGATACATTTCTTATCTTTGTCCCTGCTGAGCAGAATCTCTGGGTTTCATTGCAGGCAGCTGTTACAATTGATATAATAGTTGCTAATACTCCAGAGATGCTGCTGAGAAATATATCAACTAAATGTTGGAAAATTGTAACCGTTCAGAATCTGCACCTGAATTACTGAGCTGCCAGACTCAAACACCAGAGACAGGAATGTTCAACTTTAAACAGTAAAAAATAAATAATGGAAAGTAATTGAAAAAAGTATTTGTTTTTGGGGAACAACTGAACTGAAAAAAGTATTTGGAAGTTCAACAACCCCTTTGAGGGCAATGGCACACAGGGTCATTTCTAGCACTTTTACATTCCAAGTTTTTACAATCCTTTCCACTAGAGGTTTTATGCACTAACAACAGTCTCTTCCTCATCGCTAATCAAATTTTTAAGCCTGCTTAATTGACAAACGTGCTGATATCTATAGTACACGTGTTACAGTTGGGACTGTCAGGCTGTACTTTGTTTCATACAATTGTATCGCTATGTGTGGTCAGTTTTGTTTCATACAATTGTATCGCTATGTGTGGTCAGTTTTGTTTCATACAAGTGTATCGCTATGTGTGGTCAGTTTTGTTTCATACAAGTGTATCGCTATGTGTGGTCAGTTTTGTTTCATACAAGTGTATCGCTATGTGTGGTCAGTTTTGTTTCATACAAGTGTATCGCTATGTGTGGTCAGTTTTGTTTCATACAAGTGTATCGCTATGTGTGGTCAGTTTTGTTTCATACAAGTGTATCGCTATGTGTGGTCAGTTTTAGACTATAAGTTACACAATAGAACATACTGTATATGACATCAGAAAACAAAGAAAAAGAAGGCCAAACACAGCACCGCTAAGAGCAAACAAACGCTACAGCCTGTTGAAAAATGGGAACACTTAGGGGGGTTATATACTAAACTCTGAATGCAAAAATCATGAAAAATGTGTGTTTTTATTTTTTTCAAATAAAATCTGACTTTAAAAAAAAATCACGAATTTTCCGGAATTTATTAAACCCTGAGGATGGAAAAGTCCGGATCAGAAAATCTGGCATCTCAGACCTGTGGAGGGTGGATATAATTTGAAAGTAAAGGAAACAGACCAGGAACAGGCAGTACTTTAGTCTGCAAACACCCTTTATTGGTGTATTTTCACTCACGACATGTTTCGGGAACCAGTCCCTTTTTCAAGTTCCTGGTCTGTTTCCTTTACTTTCAAATTGAATGCGTATCACATGATGGATGGTGTGTGTTGAAACAGCAGGACTATACGTATCTGATTTCGTTCGCTCATCTTGTTCTGAATATTGAGGGTGGATATAAGTCAATGGGAGAAGTCCCAATGATTTTTTGATGTGCGCTAGGTTTCGTGCACTACCCTGAAGTTTTCGGGTGAAAAATCGTGAAAATAGGATTTTTTTTCCTGCAAAGAAAAATATCAGGAAAATTTAATAATAAATTACTGCAAAAATCACAAATTTTTTCGTAATTTATAAAACCCCAAGGATGGAAAAGTCTGGATCAGAAAATCCAGCATCTCAGACCTGTGGAGGGTGGATACAGGGCAGCTATCAGGGGGGGACGGGGGGAGAGTTGTAGGGGGGCCTGGCCACGCCACACTTACTTGATTAGCCGGGCCCCCATCTTTCTAAAAGCTGCTGACTTTGGGAAGTCATGGAAGTTTAAGGGGCCCTGGCCACCAATTTTCTTATAATGTGGGGTCCTATTCTCATGTGGGGTCCTAGCCACCAATATTTTTTAATGGGGGGGGCCCTGGCCATAAATGTTTTTTTATTGGGGGCCCTGACCACCAATATCTTTTTATTTTTTATTAACATTTGGGAACCCTAGCCACCAATATTTTTTTTGTTATTTTACTGTGTGGTGGGGGGCGGACCTGTGGGGTGGGGAGGGTGGACCTGTAGGTGGGGCTTGCAGTGGGCGCAGCCCACAGGGCCCAGGGAATTTTGACGTATGGGGCCCTGTGATTTCTGATGGAGGTCCTGGGTGGATATAAGTCAATGGGAGAAGACCCAATGATTTTTTGATGTGTGCTGGGTTTCGTGCAATACTCTGAAGTTTCCGGGTGAAAAATTGTGAAAATCGGAATTTTTCCCGCAAAGCATATTTTTGGGAAAATGTAATAATAAATTAGCGTAAAAAAACCCGAACGGATTTCATCGGAGTTTGTAACAGAAAATATTGATATAAATTTGTACTTTGATAAATAAACCCCTTAGCCTTTACATAGAGGTACACCAATCTAGCTACGAGTCTTGAAAAATTATTCCATTGACTCACTATTGAGACTGCTGTATTTTTCACTACCACGACTACAGATAAATCCCCCCCCCTCCAAATATTTTTGTACTGCGGCTTTCCATTTCAGCACCTGATATAAAGCTCACTATTCTACTCAGCATTACTATACAGGGCAAGTTATTTATTTTCAATACACAGCATTTAAACACAAGCATAACCAGTTGTACACATTACACCTCACACTGAGCAGAGTGTTTATTAACCATGAATGGGGTTTACATCATTAATATACAGGACAATGCGGTTTGTCTAGAGATCACTTCATAACACAGTACAGTGTTGTCATTATTAATATTCAGCAATTCCATACAGTATAGAATGTTCAATGTTAGCGTGCAGAGGTTTAATGGCATCTTAGGGCTGGGTGCCTTCTAATTTGTATCTACTATCTATACATCACAATATGATGCAATGTGTTAATTAGCAATGGCTAATGAACCCCTCAAATCCAAGCAGTGGAGATGAAATGTAGAGCTGAGGGGCTACAGTATGTGCTTGATCTTTATGGTCTAATCATTAGGAGTACCCTATAAGTAGCACACATACACAATCTAACTAAGGAACCCATGCCATGGATATATCACGTGGCTGAACTTATAGGTTAAACTTGCAAGACTGGCCTTACCATACTCATATTAATTGTTTGAGGGGGCACTGGAGTGTATAGATGTAAAACAGAGCAAACTACTCCAGCTGCATCCCGTCCATAAGGGAATGCTGGAATTTGTAATTCTATAACAGCTGAAATGCAAGATGCTACTTTTCCCCTGTGTTATATGATATTTTGCTGTGTGTGAGCCTGTGTATACTCTATCATCATATAGTGTTTGAGGTCAGGGCATATATATTAAGTATATTCAGCATCATTAGACTGCAAAGTGCATTGATTTCTGGGAGCATCAGGTGATACTCAGCGGGGATTTCTGCTGCGCTCTCACCTGGATGCCGATGGATGACAGCTTGCGTTTGGGGAGGGGCTCTGGGGCACGTGGCTCTTCCTTGTTAATTCTCACAGATGCATTTTTAGGGGGTATCTCGGGGGGGACCTGTCTGATAGGGGTGGGGGGTCCAATGCGTGTCACGCTGGGTGCACGGGTGCTCTCCAGGCTCTCAGTGGAAGTGCTGAGCCCTGATTGGCTGTTGCCCTCACTCTGCCCCTCCTGTGCATCCAGGTAGGAGTCCTGGGCAGATTCAGTACTACTCTGTACAATTACCGATATGAAGGGTTTGGAGGTGGTGCGAGGGGGCACAGGTGGAGGGGTCTTCTTGTAGCCCACCAGACACGAGGAGCCTGTGGAATGCAGAAAATGAGACAGGTCAGCACATCCCACAACTCGCAATTTAATGCTAGCAAAACATATATACAATGATAATAAATGAATCTGTCATTAATGCAAGGGAAAGAAATCCCACTAATTGAGCCCTCTTATGTACTGAAGGCAGCTGTATATATATCTTTATAATACACAAAAGCCATGAATATCCTGTAAATTATATCCTTATAAACGGTGAGTAGTGATGTCATCAGTTATAAACGGTGAGTAGTGATGTCATTTCTGTCACATGACTCACTAAAATTTGTGTATTATAATAAATAAAGTACCCCCAGTTGTAAAATATGAGGATATTAGAAGTTACCTCGGAGTTCCATGACCTGTATAAAAACACTCGGCCTTCGGCCTCGTGTTTTTATATGGTCATGAAACTCCTCGGTAACTAATAATATCCTTATATTTTACAAGAGGGGGTACTTTATTCACTATATAATGCACAAAAGCTTATAAATTATATCCTTATAAACGGTGAGTTCTGATGTCATTTCTGTCACATGACTCACTGAAACTTGTGTATTATAATAAGTAAAGTATCCCCAGTTGCAAAACATGAGGATATTAGAAGTTACCTCGGAGTTCATGACCTGTATAAAAACATGAAACTCCTCTGTAACTTATAATATCCTTATCATTTACAAGAGGGGGTACTTTATTCACTATATATCGCACAGATATCTGATTCAGTTAAAATGCTAATGATCACATTACACTAGTGCATTTAAGTCCATTCCTGCATACTGCACAACCCAATCCTATCACAATCTAACTGAATGCATTACTGGCTTACACTTTATCAAAGGATAAAAACTCCTAAAACCACACATAAAGATTACTTTTCATTCTACAGAATGAAAGTGCCGACCAAATAGCACCCACCCAAGAGCAAGGGGAAGTCACCCTAAGCTTATTGACATAAAACCACAGGGACACTAGGGACAGGGTAGAAAAGCTCAGATATTTAGCAGCTTTTGGACAAATCACCCAAACCAAATTTGCAGGCAAACATTTACCTGCACATCTCCTTTAAAGGGAAACTGTCATCCACATTATTTGCACTAGAAACCACTGTTTAATATTGACAAAGCCGAACAAAAACTGGTTGGTGTCACATGGAATAAACAGCATTTCCACTTACTGACCTGAAGCAAATTCTGTGATACTTCTAAGATTATTTCATAGGGTCATAACACTCAGAGGCACATTTATCAAGGGTTGAATTTCGAATTCGAATATACTCGAAATTCAACTGGGGGGTTATTTATTTTATAAAAACTTATAACTAAAAATCTGACAAATTTTACGAATTCGAATTCAACTAAACTCGATTAGCGTTTTTTCTCCAAATAAACTTGGATATCAGGAATTCTACTAATGTCCATTGACTTAAATATGAACTCGGCAGGCTTTAGGTGGTGAATAGTCGAATTAGAGTTCTTAAGGGGCCAGAGTAGGATAAATTTTGAAATTTGAATCAAATTTATTTTGGATAATTCACAATACGAATTTGAGAGTTTTGACCATAAAAAAAAATTGAATTTGTGTTTTCAACCCATAATAAATCTGCCCATTATTATGCTACGCTCGGACAAAGGTGCCTGTGCATACACAGATTTGGAAGGGTGATTTGGGATTAGTCATTATTTACCAACCATAGGGCTTGGAAGTATTGCAGGGCTTCAGGAAAGCTCAAGTGTTTAGGCATGGGATCCGTTCTCTGGAAACCCGTTATCCAGAAAGTTCTGCATCACATTACATTTACTCCATTTTATCCAAATAATCAATTTTTTTTTTAATATTTTCTTTTTCTCTGTAATAATAAAACCGTACCTTGTACTTGATCCCAACTAAGATAGCTTTAATCCATATTGAAAGCAAAACTAGACTATTGGGTTTATTTAATGTTGACATGATTTTTTAGTAGATAGATAAGGTATGAAGATCCAAATTAAAGAAAAATCCATTATCCGGAAAACCCTAGGTCCCGAGCATTCTGGATAACACGTCCCATACCTGTATTTTCTCACGAATCACAAACAAGCCTTGCTTACATTGAGAGCTGCTATGAGACAAGGCTTTGCACACGCATGGCCCCTAAGCAGCTGGCTATGGGTGTCCAAGGGCTTCCATACAATTTACATTATTATCAGAAAAATAGATCCGCCTTGAAAGTTAAATCGGAAAATAATGGGACACTGTTAATTCCAGCCATAATAGGCATTTAACCGTCTGCTGTAACAGCGCTGCACATGAAATTCTACTCCTAAACAGACCCAGTATAAATGAAGATTAGCTGCCAGTGTCTGGATTGTGACGTCAACCAATGTATCAAATCGGACAGCCACCAACAAAAAAAATAATGTTTTCTAGATAAATGCATTCTAGCATGATTTTTTGCCTTTCCACTAACTTAGGGACAGAAATTCTAAATGAATACACGGACATATGAAAAACTTCACGTGATTGCCTTTCCCATACCGCATAAAAAAACCAAGTGATATCATTGTTTGCACAGTGTTGTTTAAACATAGGGAGACTTTTTTTTTCCATTTGTACTTTGAAGTTGTGTTGACAGAATGATATTACATTGTTATACACAGTAGTCAAAAAGATGTATGCCACATTTTAATGGCAATGTTCTTGCATTATCCAGGGAAATACTTATGCTCAGGGCCGTAACTATGGGTAGGCAGAAGAGGCACATTCCTGGGGTGCTTGGCACATACCTCTTCTTTCGCCTACCCCTTCTCCGAGTCCTCCTCCCCTCACTGGTCTGGCTAAATATTGCCCATATATCTATTACCCAGGACTCCTTGCGAATAAGCTTTACTTCCCCATTAACACCTGCCATAGAAAAGCAGCACAGGGCTTCATCGTTCCTTGCATCCATTGGCAGTACTCTATTCATGATAAACATGTATCTTTGGATTCTAAATACAGGGCAGGGTTTTAGGGGCAAATAATTCTCCTTACTGACAGTGTCCATGTCAGAACTGAACTCAGGACCCCAGCACAACTACTACTAAGTGTTAAACAGTCCTACTTAAATCTAATGGGGCCCCTAGCCCTGCCACAATTAAAGCCAGCCAGAGATCAAGGTTCCAGAGGAGTCACAGGATTTACTATTGTAAGGATCAGGGAGATGTCGGGCCATTGGAAGAGAGTAGTAGACCAATCATGCGGCTTCAGGGAGGTTATATAATAGGGAGAGGCAGAAAACGCATTAGTGGAAAATATGAAGAAAGGAAAGTGGGGGGGGGGGTGGAGATGTTCAAACTCTTGCAAATGACTTCTTGGAATTTCAGTCCAGCCTGTGATTATAGGAACACACACAGAGCAGTAACTCCCCGCCTGCATACTAGCTACTAACAGCCGGCAACTTACACCCATCACTGGCCCCGTATTAGAATCCCAAGTGCTCTCAGCAGGACAGACACATCCTCATAGCAAGAGGGCTCAACAGACATACACATTGCATACCAGACACCTCACTCCATATTCTGCATAACACACACACACACACTTGGAGGGATTACTGCCTGTCTGATAGCTTGCCTTGATGTATGACCTACATTTCCTGCTGCTTATACTGACCGACTCATGCTGCTGCTCCCCGCTCACACACAACCCTATAACTCACACCATGAGGTGTCCAGTCAGGGCTGGTTAAGGGCAGTGGCTGACAGGGAGATTTGTTGCCAGTGATTATTAAATCTCCCAAAAATTTGTCTCTGTTGCAAATATCTGATATTGCTGGCAGTAAAACCAATATATCTCAAAGCCACCCAAAGTTTCCTCCCCCTCGGTCACTGCCCTTAGTTGAGGCCAGAGAAAGGGTAATGCCTTAGCTAATAATTGTCCTTGGACTAAGTACAATTTAGATTTTTTTTTCTTTTAAATGTATGACAGGCATCAACACGAAGCCTTAAGTTATACAATACAAAATGCACAGACGCCATCTGCGTGGCCCTTACTGACATACAGGGTTCATCTCCATAAATCAGATCATTTCCCTTGTTTAGATAACACATCAGCACCTGGCGTTGTATGATACATACCATAAATTAGGTAAGGAAAATGTGGCGACACTCTGAACAGCTGAGAAAACGCAACAAGTTTTTCTCCCCAATTCCTTTTTGGGTCACATTCAGTGAAAGACAAAAAACAAAATGAAAGAAGGGCACGCTCCCCTTGTGTAATCCTTTCTTAAAAGTGTCTTTATTAGAATATTTTGCACTTACAATTAGGGATGCACCGAATCCACTATTTTGGATTCGGCCGAACCCCCGAATCCTTCGTGAAAGATTCGGCCGAATACCGAACCGAATCCGAACCCTATTTTGCATATGCAAATTAGGAGTTGAAAGGGGAAAATATTTTTTACTTCCTTGTTTTGTGACAAAAAGTCATGCGATTTCCCTCCCCGCCCCTAATTTGCATATGCAAATTAGGATTCGGATTCGGTTCGGCCAGGCAGAAGGATTCGGCCGAATCCGAATCCTGCTGAAAAAGGCCGAATCCTGGCTGAATCCCGAACTGAATCCTGGATTCGGTGCATCCCTACTTACAATTTTGACTTATATCAATGGCTCATTAGTTAGCAGTGTAAAGCTGGCCATAGATCTTTAAAAGATCTTTTCTTCGTGAGACCACAATTATCTCGAAACGATTGTTTAAATGTACGATGTGCGGGTCCATTTTTTGGGCCCCGTACCCACAACCCACATTCTTACCCGCTTGGAACCACTACCCGACCCTACCCGCAAGTACCTTATCCGCAACCCGGACCCGCGACCCGCTGACCATCAAGAATCAGGAAGTGCTGTCATTGTAAACCGGAAGTGTCCTCATTGGAAGTAGCCATGACAAGAAAAAAAGAATAAATATCGCTATTGAGAAGGCTCAACCCGCAAACCCGCGAACCCGCATCTTTACTCGCACCCAGAACTTCTCCTCTCAACCCGCAAGGTACCGCAGGTACCCGCTACAGGACTCTATACGATGTGTCCATCAATTAAAAAGACCATTTCAGGCGATATTGCCAGGAAAACTGAGGGTAGCTGCCTGCTTGGCCCTGCAAACATAGATAGATTGCACTGGGACCAATAAAGATTTTTAAACCTGGCCGATGAATTTTCTGACAGATGTCGGACGAAAAATCGTAAGATGTACGATCGAAAATTTTCAGGCAGCTCCCACATGTAGCTCCTTCACTCTCACCTTTCAAATTCAGTGAGAGGCCACACAGCAGTATCACTATGGCAGTCACATATTTTATATATGAGGGACTGAGTTGGACACTATGTCATGTTCAGGAGTCCAACTGAAAGCAGTTTCAGCTTCGCTACTTTCCCTGACTACTCCTGCTGCTGAAACATTGTATCGCTACTCCCATTCCAATTCCCACAGTGCAAATTCTGAGATTAACAGGCGGAGCAGAGTATGCAAGGTATTGTGGGAATTGGAGCCTCTCCCAGAGGAGCGCTGATTTCTGATACATTGTTTCTATAGTTTGGCAAATTTAGAAGAAAATAGTTAAACAGTATATATTAATGAGTAGTGGGAAGTTACTTAAAGGGGATGTAAAGTCAAAAATTAAAACCCCCTGATATAAGCCTTTTTCTAATTGCCCAACTACCAATGAAAACAGCAGAGACGGCCACGGGCCGTCAAGGTTTTGCGGTTTTGCTGAAAGAGCAAGTATGTGGGGGAACGGACAGCGCTCAACTGCACAAACCACTAATAAAAAATAGATTGCAATTAGAAAAAGGCTTATATTGGTTTCCCATTGGCAAAGGGGGATTTTATTTTTTCACTTTACATCCCCTTTAAGTTACTTATGCTATAAAGCCATAAGTATCTGGACATGTACCTGTCCAACATATTATTTCCAAACCAAGGTGATTAATATGAAGTTGTACCTCCCTTTACTACTCTTGCAGCCCCTACTTTTCTGGGGAGCTTTCCACTAGATGTTGGAATGTTGTTGGTCAGATTTGCTTCTATTCAGCCACAATTCTATTGGTAAGGTTTGGCATCAGGCCTATCTTCTATTCTATACCACAAGGGTTACGTTGAGTTAGGGTCAGTGCTCAACGCAGGCCTTTCAAGTTGATCAAACCTGCTCCCATGCTGTGATTTGAACCCATCACAGGACTTTTTTGGGGTTTTTTTTTACTCAACGCTAGGTGCAGGTTATAGACAGACCAGGGGAATAAGGCCTATCTGAATGAGCACTAAAGTCTGTGCTTATAATACCCATCCTTTTCTTCCCCTGCTCTTGTTAAAGAATCCTTGAGAAACCTAGTTTGTAATTTATTGGTAACGCACCCTGAGCTATGGGAAAATCCTTTAAAGCAGTGCTGTCTAACCCCCCTTGTGTGGCCCCCTGCATAAAAGTCTGCCTGCTGTTTCTGTTTACTATGTGTAAAATTTAAAAGGTATCACTACAGAGATTAACTGTCCCCTGCATTGTTTAGACATCAAATTAAGACTGTAATCTCCTATTTTTCACACATGTAATCCCCTCTTGTGACACCTCTATTGTTCACACCTCTAAAGGCCTGTACTGTTCACACCTGAGACCCAAACTGAAAGTGCCCACATTGTTCACCTGTTCACACTCATACTAATTTCTGAAGGGGCACCAGCAGTGTGTCACTGTATGTAGTACATTTTAGAGTGGTTATGATAGATTTCCCGGTCTCCTGCTCTGCTCTGCCTGCCCTATGCTTCCTGTGTGTGCCATACTCTGCCCACCCCATGCTCCCTGGGTGTGCCATACTCTGCCTGCCCTATGGTCCTTTGGTGTGCCATACTCTGCCTGTGTGCCATACTCTGCCAGTCTGCTCTGCCTGTGGATCATAAGCCTGGTATTTGTTTTGGGGGCTTGTTACGTTTTAAACAGTTTTGTTAGGGGCCCTTAAGTTGTTGGGGGGGGGTATGGTGTTATTCACAGGGGAGGAGGAGGCATATGAATTTAAAGGTATGTCTTAATATAAATTGGTGTGCTACCACCATTAATATGGACATGGTCTTGTGGAAACATGGGTGTGGTTTAAAACAGGTAGTGGTCAACACTGGCTTCCATTATCGCCCTCCACCATGTAGGCCAGAAAGATTCCGTCCCTCGGTACCACAGAAGTTGAACAGCACTGCCATAAAGGATTATACAAAATGACCAGTTGCCAGTCAACATCTTATTTATATGAAGCCATCTAATTCATAATATACTATAACAGATGATTGACAGTAACATATTTGTAGGTACCTGTACAGGAAACCTTGGAGTTTCCTGTTCTATAAAATGAGAATTGCCTTTTAATGGCTGCAGTGTTGCAAGACGGGATGCTATTAGCGGAACGACATACGCATACACTGCACAAGCAGCACTCCTTATTGTTAATAATGTATGGAAATAAGTGAAGGATGACTGGGCTGAGGAAATGATATATTATTAATGTTTTGGAACCCAGCTCTTAAAGGGCAAGTACCACTAGAAAGAAAAAAAATCTGAAAAAATACAACAAACCATTGCACCTACTTATTGCATGTAATGATGTTGTCTTTGGAGCTTATGGGCTGCAACACAGGGGGAATTGCAAATGTCCTAATCTCATCATGAAAAAATGTGGAAAGCAGTTATAGCCAACAGATTATGGGACTTCAGTTCCAATGTTGTGTCGAAGAGTATTCATTATAATACACAAATGCTGGATGTACATAGCACACAAGTTGTGTCTGTATCATGATCAGCCCTTGTACATTATAAGGATTTAACAATGCAGGAGCGTGAGAGGAACTGATACAAGAAGAGATGTGGGTGTTAACAGGGAGGTGATGAATTCCAGCCATCACTATGTTATGTGTGAATTGAGGGGGGTTGGATTATATTTAGACAGAGATTCATTACATCTTGCGGCTGAATCAAGAGGAGTCGGAGCAAAGATCTGATTTGACAAGTGCTGTCTAAGGCAAGCTGTCACTGGCAGGCAGCATGGGTGCGTGTGGCCTGCAGGATAGACAAGTATTGCTGTGGGCTGTACATTAGACTCTTCCCGAGATTAACAGGACCATAGTTATGCAGAACCAGAAATGATGCATTCCTAATAACAAGTAACATGTAAACATGCTTAGCAATGTCAATTGTGTCATTTGATGTGCTGAGGCTCGTGTGTGACAATGTACCTGTATATAATTTTCTTGTGCATAGCCACACACTGCATTCTTCCTAGCATATAACACAATGTGCCTATATCTCCTGTCTTCCTCACTCTCCAGGAAATGGCCGCCAGGCCTCAGATGGCAGTTACTAGGCAACGGCCCATTTTTCTCCTCACCGTTGCCAAGGTGACACCCTTTCAAGTGGCCTCCCATTAACCCCTTAGCAACTGTGGCAACTAAATTAGGCCCAAAAGCCTGTCTGGGCACATTGTCGTTGCAGTCACACCAACTATGACTTTAAAATAATATAATCAGATTGCAGTAAGATAAAGTAAGATGGGAGGTTAACATTAAATGGATAAGTTACTATAATTCATAGCAATGTGTCACTTTTATAACTAATTGAAGGCAACATAATACATTTTTTTTAATGCATTCACACTGGGGGTAGGCCATCCTTCTATATGCTGGAGTACAAATGTGAACAGCAATGCACCCTACTGAAAGATCTCGCCAGTCAAGAGTAAGTGACTGAACTAGTGCTAGGGCTTGTACATACCACTGGGCTGGGTGGGCGGGTGTACTAGGGGTGCAGCACAGAATCCCGTGATGGAAAAGAGAAATTCTTATGTTGCAAAAGGGTGGGACCTGTGGAGGTGGGCAGAATTGGGTGCAATGGACATTTTTTCTATTGGAGTCCCATTTTACTTATAGAGAGGCCAACCACCCAGGGTCACCATCTCTCCCTGCTATACCTATACCCACAGCCACAGTCCCTTCCCAGAGACTATTATCCCACTGCTACTATAGGCACCGTCTCTCCCTACTATACCTGTTATCCCACAGCCACAGTCCCTTCCCAAAAACTATTATCCCACTGCTACTATAGGCACCATCTCTCCCCACTATACCTGTTATCCTACAGTCACACTCCCTTCCCAGAGACTATTATCCCACTGTTACTATAGGCACCATCTCTCCCTACTATACCTGCTATCCCACAGTCACAGTCCCTTCCCAGAGACTATTATCCCACTGTTACTATAGGCACCATCTCTCCCTACTATACCTGCTATCCCACAGTCACAGTCCCTTCCCAGAGACTATTATCCCACTGCTACTATAGGCACCATCTCTCCCTACTATACCTGCTATCCCACAGTCACACTCCCTTCCCAGAGACTATTATCCCACTGTTACTATAGGCACCATCTCTCCCTACTATACCTGCTATGCCACAGTCACAGTCCCTTCCCAGAGACTATTATCCCACTGCTACTATAGGCACCATCTCTCCCTACTATACCTGCTATCCCACAGCCACAGTCCCTTCCCAAAAACTATTATCCCACTGCTACTTTAGACACCATCTCTCCCTACTATACCTGCTATCCCACAGCCCTTTCCCAGCGGTTATGATCCCACTGCTACTATAGGCACCATCTCTCCCTACTATACCTGTTATCCTACAGTCACACTACCTTCCCAGAGACTATTATCCCACTATTACTATAGGCACCATCTCTCCCTACTATACCTGCTATCCCACAGCCACAGTCCCTTCCCAAAAACTATTATCCCACTGCTACTTTAGACACCATCTCTCCCTACTATACCTGCTATCCCACAGTCGCAGTCCCTTCCCACAGACTATTATCCCACTGCTACTATAGGCACCATAGTAGCTCTACAATAGCCAAAACAGTCAACCCTGCTTGCAAAACATCTGTTTATTATCACAATGAGGAAGATATGTATATGTAGCAACACTATCATTGTACAATATGCTGCAAGTCAAACTCCTGTCTTTAGCCTAGTCTGTCTCTTATGCTTGTTTACATGAGCTGAGATGACTGGCTCCGGAATCCTGCTGTGCAATGTGGTACCATAAAAATATAATAGGTCTCCTAAAATAGTTCAGCATCCACCCTCCCTTTTTATTGTCCTCAGTAATAACTGGTGCAACTGTGTGCAAGCAGAGCAAAGGAACTAACTTAAGGGTGGACGCCGCTCCCAGTTGTCACCACATTCACGTGCCCTGCTGACAGCAAGGAGAGTAAACTGTTGACATAATTATTTTGTCGCTCCCTGTGAAACAAAATATAGCACACGAGTCATAGCATCAGATGCTGCTGATTGATGCATTTCTACTAAAATGTGCATGGTATTTATAGCTACCTGCTTTCCTGTCTGTGAATCTGACTGGCTTATGCCATTGATTAAAGATTAGTATAAACATGCCCCCCCAGATCCAGATACCCAGCTGTTAAAACCAATGAGTAGCGAAAATTGTCTGCTTAAAACAGATAGTGCTATTATGTCTGTTATTAGCATCAGGCAGACCAGTCTGTAGAAGGATGGAACCATTACACAATGCTCATTATTAGTATAATATAGATATTCATAATGAAAACATGGACATGGGATGTACTGTATAATCCGGACCTTGTTTGAATAAGCAGTATTCTAAATAGGGATAAGGGGTTTCTTGTGTGCATGCTGTTCCAACACACACGGGAAGCACGCTCTGGCTGGCAAATTAACCCCCCAGTGATGGGTCACAGACTGCCTTCCCCAATGGGGACCAGCATTGATATGATACATGCCCCGTCCAGCCCCTTCAGTGATGGTTTGGCTTTGCCCAGCCCTTCTGTAATGTCACTGAAGGAGTCTAGTTGGGTATGGATTTACAAACATTGGAGGAGGAGCAAGTCCATTAGCCACAATTAGTCAACCCACACATCACTAGTTTGGGATCTATTATGCAGAAACCCCTTATTCCTTTTTTTTTTTTTTTTTTTGAAAGCTATCATCTCAAAATAAAAATTAAATTGTCTAACTATATTCTACCTCCTTCCAATCATAGAGTCTAGCTCTCTCTAAAGCAGAAAATGAGGCATGATCAATGTCCCCCCCTGAAGTCACATGTGGTCACTTGTATCTTGGGTATTGCGTATACTGTATAAGGGCAGTGAAGCCTTGCCAAGAAGACTCCCGTTGTTAATACACAGTATGAGCTACATTTCTGAATTATAAAGTGAATAAAGTACACCCTCTTGTAAAATATAATAATATTATAAGTTACCGAGGAGTTCCATGTTTTTATACAGGTCATGGAGCGCAGAGGTGACTTCTAATTTCCGCATATTTTGCAACAGGGTTTTTATTTATTATAATACACAAGTTTCAGTCAGTCATGTGACAGAAATGACATCACTAAGCTGTGATTATAACCAATGACATCACTAAGTATGTAATTTACAGGATATTCGTGGCTCTTGTGTATTATATGACAGTAAAGTACAATTGAAGTCGACAATACTCCTATTTTAGGAATTGTCACATCTCAGAAGGATTTCAACATAGATACAACAGTGACAGGTCATAAGAATGTGTTATGTATGTGTAAGTAGTAATTGACATATGGCGCTGCGTAACCACAATGAATTCGTCTATTCTCTGCCCATGAATGCACAGCAATGTCATGAGCGGGATGACAAAGATTTGACACTAAATTCACTTTCCAATGATGTGCCACAGTGATGAACAAGCCAGAACAAGCCTGGTTGTGTAATGTCACACAATAACTGCCCTCCATTGGGGAATACACTAGGTTACTGTGTGCAAAGATGCTGAGCAATCAGAACACGGCACAAAAGCAGTGATTTTTGAGTATCAGTACATAATAATAAACTCACAGCATCCCACCAGACCCAGTCTGCAGCTTATTGGCCTGCCAGACCAATATCAGGCTGAAAATTGGCCAGATATGAACTGGGCAGGTTTGAAAATCCAGTTAGATGAGAAGCGTATCTGCTAAGTCCTCGTCCAACAGGTCTCTCTAGGCCCATTTATAGAATGCGATAGTTGGCCATTCATCAGATCAGCCTAATTTGACTAAGACATTTGTTCCCTGCATAACAGGAGATGACCCCACTTAGATGTCAGGGATCTGAAACCAGCTGAGATCCAATTGGACTCAGAGAAACATAAATGATAAGGCAAAGGCCCAGTCCCTTGCCCCCCAAATAAATACTTCTATGGCATAGCACAGGTTAAACACCCCCATATGTCATGTATGGTACAGCACATGTTAAAATACCCACCATGGCAAGCGAGGACAGAGGCAGTTGCCCCATCCCTGTGTTTGGTTATAAATGTTACTCTGTATGCAATAGACTTTTATTGTGGTTGTGTTTTCCCAACACAAAGGGAAGTGTCATGTTTTGTGGGATGTTGGAATGGGCGTATACAGGGTACCACCCGACTGCATCATACATTACTAAGGGTTACATAATAGCAAGAGTTGCCGCACCCCGTGCCCTAACTCCTCAACTGCCTTGCACCATTAACTTATACTGAATAAGCAACTACAACTATCAATTCAGAAAATATTGGGTGAAAAGGAAAATGACACATTCTGTGGAGCTAATGGGTTAAGCAAAGCAGTGTTACACCCTACAGTCCCATCCCTTTTATATTTTAAAGAGACAGCATCATCTAAAAGGAATCTTTGCCATGAGTCAGTACGGCATCACTGCACATACTCAGACTATGTTGTGTGTGTGAGTCTATCTGTGTGTGTTGGTTATGCATTACTTGCATTAATTTCTGCACAGGCAGCATACTGCCCCATTGTATCTGACTCTCCATTCATTCATTCCCCTCTTCCTCCCCCTTTATCCTGTCTGGACCTTTTTAAGTGAATGCAAATGGAAATGGGAAGGAGGTTAGAGAATGCGTGCGCTCTTGCTCGCTCAGTGAGCTTGTTGTACCTCGCACCATTTCCAGGAAATGATTGTTAGTCACAAACCCCAGCTTTACACAGCAGGACAAAGTATCAACGTATTGAGAGAGTAAAAAGGAAAAAAAAAAGCAATACCTTCACGTCCAACCGGCTGTCCTGACTAATGAACACTGGGACAGATGTGGGACAGCTGCTTATCTGACAGTTTATGTACAGAAGGGTAAGGCTTTTATTGCTGGGTGGAATCATTTATGCACATGTCAGCAAGGGTTGCACCCATTTATTAAATCCACATGCTGCACAGCTAATAAGCAATTAATTTAGATGCAGACCGCACTACAGTTTGCATAAAATGAATGACTAATTTAGCCATTTAAAAAAAAAAAAAGAGATCTCACGTGTACCCAGTATTACAGGAGGGGAATTGCAGCCCTAATGTGAATGATTCACCGAATCCTGGATTTGGCTCAGAATTCTGCCAGAGTAAATTTTTTTTGCATATGCAAATTAGGGCTCTGATCCTGAAAATAGGGATTCAGTGATCCACAACCAGTTGCTCGTGAGCAAAATGTTGCTCTCAGACCCTTTGGATGTTTTTCCCAGTGGCCTCAACACAAGTGTTTACTTTTGAATTTCTGACTTAAAGGCACGCTTTATTTGCATAAAAACAATTTGTATTGCCAGCAGAGCCTCCCGTAGGCTACAAGTCCACATAGGGCTACCAGAAGTCAATCAAATCAAATATTTTGGCACCCGAGGAAGGATTATGTTGGTCTCCAACATTTTTTACATATTAGTATGGCTAAAAAAAAAAAAAGGTTGAGGTTCCCTACTCTAGGACCAAGTGTTTACCACTGCGCCTGCACCATGGGTGCAATTTCATGTGTTTTGCCACACAGTAATGCATGGGATTAAATAACTAATTATTCACTGCTGTTCTGTCCCTGCAGGAAGGAGACTATGACCAGGCAGAGAGAAATTGATCATATACTGGATCATATACTAGTCACAACACTAGTCTTATTACTAAAACATTTTAGATAAGAGCTGCGCTGGTTTCCATGAAAACCAATAACATGCATCTGAACTGATCAGTCACAGCATGTGGGGAGGAACAATTCTCTGCAATATGCACGTGTGTTGTGTCGTGACTAGTGGATTATGGTACATAAGTAAAAGATCAGAGTATCAATAGTGACTGTGGTTGGAGCTGGTGTAGGAGTGCAAATCTACAACTGAAGTATTTAAAGGAGAAGGAATAGCATTTTACAATTGGGGTGCCAAAAGTTAGACTATTTTTACTTACCGTACACCCCAGGCCGGTGCTCCGATCAGCAGAAAACCGCACTGGCCCGGGGTTTTTCTAGTGAGCACCTCAGAGAGATCCTCTTCCCTGCTCCATCTTTTTTCAGATTTCCGGGGCAGACGCACGCGCAGTAGAGCGAAATAGCTGCCTTTTATATTAAAGTCCGGCTTTCTGCTCTACTACACATGCGCAACTGCGAGAAGACCCGAAGAAGCAGGAAGAGGATCTCTCCTTGTTGGTCGCTAGAAGAACCCTGGGCCGGTGCAGTTTTCTGTTGATAGGAAATCAATAAATCAGAGGGGTGAAGACTGCGCTCAGTCCAAAACGGTAGAAATAAGAGCTGCACCAAAGTTCAGTCTGTGGATCCACTTATCCACATATGATTCGGTAAAAAAGAAGAAAGAAACGGAAGGTGCGCTGGGAATACCTGTTGATAGGAGCGTCGGCCCGGGGTGTAAGGTAAGTTAAAGTAGTCACTTGAGGGTGCCTAACTTTTGGCACCCTGAAGTGTAAAATGCTATTCTTTCTCCTTTAATGGGCATGTTTACGTTTCTAAGGGACAAAGCTTTTGTCACAATGGGGCTAATTTCTCAACTCCAGGTAAATTTGCATCAGGGCAATTGCTTATTTGCTTTTTGTCCGTCAGCTGTAGGGAGAACAGTGAAAGCAAAAATAAAAAATAAATTGTTTGCAAAACTGGGCATACAAAATTTGCCCAGTGTTGTGTGTGTGTGTGTGTATATTTGTCCAATCGAAAAAAAATGCATACATGTATGAACAGGGAGGGCACATAGGTTTACCTGGCCATGCCCCTGTTTGGTTGCTATGTGTTACAGGGGCCACGGGAAACTATGACTTGTTGTTATTGGCGACACATGGGTGTCGCTATATGACCTCCTGGCCACGCCCCTGATTGGTTGCTCTGAGTTACAGGGATTGCAGGAAATTATGGCATGTTCTTATTAGTCACAAACTTGAGTAGAACAAAAGTGCAATAAATAGAATTATAATTATCATAATGTTATTGCAAATGCCTGTTCCTGGTATTGGTTTTAAGACTGCACCTTATGGGCCTTCAGACATCATTAGCATGCCTAAATCCAGCCTGTCAATCCACAGCCACAGCATATGATGCCAACTACTGCCCAGGCAATATGTGGTGCATTACCAGTCGGCTTTGCTTAGTCCCACTAAATACAGCATTGGAATCACAATCCCCTTCATGTGAGTGATTAGAAAAACAGTGTGTGCTTTTTTTTTTTTTACGCCTATTCTAATTAGCATCCAATTATATCCATCCTCTTGCAGTGAATAAATACATAGGAAATGCAGAGCTTGTGCTACAGATTTATAAGAACAAGGAATGCAAATACACAAGGCTGATATCACGTTTATGGGATTTACTTGGCATTACATAGGCGTTGTAAACAGAACTTTGCACACAAGCCTCATGGGAGTGTGTGTGTGTCTGTATGTGCAGGGAGACGGGTGCCACACTAGTGTGTTGCTTATGTCACTAGGGCAGCAGAGTCAGCCTACACAGTAACCATGGAAACAACCCCCCAGCCTCTCTCTATATCCCCAACAGCCATTCATTAGCAGGACGCATACTCTGTTTGTATGATGTGGGAAGATAAATGCCACGGCTGTCATTCATTGGGTGCATCTAATCCGTTTATTAACTGGATATTCACATATAACACACACATATATGGGAAAAAGAATCCCTTATATGGCATAGAAAATGCCAGCTTGTAAGGAGATGCAGATTTGTGTCTATTTAAAGAGACATCATAAATTATAAATCAAGGTTTTCCCTTTTTTTTTTTTTATTAAGATATAGATAAAATTCATATTCTAGATATATCATATTTTCTCCAGCTACATGGCAGCTCTCACACTTAAAATGCAGAGTGCTTTTGCTACAATTGATGCACACTTTATTGCCATGGTTTTTAAAGGGAAACTTTTCCTACTTATAAACAGGATATGATGTGCCTTTAATAATAGATTTATATTGGCCTTGATCCAAATCAGGAATGTATTATGCATTTTTTCCACTCCTGGCCACAATACCAAATGTGGAGATTAGGTACAGCACACATATCATAGGGACATATTAATCCATCCATCATAAGCCAATACACAACGTGTTTCTAGGCAATAGCACAGGAAGGATGTGTTCTGAATGGGGGGCTGACAAGGGGGCTAGATACCTGGAACAGCATCCCTGCAGATGTGGCAGGAACTGATAACTGTGAAGAAATGAGTTGGTTCCCCAACTATGACCTGTACACTACATTCCGTCCTGGGTTCCTGGCCATAAAGTATATGTATATATAGCATTATTTATATAGTGCTACTTTTTTCACAATAAATGAACAGTAAAATCAAGGGAAACAAGCAGGGCAATAAATAAAAATAAATATCCAAAGATTAAAAGGCACGTGTAAAGAGACACAAGGGTGAAGAGATCCTTGTCCCTAGAGTTTACAATCTAAACAGTATACAAATGTAAATAATCCTTAACCAGATACCACAACCTGACCTTATAAGCGCCCCGCATCTAATTAACATCTAGGGAGATATATAGAGGGGTGGTTCGAAATCCAGTATCAAATATAATTTGGCACCACATAGAATATGAAGCCTAGTAATATTTCACTGAAGTCACCGTACACCCAGCTGTAGACAGATCCCATCAAATACGCTGCATTATACTGGCCGCATAGGCAATCTACAGTCAGATCACGACTGTGACTCTCATTCATGGCTTAAGTTATTGGCTACTGCAGCTGACCTGCGAAACGCCGGCTTCCCTCATGGCACCACAATGCTACCGAGATTGTGTGAAAAGAACGTTTGGCACTTGGCGGGACACACACTATCATTAGAAAACTTGAATCGCCCTGCCACAATCGAAGAGGGTGGCAGTGGGTGTGCCATAAGCTCAGAGATTCCCATTAAATATTTTGAGTTTGGCAATACAAAACGCCACGTGCCCAATAAGAAAAAAAACAAAAACTTCAGGCATCTGCAGAGCATTGCATCAGCACCAAACCTGAATACGGCATCTCCCTCCCCAGGATCATACGGCATCCCCACTGAGCAGAACAATGCTGTTATATTGACTACCGGTAAACATGGCAGATCATCAGAGCAAAGAAAGGAACAGATGTGAGCATTCCTGCAGGGCATCACACTGGCGTGCTACCTGCTTCCTAGCCGGCTATTCACAGAGTTCAACTGGTAACAGGAAGACTGGCAGTGAGCCTGCAGAGAGAGATACAAAATCCCACGGAAATAACATAGTATAAAAGGAATAATCACAAGGGTAACTGAACCTGCAGAGCGCTATTCAGAAGGAGAAATATAGTTAGCGCGACTTACAACCAATATAGTATATAGTACTCATTGTGCTAGCAAAGTAACTCTGAAGGGTTATCAATGCCCAGACTCATTAATGACAGTGCCAACCCAAGCTCTATGCCTACATAGATGGGTGCCAGCTGGCAGCAGGGTGCACACCCATTCCATGCAGGACCGCAAAAAGCAAAGCCGCTCTGGGTCTGACCCTTGTTAACTCCTTGAATGCTAAAAGCTTGTGCCCATTTCATGGCATTATACTACCCCCACCTCCATCCAGTGATCACAGGCAGCCACAGCTTGTGATATCAGCAGCTCTCTCGCCAGATATAGATGTAAAACCACATCCCAAGAAAGGGATTGGTGGCACAAAGCCTGGTACCTCTTGCCAGCACTACACACAATCTACACGATTAAAGGGGACGTATTGCACCCCCCAGTATTAGATGCCCCTCTTCTTTAACTGTATAGTACCCCAGAAATAAAAAGAAATGGTTTAAATTTTGTTCTTACCTTGTGAAAATGTAAGTATATCAGAGCTGCAAAGAGATCCTTTCTGCTCAGTGTCTGGGCTGAAATGAGGACTGGGCGTGTCCTTTCATTCTCCCACAGGAAGTAGTCATAACAGGATCACGTTACCACAAAGAAAAGGGCTTTTTTTTTTTATTTTAGCTGTGACTGACTGTCAGCCCATGTCCCTCCCCCAGTCTCTCAGCTGCCAGCTTTATGCTAGCCTGTGTTCTTGCTCGTGGTGGCTAGCGGAGCTGCAGGTAGCCCTCAAATGTAAACTTCTATTGTGTCCTTTGTTCTCAACAGGGAACTGTATATTTACAGTGCTTACCCTTACCTTGTCTGCTATGTTACTGGTTAGGCTTGTGACATAGCACCAGGTGGCCCCCTCCGTTATATTAGTAGCTGTGGCAGTGTTGGACTGGGATGGCTGGGGCCGACCAGAAAACCTTAACCCATGGTCCATAAAACCTTAGACCGTGGCCCACTTTCCAAACTATTACTCCTCCTCTTCTCACTCAACCTTTTTATTTTCCTAGTCTTTTATATCAACTTTCTATATTCTTCTAATATTTTTTCCCATGAAAAAATAGGGAATGACAATGAAATAGGCCAAATGGTTAGAAGCAAGAGGCCCACTGACACCTGGGCCCACCGGGAGTTTTCCTGGTATCCAGGTGGGCCAGTCCAACACTGGCTGTGCCCTTTCTGCTGTCAGATAGCCATAACTCCCTTAAACCTAGAGCTGGCCATAGATTTACCTTCATATCAGACGAACAATCGTTTGGTGCCATCTCCCGACCTGCTACTAACCATTCAGATCAAATAAAGTAGTAAAGAACAGATCAGACAATGTTCTGCCCCTGTCATACGAAAGTTATGTCCGACAAAAGCTGGTGATAGTCTCCTACTGATATCGGCAATACATGTAGAGATATTATCGGTAGCCGACAGAAAATTTCTAACCTGTTCAATCAACTGAATGACCGATCACCATATCACGAAAAAAGTCGGGACTCTCCACACACGTCCCGGAAATTGTACAAAAACAGAAATTTGTACGATCAAATCTTTGTGTCTATGGTCATCACATCCAGAAGGCTACCTCCTTATGTCACTACTGTGACTAGGTGGCACTCCAGCTGCCACACAACAACTGCTTCCAGTCAAGGGTGCAAGTAATTCTGGAAAGGGTAGCCATACACAGACAGATTTTGTTGTGTGAAATTACTGATTTTAGCATGATCTGATAAAGTTGCCTACTTTTTGTTACACTGGGGTGCAACCAATTGTATTATTACGACAAAGTTGTCCCAACAGTCAATTGGACAGGTTTAAACATTTTCATTGTGAGATGATGAAATCGGTCAGTGGATGGTAAGTTAGATAATCATTGTTAATCTATTGTTCATTGCGCATGCCTTTTGTGGATGTCAGACAGCCATTGGTTAATATATATGAGCTCTTGCAGCCAACATGACACACAAATAAAGATACAAACACAGTCTCCTCATATATTGCTTACCATGGATGGGTGAATCGTTTTTTAAACAATCGTTAAGATGATTGGATTGCCAATTAAGGCTGGCCATATGTACAGAGATCCGCTCGTTTGGCAAGGTTGCCAGACAAATGGATCTCTACCTGATATGCCCACCCTGAGGTGGGTGATATTAAGCTGATCCAATTGTGGGCCGTAGGGCCCAATGATCGGATCACAACTAGGAGAATATGGGCGGTCAAAACAAATCAATTTGGTCCTCAATCTGACTTGTGGCCAGATATTGATCATGGAAGCCCAACAGAGGGCCCCATAAACTGCCCAATAAGTTGCAGACTTAATCAACCGGCAGTTTATATCGGTCTGTGTATGGGGACCTTTATAGTACTCTTGTATGGCCAGTTTAACAGCTGGTGGGTCACCAACAGATCTGTGGTATTGGATATTAAGCCTCCCATGGCAGACTGTTATACATAGAAAAAGATGTGCAAATAAAGTGCTGGGAAAGACATCTAAGGTGATAAGGAGGTGCAATAGAGCTGAGGAAAGGTGCAGCACCAGTAACCTCCAATAAGCAGCTTAGCCCAATTTGGTTTATGGGGGGAAAAAAGCAAAATACACCTCCCTATACCCAGCCTTCGCAAACCTGGAATCACAAAGCACATCCAGGTCTGGATTTGTGGAAAAGCCGCCTGGGCCTAGGGTGGCAGGATTTTTGGGGGGCGGCATGCTGCCCAACCAAACCCACATTGGTTCAAAAACACTGGGGTTGCGCTGGAGATACAATAATTTTTTAAATTTCCCGTGCACCAATCCACATTGCTCCAGTCCAGATGATAAAAATTTGCACAAATAAAGGGGAGGAGACAGGGGCAATGAACGTCAGTGGGCTTAGGGGCGTCCACTATGTAAATCAGGCCCTGAGCACATCTCCAGTGGTACCCACCCTCTGAAAATGTTTTGGTTAGTTATCATTGGAGTAGAGCTGATTGCTGCTTACATCATTTGCTCTCAATTTGTGGAACATTTTGCATTTTGCGCCGAAATCCGCCATGCACCTTCAGCACAAGGGAAGTAGCGGGGCACTGGACTCTCCGCCTGCAGAGAGTTCTCATTCTTAAAGTGTCATCTTACCCTAGCCTAAGGGAGGCTGCAGGCCAAAAATCTGCCACGTGTGGCACTAACCTTGTAATTAAAGGGTTGGTTCACCTTCAAATAACTAGTTGTTTTCAGATAGATCCGCAGAAATAATGACTTTTTTCAGTTACTTTCTATTTTCTATGTGTGACCGTTTTTCTAATATTGAAGGATAAAGTGTAATTTTTCACTTTCTGAAGCAGCTCTGGGAGGGGTGTCGCCGACCCTGTAAACTGTTCTAAATGGATACAATACATTTCTTATCTTTGTCTCTGCTGAGCAGAATCTCTGGGTTTCATTACAGGAAGCTGTTAGAATTGATACAAAAGTTGCTAATACTCCAGATATGCTGCTGAGAAATGTACCAACTAAATGTTGCAAAATTGTAACTGTTTGGAATCTGCACCTGAATTACTGAGCTGCCAGACTGAAACGCCAGAGACACTAACATTAAACTTTAAACTTTTTAAAAAAACAAACAAAAAAAAAAATAAAATAAGTAATTGAAAAAAGTCTTTATTTCTGGGGAACAATCCAAAAACAACTGAATTGAGACAAGTGTTTTGAAGGTGAAGTAAGTAAACGTTAAGTAAACCTTAAAAATAAGTGAAAAGGATCTATTTTCCATTTCATTTTTGTTATTGAGCTGACTGTTTTGAAAATTGTTTGACTGTTTATATTTGATATCGAAATCACTGAACTATCTACTTTACGAAACCTTGTACAACTTTTTCTTGTGATTTTATTTTATCATTTACAATGAAAAAAAGTTATAAAAAAAAAAAAAAATAAGTGAAAATTTGTTAGGGTGCTATTCTAAATTCATTATTTTTTTAATTCCAAGATATTAAAGGATACATGTACTATTAACAGATTTGAAAAAAAAATTTAATTTTTTTTCCTAACCAGAAGAACATCGGAGCAGCCCTCTTTTTTTTTCCTGACAATGTCCTTGACTTCTTGGTGGTCAGACTGGTCAGAAAATGACCAGCAGGTGGTGGTGTTGTAACAAAATTCATTCATGTCAACAATACATGTATCCTTTAATATCTTGGAATTAAAAAGAAAAGAAATAATGAATGTACATTGTAAAAGTGCTAAGAATAGCATTAATGTTACATTAATTTTTAAGGTTTACTTATCCTTAACAGAAGGTGTACTATCTTGTGTACTTTTGACCATTTATTTCCCTTTAATGGTGGTGGCAGACGGGGAGATTAATTGCCCAGGCCAGCAACAAATCTTCACTACTTCAGGCGACTAATCTCCCCGAAATGCCTTTCGTATTTTGATTAGTATTCTTGCTGGCCAGATGGCATATGAATCAATTCGGGTTTCTGAAGTTGCTCGAAGTTCCCTTGTGAGGCGAAGCAATTCATATGCCATCCCGACGGCTATTCGTAAAATGCCGGCAAGAAGGCATTTTGGCAGTAACGTAACTAGAGGGGGCGGGACGTGCAGCCGGGCCCCCCGCCCCTCTCCGTACACCCAGAACCGCCCAGAATTCGCCAGAGTCTGTGGCGCGCAAGCTGCTGGGGGGGCCCTGAGGGGATGCGGGCCCTGGCCCAATCGCACCCCCTGCTCCCGCGGTAGTTACGCCACTGCATTTTGGGGAGATTAGTCGCCTGAAGTAGTGAAAATTTGTCATCCCACGTAGATCAGTCGTTTGGTTGATCAACCAGGTTAAAAGATTTCTGTCGGCTGCCGATAATATCTCTGCATATATTGCCGACCGGACGATTTTCAGAGGGAGACTGTCACCAGCTTTGTTGGACATAACTTTCATACGATTGCTGTCAGGGGCAGAACATCGGCTGATCTGTTCTTTTACTACTTTAATTGATCTGAATGGTTAGTGACAGGTCAGTGATGGGGAAGTTCCATCGTTCGAGGATTCGAATGATCGGATCTTTGCTAGGGATGGGCAAATTATTTGCCTTGTTTCGCTGCGAAAATGATGACTTGAATGGTGTCTTGCGTCCAAAAAAATAATTCGTCACGCGACAAAATTATTTTGACATTTCGCCTGCCGCAAATTTTTGGCGAAGCGAAACGGGTCAAATTCGCCCATCCCTAATCTTTGTGTCTATGGCCAGCTTTAGAGTAACCTTCTATTGGCGCAGTTTATTAGTTGTTGCTAAAGAAGAACTCCCACTGAAGGGTCAATAGGCCTAGGTTGGAAGACCCATAACTTTCACCCTAAAGGTTGCCATAGACGTTACAATTTCCTGGAAAAGATCTTTCTTTCTCTTTTGTTCATTTCAGTACACACATGTAGAGCTGAATCATCAGATATACAGGTAGAAACTAGGGATGCGCCAAATCCACTATTTTGGATTCGGTTCGATATTCGGCCGAATCTTCCAAGATGGATTCGGGGATTCGGCCAAATACCGAACCGAATCGGAATCCTAATTTGCATATGCAAATTAGGGACAGGAAAGGAAAAAGTTGGAAAAAATTGGTTTACTTCCTTGTTTTGTAACAAAAAGTCATGTGAAATCCTGCCCTCCCCACAATTTACATATGCAAATTAAGATTCGGATTTGGTTTGGCCAGGCACAAGGATTCGGCCGAATCCGAACCCTGCTGAAATAGGCCGAATCCTGAACCGAATCCTTGATTCAGTGCATCCCTAGTAGAAATAAATTCTACCTGTATCTGACGATTCAGCACTAACAATGGCTGATGTTTGGGGGCCTTCAAAGGCGCCCTATCCAAATTTTCCGGCCAGGCCAATCGACGAGCCGACTGATATCCAAGTCTTCTGCCGATATCTGTTGGCTCGTCTCCCACCATACACGCAATGAATATCATACGGAAATTTGTTTTGTATGATATTATCGGTGGGTCTATGGCCAACTTAAGGCTCTTGCTATGGCAGCTTTGTTGTGATGCTGCCAAGATTGCTGACATTGTTGCTTGAAAACGTGGCATTTTCAGAGGCAGGTTTTCAGGCAGTTGCTGTTGTGCACAATAGGGTTATAAGGGATCCCCAGCTTTACCCACAGGTCAGAAGGGTTTAGGTACCAAGATGGGTCAATGGCCACAATACTTCCCTCTATGTGCAGTTCTGTGCTATTCCCACTCACCACATCCCAGCCCTATCCAGTGACAAAGCCATGGTGGGTCCTGAAGCCCCTTCTCAATTCCTGACCTAGACATTACTGTGCCGTTGCCCCCTGAACTACTGTAAATTACAGGCACCAAAGTGCCTTATACTGTCCCATGTCATTACCCTTTGGAGCACAGAGGTCTTTGTCATTAGGTCACTTTGCATTTCAGTGAGGCAGTCTAAATACCAAATGGAATGACTGTACTATTGAACAGCGATAAGAACCCAGCATTCAGCAGCAGTGATAGCTTTCAGTCACTCTCATAGCCACATACATTATCATGTTGCAAAGCTTGTAATGTGACTGCATATGGTGAAAGACAAAAGATGCAGATGGAGGGTAAGCCGGTCATACACAGGCATATCAGGCAGGGGCGCTGCTGTTATGTGTCGAATTTAGAAGCTTTTCAGGCGCCAGCAGCCCGCAAATTACTAGGGGTGGCAAAAGTCTCTCCTCTCCTTCAAGAGGAACAATTCCATGTTTTGAATTGTATTCTTGCATAAGCTATACGAAAACCGCCTCACCCTGCTTCAATGCTGTTAAGTTAAGCACAGAGTTGTGAAGAGTGGCAGCATGACTATGGCCGCTTCAGGGTGTCACCGGGGTCGGAAACACCCCTCCCATCAGGTACTCTCTCATATCAGAACATTTAAACTGCCCTTTACAAATGAGACCCTTGTCATCCGTAATCCTGCTGCAGAACGCAGGGCAAGATTTGGGAACTACTGTAATTGTGCTCCTGAGTAATAAAAGCAGAAGCCAGTACATACCAATGGCAGGGTAATTTTACATCACAAAAACAGACACATAAATTGTTGTTTTGGGCGACAAAGTTAGAAAATCAATGTGGCAAAAGCTGTTCTGGAAAGCCAGCAGCAGGATATCAGGTTATATGGGAAGACATTAATAGAAAGTAGACAGAAGCGGTGGTAGCGTTCTGCTCAGTTGCCATCAAAAACGTTGTGTTCAGAAGATGTCATTTCCAGAAAGAAATTAATGGGACATAAACAATTCATTGAAGTGCTGCTATAACAGTGCATAGAGGCTAAGGGAATGAAGAGTTAAGAGTATGTTGTACTTTGTATTCCCAGTGTTACCTCCCGAGCTCAGAATGGTCCCCATAGTGTTAGAATTTTGCCTTTCAGATCTTGTTTGATCTTATACATTTGTAGGTATTTCTGGAGGATAAACACATCTCTTCAAGCAGCTTATAATGTCTTTTTTTTTTTTTGCTCACCGTCACTTATCTGGGGGCATTATATATGCAATTATAGTGTTTTAGATATGACTAATTGCTACCTAGCTGACAGTTAATTGTGTTACCTGTATCTCCTTTTCCAGGTTTTGCAGTAAGTAGGGCAAGGTTCCTTTAAACAGAATCTAAAAGAGGATTAGCAACATAACTTTGGTACAGTATGTAAAGGAATTACACATATGGTTGGGAAGTTGGGGTTTGGCTGATTCTGGCATCACTGCCTAATCATTTGTGCTTTATGGGAAGTGGCCGACGTGGAGATTTGTCACGCACAATTTTTTATGCGCAACAAATCTACCGAAAATGTGTCTCCATTGGAAATAACTGAAATCGCTGGCGGGAAAACCAACATATCGGCCGAAATCACCTCAAGCAGAAACTTCAGGCGATGTCGCAATATGTTGGTTTTACCGCCAGCGATTTTTAGAAAGAAATTAATGGGACATTTAGTTGTTTCCAGTGGAGACAAATTTTCTGGAGATTTGTCACTCGCAGTCGTGGATAAATAATCATAGTCAACAAACCACCCTGTTGGCCACTGCCCTAAAGGGGCAGTTTGGGCAAACTGATATGCAGTCCCATCATACTCAAGTTGATCTGTGTTGACATATAATGTGATTTTTCTTGGCAGCTCTGAAAAAAAATGAGGTTGATGGTTTTTAATCGTTTTGACAGACTAAAAGTAAGTCTGATAAAGTACAAGGTTGGATTCCTGGAGACCTACAAAGTTCTGACCATTTTAGAGCACTATTTATAAAGTATTTCTATAATCTAGATAAGGAAGCTGAACTGATGGCTAACTTCCACCATGGCTAACTTCTAACTTTACATCATGATATTAAATTGGGGTTCCAAAATGCCTCAATCAAAACTATTAGGGTATCATCAGAAAGTCATCAGATGCTAACCTGACCTTTATACAAATAGGATAGCTGATCCCCCCACCAGGACGAGGAGAGGGGGTACGGTTATGCCAGGTTATATCTGCATCTGAAGGGGAACCAGCTGCATCACGTAAGTTACACTAATTGCATAAAGTTATGGTAAAACTTACGCAGTTTAAGTAACTTCAACAAAAACTGATGTATGTGACCCCAAAGTTTATGATGGCTGCCCAGTCCTCCACAGTACTATTTATTGCTTTTCAGGGGCCTGATGATGAGATGGGCCCAACAGTGTCAAACTGGGGGGAGGTCTGGGGCTGCCGGATCAGGGACCCGCTACCCCCTTCTCCCCCTGCCTGCACATACCTTCTTATGGTGGCGCACAATCTTAGGAGGCCATGGGGAGCGGGTTGAACTTGTTGAATATACAGTATGTGTTATTTCAATCACACTACTACTAAATCCTAATATAAACAGCTGATGTTACTCTAGAATAATCAGTTCATATAAACAGTTAATAAAATAATTCATGCTCTAATAACAAGTGAGAAAAAAGAGGTTATTCCATTTCTCTTGATCTACCCCTAGCATTATCTCACAAAACCACAAAATGAAGACATAATTATCAGTGAAGCCTTGCAAATCTTTCAGTCTGTCCCTTTAATCTTCTAGCAACTGCCTTGCCTATAGGTGTTTAAGAGAATATTATTGCTTAAGGCATTAATATTCACAGCAGTTTAGCTGTATTGGATATATCATTAACTATTGCCCTGGTCCTGTGTGTCCTGCATTACCATGGCCAGCCATTGTAATAATGCAAGAACAAAAATTTAACCAAGTGAGAGCGATTAGATCCTGTACAGACATGTTAAATTACGGGTGCCCAACATCTGCAACACTGCTGCCCCCTAGCTGATCTCTGTAGAGAGACAATGAGCATGGCAGAAGAAGGTGGTTTCGCTGTGGGAGATCAAAGCTACGAGCACATTTGCTTATCAATACTTTTTTCCTACTTCTTGCTTACTAGTAGTCAGTAGGGTTGCAACCAGCCTTAATATATTCTATCTTTCTTCCCTATTAATAATAGTGCCATCAAGTATTGTTTTACAGGCCAGAACAGTAAAATATCGGCCAGTCGTAACCTATTTAAAAATAATTTCTTATTGGTTGCTATGGGCAAATAAACTGGTTTTACTAAGCATCCAGGTTAGTAAATCAGACCCAGAGAATTGTAAAATTTCTTTCCAGAACATTTGGCAGAAAATATAAAAGTGTATCCATAGGCAGTAGCTGTCTCAAGCAATCCATACAAAACCATGCCATAAGCCTCTAAACTCCCATGGACTAATTCCTAATGACAGACCTATAGCAATAAAAGTGGTTGGTGTCCCAATTCCTCACATTAAAATGTCCCAGGGGGTTACATTTATGCTTTCAGGATTCTCTTCCCTGAATGCCATAAATATTGGCTGTAACCATATCCTTGCAGGATACACTGCTACAGCTTTCATACGGGTCCATATTAAGACCCTGTCTGCTGTGTGAGAGAGAAGCCTGTGCATTCTCCTCATTTCATTTGATATTAAGGAGTAACCAGCTTTATCTGTTATTCAGGCACTTTCTAAAAATATCTGCAAAATTAGAACACTTGGAAAGAGGATCGTCTTCTGTCTGCAGTTGCTGTGCAGAATGTTTCTATATAATCAGACACTGCACCTCTGTTTTGTACTTTATATCTTACTAATCATCCATAAAGATATGGGGCATTCTGCACAGGGGGCCTTTATTTATATGTATATTTGTTGTTGTTGTCTGTCAGAGCTGGGGTACTGGGGTTGATTCTGAGCAGGGCACTATCTGCCACCCTGGAAAAAGACAGGTAGATTCTTAGGGTCATGGCACATCAACAGCTTCCTGCTTAAGGGAGGATTCCTAAAGCTAAAACTTTGCTCTTCTAAGAGTTTCATTGTAATCAGTCTGTCTTCTATATAGGCACCCAAGCAGGTGCAATTCTGGGTCTTGCTGATGCCGCCTCCCTAGCACCTTGAGCTCACAAATTTGGAGGTGAAGCAGGTTCCTCATTGCTATTGTAGAAAGCACGGTTATACTCTCTGTCCTCAAAGAGCTGAATTTCTGCTTCTATAACTGGAATTTTGTCTCTTAAAGTTACCAGGTGTGGCTTTTTGCTCTCTGGTAATGTGCTGGGCACTGCAACCCGAGGCAAAATTCTTTGAAAAAGTTTTCCCCCCAGCATAGGCGCAAATTCACTAAGCTAGCGTTTGGCATTTTTCGTTACTGCGCAAATTCACTAAAGAACGCTGACGTAGTTTCGCTAGTGTTACTTCACACCCTTACGCCAGGCGAATTTTCGCTAGCGATGTAACTACGCAAATTCACTAACTTGCGCAGTGTACTGAACGCTACCTTTTACGCTAGACTTCCTTCGCCACTTCAGACCTGGCGAAGCGCAATAGAGTAGATAGGGATTGTTTCAAAAAAAGTCAAATTTTTTTCTAAGTCCCAAAAAACGCTGGCGTGTTTTCTACATGATGGGTGATAGGCTGAAAAAGATCAAAAATATTTTTGGGGCTCCCCTCCTTCCCCCCTACATCTCCTGACTCATGGCAACTTACCTAGACAGTGGGCACATGTGTAGGGCAAAATAAAACTTTTATTTGCTGATTTGAAGGTTTTCTAGGCATTTGTAGTGCTAATACGTGTTCCTCCATTGAAATTTGAATTTCGCGCCGTATGCAAATTAGCCTTCGCTAGTGTAACTTCGCTTTACATAGCGAATCAACGCTAGCGCAACTTCGCAACCTTACGCTACCCCTGTGCGCAACTTCGGATTTTAGTGAATTTGCGGAGCGCTGGTGAAACTACGCCTGGCGAAGTGCGGCGAAGTTGCGCTTGGCGCAACTTCGCATCTTAGTGAATTTGCCCCATACTGCCTGGTAATGTACCCCTTGTTTCCTTGATCAGCGTATGTGCACTGTCCTGGCAATACAGCGATCGACATGAGTTGTGGTGACTGAGGGAGCCAAATCTAAATATAGTTCTGCAGAGATGTCAACCTGGGGGATCTGCGGCACATGTAGGGTACTGTCCAAAATTTTTTGCTGTGCTCCGTGTCGCCACTGGAATTGCCGTCACTTTGCATGAGCAAACTGAAGATGCTAAATACAAATGCTCAACTCTTCCCAATTATAAACGGTTCTAGATACAATGTATAAAAAAGGGGTATTAGTCATCATGGTTCTAAATTCAGGGCAGGAATGTCACTGCAAATGTAGCCCTCGTTGGCCTTCAGTCTTGTCTAGGACCCCTTAAACCATAGCGAGGGTGATCTATTTTGCGCAAACTCTAGTGAAAGCGTTTAACTTTTAAACAGCATTCCTCTCCCTATGACTATTTTTCCATATGGGAAATCGTTCTAGTGGCAAATGATGGGCTCTGTACAGTTTCCCTGAGCTCCGTCTCTTATTTAGTGATGAAGTTAAAGGGAGTTGGCAAGCCGGTCTGAGCTCCTAGCAGCTTTGATAAGTGAAAGCAGCAGGCTCTCAAGAGAAATGCCTTTACACCTGTCTGGGAGGCCTCAAACCACAATTACAGGCTCCGGTTCTGAGCGGTGACCTGGCGAAAGAATTTAATCACAGGCACAAATAACCTTCCATATTTTTAAGAAATCGGATAAATTCTACATGACTTCCATGCTCGTACCAAATATATTGCACCGCTAGCTTGTTGCTTTGTGTCTGGTTACAGGCCCATTTAAGCTATGTGATGAGGGGGAGCTGTATCACCATTTCAGGGGACCCTGCCAGCAAGGTAGAATGTGTACCCCTCTCTTACAAATTCTCCTAGCAACCAAGAGACATGTATATTGTGAAAAGGAGGATTAAAAACGAGAGGAACCATTCTGTCGGCGCCATTTTAAATACAGACACGGTTATTTTGCTGCTGGATTTCAAGTATCAATCTTAATGGTAATCTACTGACAAGTTAGTCCATGATCATTCCAGTGTGGCAATGCTTACGAATGATCAAGAAAAAACCTAAGCAGTCCCTGACCAATCTTTGTCATCCAGTTATTTTCCATTCCAAGTATATAACTTATTGGGTGAATGCTACATTATGGGGCACATTTATCAAGGGTCGAATTTCGAATTCATATGAGTTTTTTTTAAACTCCCTTAAATTCGATTGAATTCGAAATTCAACTTCGGGAAATGTATTTAAAAAATCGAATTGTTAAACTCAGTATAATTTTACTGATCCGAAAACTTTAATCAAATTCGATTTGAATTAAAAAAAACTTGATTAGAATTTTTTCTCCAAAAAGAATTGGATGTCAGGAAGGCTACAAACATCATCAAATTGATGCCTGGACCTCTCCCATTGACTTATACAGTAATTCAAGAGGTTTTAGGTGGAGAATAGTTTAATTCAAGTTCTTCAGGGCCAGAATTCAAATTTTCAATTTGAACCTATCTATCTATATTAGCAGAGGAGCTATAATCAAGAAGCAGGAAGGGCTAGATACCGATTTTGGACTTAAAATATTTACAATCCACAAACCTGTCCATGAAAAGAGTAGATCTGTTCTGTGCACAATAGCCATATTTTATTACATCTGCTTCGAGAAGGAGTATGTAGTCTTGGAGACTCTAGATGTTGATTCCATGCTCATCTCTTCCTGAACTTAGAATGCTGAAAGATGGCTGCCCTGACAAGGGGTATAAATATAGAGTCTGATCCTGAGACTGCTGGGGGACCCAGGAGATAGAGGGAGGACTAATGGGGCATTGCATGATCAGCTGTTTCAGTATATACTGTATGTATGAAAAACGGAAAGGGCTTTGAGCTCCATGTGAAACGATACATTCATAGATTATTATTACGTATATTATATTATAGGAATCAACCAATAATAATGGCAGTTGTTTGGGTTTATTCATGGCAGAATTCAGTACTCTGTACGAGGAATCAATATGACTCTAAAGGGAATCATTAAACGTTCTGACAGCGAACACACAGAAATATGCTTTAAGGTACTGGGTTGTTAATAGTTAGACATGGCAGAAAGAGAATATCCACAGAAAATTAATAGTGACACAGAAACAAACCTTCCTCTTGTACAAAGGAAACATCCCAATATATACAGTAAAAGACTCCACTGGTCAATAATTCAGCAGCACGCTATCATTTTTTATTAGAGACACTGATCCCTTGTCAACCACACACACACTACATTTATAAACGCTATTGAGAAAAGATAATATAAGGAATAATGTACCCCTATTGTAAACACCAGTGACAACACCACAACTGAATAGGTTTCCCAGAGACTATTATGACCAGATTTCTTACAGCTCAGAGCTGGGGTGGTTCTTTTTGGGGTTTGCCAAAGATATAAACACCTATGATCACTCATTCTACATGGCCATCCACAATCCTGTCCCTCCTGTTCTCACTCTGGCAGGCCGTGCCATATTTGCCATATAGGTACTTAAGCGTCTATCATATAAAGGTACTGAGAGATTCAGCCAGACGCAGTACTTGCTGCTTGAATGTGTTTATTACCACAACATGTTTTGGGTGGTATGCCCTTTATCAAGTGTTAACACTTGATAAAGGGCATACCGCCCGAAACATGTTGTGGTGATAAACACATTCAAGCAGCAAGTACTGCGTCTGGCTGAATCTCTCAGTACCTTTATATGTCTGACTAAGTTTTCTACACCAGGTGGAGGTGTAAACTGAGATTGAAAGAGCCTATTATTTAACCCTCCAAGCGCAATTAATCCAATTGTGTGGTACTTAAGCGTCTATGCCAGGGGTCAGGGCCGGGCACCCTAGGCAACCTGGCCCTCCCACCATGTGCGCCTAACAGAGAGAGAGAGTAGACGGAGGGAAGGGTAATCAACAGAGAGGAGGGAGGGGACAGCAATGGAGGGGAGGGAGAGCAACGGAGTGGAGAGTGACGCAGAAGAGGGGGCACCAATTGTGGGAAGGTTGACAGGAGGAAGGGGAGAGCAATGAAGGGGTGGGTGACAGAGGGAAGGAAGGGGAGTAAGACTGAGGGTTGATGACTAGGGGTAGGCAGAAGACAATTTTAGAGGTAGCTACCTATCGCCAGGGCCGCCGTTAGAAATCACCGGGCCCTGTACAACAATTTTTGGGGCCCCTTGGCCTGACCCACACCAGCCCCCAAGTCTCACTCCAGATCCCGCCGTCTCCACACAACAGTTAAAAGACCACACAGACATCAGTGCTAAAAAATGGTAACCCCCCCCACACACACACATTATAAAAAGCTATATGGTCAGGGCCCCCTTATAAGTTTCAAAAAAAATTGGTGGTCAGGGCCCTCCTACAAGTTAGAAAAAATAATTGGTGACCAGGGCCCCCCTATAAGTTAAAAAAAAAACGTTGGCGCCAGGACCCCCCTTACAAGTAAAAAAAAAAATTGGGGCCCCAAAGAATATTTTTTAAAAAAACATTGGTGGCAGGGGCCTATAGAATATTAAAATAATACATTGGTGGCCAGGGGATTAAAAAAAAAAAAACACAAATTGGTGTTCAGTAGAATTGAACTCATGGCTTCAGGACTTCAACTTTGCCTCCTTTCATAACTTTGGGTCTTTTCAATGCTTCAGGACTTAAATTTTGACTGTTTTCGTGACTTTGAGTCTTTTTGCCGCTTTGGGACTTCGGCTTCGGCTGTTTTCATGGCTTAGGGTCTTTTCGCCACTTTGGGACTTCGGCTTTTCGGCACTTCCGCATTTCGGCTGTTCGGGACTTCGGAAATGGCCGCAGGCTTCGGCGCTGTTAAGTGGGGCCCGGCTCTTTTGAAAGTGCAGCACTGTCGGGCCCCCCTTCAGGCCTGGGCCCGGGACACTCGTAGCCCCTGTTCTTCCCTGATGGTGGCCCTGCCTATCGCCCCCCCTTTCATTGCACTCTAGGCAGCTGCCTCTTCCAAGTTTTTATTGAAGCCCCTTTTTCAGCATTAGATTCTCTTGCTGGTATATGTATTGTGAGTTATTATACTGAGTGGCAGAGTTTGCCTATTCCCTGCTCTAGGTGGAAGGCACATATAAAGCAATTGCGTTCCGAGTTCAGTTTTTGAAAAAGAAGCTATTTTCAATAAAATAAAAGCAAATATGAAAGCCGTTTGACAGGTGACATCTAGAAAATCCCAATCATTGCTGCGATAAGTTCCATTCACAAATTCCAGAAAGTAATCATGGGAAAGCCACATTTCTGTTTCATTAATAAAATTACCTTACCATCTGTCTGTTATTGTACCAACACTTCATTCAGGCTCTTCTTGCAGCATAATAATTACAGGGCGGTTACACTATGGATCTAATCACACATACTTAAATATGATATTGTTCATACGTGGCTCTGCATGTTCACCCTATTAATAATAATATTATTGGCAAATGAAAAGGACTAGGCAGAACAGACAAAGCAGTGCCCAATTTCTTTCATAAATGAGTACTGTCCAATCTATGGCTGGGAAATTTACTTCTGTTACAGGTATGGGATTGGTTATCTGGAAATCCGTTATACAGAACGTTTTGAATTACGGAAAGGCTGTCTCCTTTAGACTCCATTTTATCCAAAAATCCAAATTTTGTAAAATGATTTCCCTTTTCTCTGTAATAATAAAACAGTTGCTTGTACTTGATCCCAACTAAGATATAATCAATCCTTATTGGAGGCAGAACCAGTCTATTGGGTTCATTTAGTCTTTACAAGATCCAAATAATGGAAATATCCATTATCCTGTAAACCCCAAGTCGCAAGCATTTTGGATAACCGGTCCCGTACCTCTACTATGATTCAATAATGTCATCTCTTTGGCCTCTGAAGAACTTGCACTGGGGACATGTGGATATCAAACTATTTGTAGATTTTTACTTTTATTGTAGATGGAAAGCTGCTTCTTCTAGAGGAGATTGCGTACTAGAGTACACCAAAGCCCTGAAGCTGTGGCTATTACTTTCAGCCATTCTGTGTCTAGTCTAGTTCCCTTGGGAGGTGTATCACAGTGGGGCAAAGCAAATATCTGCTTCAGTTTGGAGCAAACCAGCACTTTTTCTCCAAATGACAACGACCATCAAACAATTACCCACAACAAGATAATACAGTTATAATACTTTCAAAAATTCTGAAATGCTGTACAAAATATGAAATGACCCTTTATACCTTAATGTGCCCATACATGATATACAAGATACCCAAACAAGCAGATCTTTCCCCGATATGCCCCCCAACGGCTGGGAGATATTGGGTTAATCCGAGTGTTTGGCCTTAGACCCAAATGACCAGGAAATGATCACCAATGGGTCATAGGACCGCATCAACTAACAGATGCGGGCCTTGCAAAAGCAGTGGCATAACTACCGGAGGGCCATCTAACACCCCTTTGGGCCTGCCGGAGCCGCAATAGTTATCATGGGTGGCACAGAAGACTTTCCAGTGTATCTGGAGGCTGGGGAAGTGCGAATCCTGAAGCGGGGGCCTAGCAGGGGTCCTGCACATCCTGCACCCGGCCCCGTCGCCAATAGTTTACCCCACCCCACCATTGGAAATATATAATTTCTATCGGAAACACTTACGGTTATTTTTTCTTTCGCTATGCAAAACATCATTTTTGGACCCCATTAAAAAGTCTTTGGTGCTTATGGTTATAAGCTTATGGCTTATAAAGAGTATATATATATATATATATATATATATATATATATATATATATATATATATATATATATATATATATATATATATATATATATATATATATACCCAGGCAGGTCTCTGCACTCCCTTCAGGGCAATCAGGACCGGGTGCTGCAGCAGCGCTTCTCATACATCAAATCCACAGTTGTAACCATAGTATATATATTGAATAGAAGATCAGCACACTCTGTATTATTTAGGTGAAAACAAGTGTTGGTTTATATATATATATATATATATATATATATATATATATATATATATATATATATATATATAAAAAATAAATATATATATATATATAAAAAAAAATATATATATATATATATATATATATATATATATATATATATATATTGAGTATAAAGAGCTTTCATGACTTTTTGTGTTTAAATCCCTATGGTCCTAACATCTGAGCTCATTACAAGGTTACAGATATATAGAAACATTTGTGTCACCCTGCTATAGCACTCATACTAGTGGTGTAACTTAGGGGACTTCCCTGCAAATTTTTTTGCCCCTGGTGCATCACAGGTTACTCACAGGTCCTCCTGAGCCCCCTGAACTATACAGAGCCTCAATGTAGGTTGATAATCCACATAGGGGCTGCCAAATGGCCAATCACAGCACTTATTTGGCACCCCAAGAACATTTTTCATGCTAGTGTTGCTCCCCAACTCCTTTTACTTATGAATGTTACTCACGGGTTCAGAAGGTTGGAGATCTCCGCCTTAGCTCATGAGGTTACAGATATATAGAAACATTGGGGTAACAGTCACCCTGCTATAGTTCCAGGGGTACCCAGGGCACAAATAAGTATCACCCCAAATCTCACCCTAACTGGCCTTCAGGCTGGAACGCCTTAGCTCATAACAATGTTACAGATATATGGAAACACTGGGGTAACACACACCCTGCTATAGTTCAAGGGAAAATCAGGGCACAAATAAGCACTCACCCTAAATCTCACCCTTACTGGCCTACAGGCTGGGGCCCCTTAGCTCATAACAAGGTTACAGATATATAGAATCATGGGGTTAACAGACATCCTGCTATAGCTCAAGGGAAACTCAGGGCACAAATAAGCACTCACCCCAAATATCACCCTAGCTGGCCTTCAGGCTGGGCCCCCTTAGCTCATAACAAGGTTACAGATATATGGAAACATTGGGGTAACAGACAACCTGCTATAATTCCAAGGAAACTCAGGGCACAAATAAGGAGTATGGGGCAGGAGGGAGTAATCAAGTGCTGCCTGATGGAGTCAGTGCTCAATTCAAGGCACAGTCCACAGTTCTAATTGTGGCTGTTATTTGCACTTTTCATTGTTAATGGTCTTTAGTATGTTCTACAGTTAGCAACAAGGACATTGCTGCATTAACAATTACTTCTTCTGCACAGCAGGTGGAAATGTGGTTATTTTACTTGCAATAGTGGAACATTATATTAGAAGGAGAGGAAGAGGAGGAGCAGTGTCCATTTTGGCAGTGAGTGAAAGGCAGCCGAAAAGTACAGATTCAGAATTAGTGCAACTGTGTAAGTACATGGAGCAAAGTGGAGATTGGGCCAACCTCCGCTCCACTCCGTGTACCTGCACTCAAGTAGAAGCTGTACTTTCAGTGGATGTAGGTGGCCAAATCTATAGAGAAGACAGTAGAATGCAGTCAGCTTATTTTACAGTCTATGTACATCATCATGCCATAAGTTACCTTTATATTCATTTATATATAGTTATTATCTTTATATTCCGCTATATTTATATTTATTTATATATAGTTATTCTGCACAGCCTTATTAATTTGTGTGTTTGTATTTATTAGTATAAAAGGGAAGCAGCCATGATTGTTCTGATGAGAGCAGCACATTCAAGGACTCTTAAGAAGGAAGACACCACAACGCTTGCTCTAATTATCTCTCAGGCTTGGAAGGTGCCCTTGTGCTACTCGCCAAGAAACCCAAGTAAAATATTTATTACTTTTTAACTGACAATTAATTGTTTAAATGTTTTTTTTGTTTTCAAAGATACTAATTGTCATCTTCAAAATGACATCAATATACCATCATCAATGCATGCATAGAATTGAAGTATGTGTTGTTGATAAAGATTATCCAAATCATGCGTACTTCAGACTAGTAACCCCACAAAAATGACAGGCAGAATAACACAGGAAAATCAAGGAACTGTTTCAGTATGAATGAATATAAAAGGCAGAGCCTGGCTCAGGGACAAGGCTCATAAATGTGCAATACGCTCCAGATATTTGTGTCCCAGATACTGTATATATCCTTTGGGCTTATGGCACATGTGCTTTTGTGATCACTTTGGTCCTCCCTTCATGAACCGTGACGGCTGACCTTGAAATCACTGCAGTGATAACATACAGTGAACCTTACAGTACGGCTGAATGGAGTTTGGAACAACTGTTTAAAAACCTGTACTCTAGGGACAAAAAACATGCAATAGATGCGGTAGGCCATTTACAGACAGAGTGGTCAGGAGCTCTACAAACCACCAACCTTTAGTTACTCCCACTATTGTAACAAAACTATGTTTGTTTTAGGATGCAATTTTAGGGGTGAAGAAGATGCTATCCTGTTTAAATTTGGTTTTGGGTGTATCTAAAGGGAAGGGTGAAGAAAATGTTATTCTGTATGTAGTTGGTTTTAGAGTATGACTACAGAGGGGTGAAGAAGATGCCATCCTATATTGAAGTTGGTTTTGGGATGCAACTGCAGGTGGGTAAAAAAGATGCTATCCTGTATGCCAGTTGGTTTAAGGTGTAACTAATTAGGATGAAGTATTGTGGAATCTGAGAAAGCCTAATTGCAGAAAATAAAAACTGTAAGCCCACATGCAAACGCCTTTAACCATACCTCTGAGTAGTTATACTTTATCTTGTGCTCGCCTTTTAAAATTTGGTGTCTCGTGAAATCGATGTAGTTAAGATGACCATCCACAAACACACAAAGTAGTGCTACATCACTCTCACTGCTTTTTGCAGCATCGGGTGCCGACTGTGACTCTGTCTCAGGTCTGGTCCATACGCCAAAATATGTTTCAGCAGCACTCCGATGTAGTGAAAAAATTATTTATTTGTGCAACAAGTGAAGCAACGTTTCGGGCTTAGCCCATTACATACCTCTCAACATTTTGGAAGTAAAAAGAGGGACAAAAAAAATGTTCCCGCACGTAGCACAGCCATTTTTTGACCACACCCTTTCTGTGGCCACACCCCCTAATTACCATGTTTGTTTTACAAAATTTGGCAGGTTATGAAAGTTTGAAAATATTTCTCCTCATCTAAACTGTGTTTTTATGTCTCAAAATTGTTACAAAGTATCTTATTTGCACCTGTTAGCTGTTCTGGGCTCTCTAAACGCCAATTAAGTGAGAAACTTTGTTTCTTTTTCTGGCTGTTGAGTGCATAGAAAAGAGGGACTTTCCAGTACAAATGAGGGACTGCGGGTTGAGCTGTCAAAAGAGGGACTTTCCCTCTGAAAAAGGGACAGTTGGGAGGTATGCCATTATCAAGCTTCACTTAAATAAATTATTTTATGACTAGTGCTGCTGAAACATATTTTGTAAGATGGCCATCCATGCACTGATATAAACTGTATGCTGGCCTGATGATGCCAACAAATATACATGTACAATGTCCAGAAACAGGACAGGTTAGAAAATATTATCCGCTGATGTTGGCCAGTGTATGGTGCATTGGTAGATGTGGAAAGGAAGTCAAAGCTCCACTTTACTTGCTACTGTTGTAATCAAGCAAACAGAACAGTAGGAAGATGGCCACACTGGATATGGCCTGTGGGGTCAAAGATCAGGCCGTTTATGGCCACCTTTTTTTGAACAAGGCATGCATTTCACAAGGAGTTTTGGGTAAAAAAATGTCAAGCTGGGGGGATAAAAAACACAAAAAAATTGCATCTGCTAATTGTCACCACAATTATGCATTTTGAAAACTGATGAAATTGTGGTTTGATGTTAAGGATTTATGCCTTGCAGCTATCTGAAAGTGAATGTACAATTAGTAAAGTAGATGCGCAGCACTCTTTTAGGCGGGCAAGATAAATGGACTTTATTAGAAGATCGATGATTTTAGCTCTCACTGGACTAAAGCTTCAATCCTTTAACAAAGCACATTCATCACGAAACTGCACAAGTGATTTACCTTTACCCATGCAAGAGATCTATTTAATGTGTATACCTGCTGGAATATATAGAGAGCACAGTGACCCCCTTTGTATGAAACTGCTTTATACAAAAACATTTGCATGTATTCATAAGCAGAAACCAAGGACTTTGCATTTAATCACAACCCCACATTATGTATATATGTGTATTTATGTATAAAATCCCAAAGCACAACCAAGGATCTAAAGCAGACTCCATGTGCAGACAAATTTGACTCTTGCTAGGGTGTATGCTTGCAGATTATGATGCCTAATTAGCCAATGTAGAAGCAACAAGGGCAGAATTAATCTGCAGATGGAGTCAGATTCATAGATTGCCTGAGCTGTACTTCAAGCTGCATTGGTCTAACACTGGCTTTAAGGGATTCCATAAAAACATGGAAGGCCCAGATGGTTACACCTTATCTCTGAGCCAGCTAGTTTTCCAAGCATTGACTGTGTTCACACTCACCGATATGTCTGGGTAGGGTCCGGCTGGTGACTGGCAGTGGGGGGGACATAGACTGCAGGGATGTAGTGTCATTGTCCTCTGAGCAGCCAGCCTGGATGGCACGGAGGTAGCTGTGGCTGCGTGATCGGAAGTAGTTGGGCAGATTGAGGTCAAATGCCTCATTTTTGACAGGACCAGAATCGTCAAAAACTGATGGAACCATTGGGAACCTGTCACTTTGCTCTTCTTCTGCCTGGCACATTGGGTAGCGCTCTCTTTGCTCCTCCGGTACTGTACACAGTGGGTACCGTTCTCTCTGTTCTTCGGGGACCTGATTTAATGGAAATCTTTCCCTGGGATCTTCAGGCGAGTATCGTTCTATCTGTTCCTCCACCACCTGGCACAGCTGAAACCTGTTTTGTTCTTCGGGGACTTGGCAAAGGGTGAACCTCTCTATCTGCTCCTCTGGAACTTGGCACAACTGAAAACGATCCCTTTGTTCCTCTACAGTCTGACTCAGTTGGTACCTCTCCCTCTGTTCCTCTACTGCCTGGCTCAGTTGGTACCTCTCCCTCTGTTCCTCTATCGCCTGGTTTAGGTGATACCTATCCCTTTGATCTTCTACTTCTGGAATTTGGTACTGTATCAGGCAGCGAGGTACACTATCCTGTGCAGCAATGGAAGAGAAATCACCTTGGTATGGAGGCAACTTATGATGGTCACATACAAATATCTGTTGGTGAATAACCCTTGAAAAGCACCAATCTGGTCTTTGAACTAGGGATGCACCAAATCCAGGATTCGGTTGGGGGTGCGGCCAGGATTCACCCTTTTTCAGCAGGATTTGGTGCATCTGCCCGGCAAAACCGAATTCAAATTTGCATATGCAAATTAGGGGTGTGGAGGGAAATTGCGTGACTTTTCGTCACAAAACAAGGAAGTAAAAAATGCTTTCCCCACCCCTAATTTGCATATGCAAATTAGGATTCGGTTCGGTATTCAGCCAAATCTTTCGTGATGGATTCGGGGGTTCAGCCGAATCCAAAATAGTGGATTTGGTGGATCCCTACTTTGAACAGTTGATCAAATTACCGGACCATAAAAACCAGCCAACATTATAATATATAATATTTTATAATGATAAATATGATATTATTATATCACATTATAAATATTATTACTTTTTATTATATTATTAATATAATAATAAATATTATTTCTATGTTTTTCCAATGATGTTTTTTCTTTCTTTTTATTATTATGAGGATACACGTTCCCCCCAATATGTCAGCCCCCACAAATAAACAGATGACAACTGTGGACAATCAGCTTAGGCTACATTTTTTACTTAGTAATTGCAATTAGAAGATAAACATTGCTCAGGCACAGGGTATATTTCTCTTTAAACCTCAGAAAGTATCAAACAAGCGCATTTATTAATACATATGGCACAGATGCCTTGCAGTGTATTTGCTCCATCTGTGTGGGCTGAGATTGATATGCCCCCAGGAATCACAGTGAAGGAGACAAGTTAGTGGATTTGTGCAGTTCAGTGCACATTCCTCTAACCAGATGGTGATAGAGAAAACATGCAGAATCTTCTCCCAGGGCTAGCAGATGCTATACAGCAAACCTTTCCCCATCCTTTCCTCACCTTCACCTCAATACAGCCTGCTCTTGTGATAGCTTCCAGGAGCACAGGTGGGTCAATAATTAAGTGATTGATTGTAAAACATCAGGATGCTCTACCCACCTGTCATTTTATAAGGATATATTCCTGCAAGAGTGTGTACAGCTAGACTGGTCAATTGAGCAAAATGTGCAACCTGTAGCTTGTACAGCTGTGGGCTTAGCTTTCCTTTATTAGCTTCCACTAGGTGGAGCTGTGATCTAAGGGTACTTGGAATTAGGACCTAGCCATCATCATGGAGTAGAACACTTTAGGGCTTGCATTTAACAGTTGCCTTTAGCTAAGCGTATACTTTCATTTTTTAATGTGTAATAGACTAAAACATAATGCAATTCGCAGTTTTGCATGATAACACTGGTGCAGTCTACCAACTATAAAGGAAAACTACCCTTCTAGTGTTTAAAGGGTTGCTTCCATGAACCCAAAAGCCTTATTTCTTTGCATCAAAGTACCAACTATTAAGTCGACATCCCACTGAGTTATGGTTTCCAAACTAGATCTTAAACAAAACTCAAAAATGGGACGTATGTAAACCTGCGCAGAGTAGTCCTCTCAGCACTTCACATTTTATATACATTTTTATAATTTTTGCTTTTTCTGCGATATTAGCAGTTATAAACTTTTTTAAAATTGTAATACCAAGCTTTCTATGCACACTATACTGCTATACCATTAATTCACACCTACTTATAGTCATTATTTCTGAATGAGAGGCCTGGATCAAGAACTCCAAACTGAGCAGGGAAATTGGGAGGATTGGCCAATAGCTAAGTGATAAACAGTTATTCTTCTGCCCTGCTCACCTGGCACCCACTGCTGTCTTCTGCTACACTCTCAGTCATCTGGTTATAGTCCTCTTCCCAGCTCTGAAACTTCGGAGGGGAGAGAATGTCCATAGAATCCACACGGTCCAGGCTCCTAGAAACATAACGCAAAACATAAATCCAGAGTTAAAATCCTTCACAGGGAAACATGGATTAGATAAAGATGAGGCAATGAGCAAAAGGAAGTTGGTGAGCAGACTGTATGATCACAAGTGGACCTAGATATGACCAGTTATGTGCAGTATGAGCAACAAAGGGCAACATTGAAAAATGTACTGTATATGAAGCTATTGGAGGAATTTTTTTTATTAAAAAAATACATTTTACAATTTACAAAAACAATTCAAATAATCAAATGAATCTTAAGACAGAAAAACGTCCATATTTTTCCAGTAATCTGTATCAGATTCTTTCATATAAACATCACCACCCTACCCTGGGCTTGAGGCCATCCTGCCCCTCCAGCAGGAACACACTCACATAAGAGTTATAGGGAGGGTTATATGAAGGGTTATACAGAGCAATAGGAGGGGTTATACAACAACACCAAAAAAAAGTTTCATTCTTTAAAACACTAAATCAGCTCCCAACTTACAAAAGTGCTAACACCGTTCATATGATCATGATCCTTAGTCATTGGAACCTACTTCCTATTGTTTTTTTCTCTTATCCGGATTGTCACCTTGTGAGCCCCATCTTTAAACTGAAAAGACAAAGGCTTCTCATGTCTCTCAAGCAATTCCTCAAAAGACTGTGATCTCTTAAGCAGCTGCTCATGTTCAGCTTGTGCTTCAGTTTTAGTACAGGATTCCAACACATCAAATTTGACAAAAAGTTATTCTATAGGGTAATGGTCCATCATCATCACTGGTACTTTTTCTTTTCTCCTGTATATTTTGAATATTCATATTATTTTGCTTTGATTTTTTTCTTTTTCCTCCGTACAACCTGGTACCCATCCAGGCCCAGACTGGCAATCTGTTGGTTCTGGCAAATGCCAGAGGGCTGCTGTAAGGTGCCATAGATAGTCACTATTTATTGGGCTGGTGGGAGGCTATTTGGGCCTCTGGGTAGTGAAATGCCAGGGCCTATTTTTAATCCCAGTCCAGACCTGTACTCCTCATTCACTGGGGCTGCTAGTGTATGAGACAGCTCTTGCTTAGGTGGCATCTCAGCAACTTCCATCACATAATCATCTGTCATATCAGTCTCCTGAGTTACTTGGGAAACAGCTTCATTTTGTGCCAAATCTCTGCTTTCAACAAATACCAATTCTGTTTCAATAAATTAATTTAGTGCCTCATTCATTATATTGTTAAGATTCAGCTCTCCATCCACCTTAGGAGAAGCTTTAAGGCAGCTGCTGAAATAGTGACGCACAGCAGAACACAGGTTACACAACATTTTTCTGATGTTTTCTTCTTGGTGTTACACTGTGAGCATCTGATATTACCACAGCTGTAGGCAAGATGCCTGTTAGACACACACTTATAGCAGGTTCTGGGCTGGCCAGGATAAAAACAAACACCTTTATATGACCCAATGAAGAAACTATGGGGCAAATGCTGCGTTCTGCCCCCATCTTTTGACAATCTGAATTTTCCAGTGCCAATCCAATAGTATTCATCATCAAACAGTCTCTGATGCTCTTCCATAATCTGACATTGTTTCTTAAGCCAGAGCAAGACATTAGTTAAAACTCAGAATGCAATAGAATTGTGATGACCACAGTGCTCTGTTTGGATAGCTGAAGCAGCTTTGCGTTTTCCCATAAAGGTCTCTCTTTGTTTTATGGAATATTTCCCAGATAAGATCTAGATTCTGGGGCAATTTAAAGCAGATATCAAACTGCCTTGTGCCAGGGAATGAAAGCATAAACATCATTGGCTATTTGGCTGAGAAGCCAGTAAAGTCCTTGAGAACTTGAGAACTTTCCGTCTGGTATATCAGACTCAGGCCCAGTATAGATGAACCACACAGCATTTTTCCTTCTGTTGGCTTCGCACACAGGTCTTACTGTATTAAAGAACTATTTCTTTCTCTCACATCCATTTATAGCACTTTGAGCTGCACCTCTTGGACCTGAGAGAAATAGAACTTATTTTCCTGCTACAACCTTTGGGGTATCACCTCCAGGCTTTACTTGTGCCCCTACTTTGCAAATTGCCGGCTCCATGTTTTCCTGTGGTGGCTTTCTCAGTGCTTCCCATTCCAGCTTTGCACATTGCCAGCTCTGGGTTTTGCACTTTCAGCACCTTCCATTCCAGCATACAGGCTGCCAGTTCCAGGTTTTCTTTATTTTAAGTAAGCTTTCCATTACATAAGTAATGCTTCTGGATCTCAAGTTCAGCAGACATGGGCACAGTTTTGCTGACAGAGAGCACTGTGGAGGGAATGTGATACAGTTTATCAGATATTTTACTGCTCACCTTTTCAGCTTTCTTCTCCTTGGGAGAGTGGCAGGCCCGGATTTGCGGCAAGGCCGCATAGGCCCGGGCGGCAAAAAATAGGGGCATGCTGCCCAGCCGCATTATGGGGACGTGTTCAATTACACCAGCCGCAGGTGTTTTTTCGCCGGCGTGCTGGGAAGGGGATGTGTAGGCGGGCGCTAGGACCGCTCGGCCGCCTGGTCGGACCTCGCGGCCTAGGGGCGGCCCACAAAGAAATCCGGCGCTGGAGACTGGACTAGGCACTTCACCTTTAATGGGCTGTGATTCTTTAACTGGTTGAGTTTCATCTCTTCACATTGCATTTCCCATGTCAGTCTTTCGAATACTTCAATTTGTTCCCCAATTTCTCTTTTTAGAGAGAGGAGCTCAGCATCCACTTGGCTAATCTGGCTCTGGGTCTTTTCTTACTCTGCTTCACTTGCATTTTTCTGCAGTTCCAGTTCCAGAAGCAATTTCTGCCTTATGAAACATCCACAGAGTATAAATGTGGCATCTTTACTTTCCCGAACTGCATTCAGCTTCTTTTCCAAGCAAATAAGCCTCTTCCTTATGAAGCCATCTTTAAAGGCCTCACTTCCAGCAGGTTTTGGGTCAGGGCCTTCCAACTGCTTCAGGCCTGGGACTGGGCTAGAAACATTCCCCAAATCAACTTCACCTTGCCCTGGGCTTGAAGCCACATGTCCCTGTGTGACATAACTCATAGAGAATGTGAGTATAGAGGCAATAATAATAAAGTGCTATCAGTACTCTAATATTCCTGAACTGACTGGGCAGTTAATCCTACCGTTGTATTAATTGCACACTCATTTCAGTAAAGTTTCCTCATTGCTTGTGAATCTCTGGTGCCAAAGGAGTATTTGTTAAAGCTAAGTGCTTTATTGTTTGTCAGCACACCACTTTAATTGATATGTTTGTGTTGTACCATATGTCCACATTACCTCTGGGTGGTGCTCTGCTCGCTGAGCGACAGCTGTGTGGCCTTGAGGTAGCTCTGCCTCCTCGCTGCAGTTTTGGGGGATGGTTGAGGGCTGCCCTCCGACTCATCACTATCGACATCCCCCATGGCCTTGATATAGCTGCCACTCCGCATCCGCCTGCATGGGATATCATCATCTTTAACTGGTGGTCCATTCCAGTCCCCACTTGGTACCTGCAAAACAAAATACATAAATACCTTCTACAAACAAGGGTGGCCAACTCAAGAAACCCAATAGCTAACAGTCAGAATTCATTGTCTAACTTACATAAGACTGATGAAAGCTAATGGCTGAATATTTTCTGTTATAGGCACAAGTTAGGGGATGAGCAGGGGTAGCATTTGTAATCTGGCCGTAGTTAAACCACCTACCTGCAAATACTGATAGCTGAGATCCTGATGACAGGACTTGGACTTGAGAAAAGCTTTGTCTATGGTAGCCGAAGCCTTTTGGCACACCTCACGGGCGTGGCTCAGAGTCAGCGTGGACCAAGATCCTCTTTTTAACGTGGATGTTGAGCTGGCAGGGAGCACCTCTTGTGGGGTTGGCAGAGGAGACAATGTGAGGGATGGAGGCTGGAAGGGTGTGAACTTGAGGTCATTATTGCTTTTGGATGCCTTCAGCATGCTCTCACTGATAGTGTTGTATCCACTAATGAAATGTCGAGCTGCATGCTCTGGTCTTCTTCCCAAAGTCATCATCCCTGCTGGGTTGCGGTAACCCCCTGTGTCACTGTCCAAATTGTCATCTGAACTCCACCACCCAGATACCCCACTCCCTCTAGTTTGCCCTTTTCCATCCCCTTTGCCACGTTCTTTGCTTTTGCTTCGTCTTGTCCCCTTAGAGTCCTCTGATGATCCCTTTTTGCCATTCACACTGGCTCTGCCTCCACCTTCCAGGGACTGTGATTTGTTAAACAGCTTCTGCACGGAGTTGACCAGGTGGCGTATACGTCCAGGACTCTCACTTCGGTCCTTGCCCTCTGGTGCCCCCCTCTGGAACTGCAAGGTGCTGAAGCCATCCTTGTGGATTGGCAGTTGTTTCTCAAACTGATCCAGGAGGCTAGCAGGAAGCCTATTGATTTTAGCAGGTGGAACATGGGGAGTTGGGTAGGATGGAGTGTCCTCTGGTGGTTCATAATGAGAATTAAAGTGGATCCGTGGAAAGGTGCTACTGTTGGAGAGCTGATTGTTGAGTGGATATAGGCAGTCTGGGTGCAGGGAATTCTCAGGTGTATACCGAGGCTCCGGGGGGTAGGAGTCTGTGGAGCTGATTAAATATGGTGTCCGTTCCTGTTGGATATACAGGGAATCTGCATGGGAATCCAGGGTTCCCGAGAGGTGCCGTACACGGGCGTCCCCCAAACCCTTCATTGCAGTCGGCACCTGTTAACCATCTCGTCACAGCATTGGGATATGGTTTTCATAAGCCCTGATAGAAAGGCAAACGTAAACATTACCATTTGTATAAGTGGAACAGATTATACATTGTCATTTCAAGCTAGAAGTAGGAAAGATGGATAGATGTATCCCAACCTTTAAAGGGAAGTTCACATTGAAATGTTATGGCCCTATTTATAAAGCATTCATAGCTTTGGATAGCTCTACGAAGAGTTCAGGAATGAGCCAGTAAAATGGTGAAGATTTGGAAAGGTACCAGCAGGTCAGATGAAACCCAGTTGCATAAAAAACTTACAGAGTTAAGCTCTGGCTCTGTTTCTCCTCATTGTGGAGGGAGAATGTCTGTCTGCGTGCAGGCTGGTGCAAAAGTCAAGCCACAAAGAGGGACATCACCAATTTACTCACAGGTGTAGACGACAATTCACTAGCAAAAGAGACTGTCGCTAGCGCGCATTTTACAGAATATTCTCTCTTTCGCCAGAGTTTCCTTTGCCACCTTAGCTTAGCGAACTGATAACATTAAGCTACATCTTCCTCAATATTATGTCAGTGACATCAAATCCTGTGCCGGAAACTCATAAAAGTTGTAAAAAAACGCTGGCGTCTTCTCATATTTTAAAGCAGGATTGTCTTCAAAAGCCCTAACAATGAAAGATTTTTGTGTTGACCAATTTGAGGGGCACGCCACATTTGTTTTAGAGTGGGCTCATGTCTAAGGCATTAGAGGATCTCTTTTGTCTTTATTTTGCTTCCTTGGACATGTGTAATAATAAGTGGCCACTTCAAACATTTGCACCAACATCTCTAATAAAGACCCTATAAGACCAATATGTACCCCCCTATTCAAATTGACCCAAGTGTAAGAGTACAAAGTTTTGCCAGGCAGAAATGACCGCTAGCGAAAGATCGCTTAGAAATGGTCTCACAAATTAACGATAGTGAAACTTCTCTAGTGTTCGGCTGCTGAGACGCATATACATTTTACATTTTAGTGGATTAGGATAGTGGTAACAAATTTACACCTCGGGAAGCTTCGCTGGCAAAAATTTGCCCTTTCGTGAATTTGCCCCATAGTTTGGACTTATAAATAAATAAATGGGCCTGCAAAATCTGCGTTGTTGATTTTTCATATCAACTGCTTCTCTTAGGCCAGGGGTGTCCAAACTTTTTGCAACGAGGGCCAGATTTAGTGAGGTGAAAATGTGTGAGGGCCGACCATTCCGCCTGACATCAATGTAGCTAGCTTGTGATCAGGATCATTCACTCCTGGCGATGGACGCGTACACCGCGTTTAGGAAGTGGAAAGTGGAGTCTGTTTGGACTTATTCTCCGCGCCTCAATTAAATTGCGTAGCCGTAGCAGTAATATTTGGGCACATTAGTGAAATGATCTGTCACTTGGTCTATACTTCTGCCTGTGTGCTGAAGGTGTTGGTAATAGACACGTACTGGCACATAGTTTACTGTACTGGCACGTCAGTACATCTATTGCACCTTCAGCCCTAAAAAGTATTCGAGAGCAACGTGTCACTACGTGCCATTACTAGTCTATTGCTAACACCTTCAGCACACAGGCAGCAGTATAGACCAAGTGGCAGATCATTTCATTAATGTGCCCAAATATTACTGCTACAGCTGAGGGCCGGTGTAAATTTGAAAACGGGCCACATGGGACTGACTTTGGACATGCCTGTCTTAGGCTGATGGTGCACATGGTCATTTCTCCAATATTCCCCTGGTGGTGTAAATAGACCCAAATCCAAATATGCTGCTTATCATTGATTATAATGCAAATCCTGGTACCGAGGGCTTTCTTCCCGAAAAGCAATTTAGCTGAAGTGTGCCAGTGCCAGCATTGCCAGGCTGATTTCCATTACAGTCAATGAGAGGTGGCATTGCAGAATTGGAAAATGTATGCCACGTGTGCCATGCACCCTACTAACTTAATTCAAGGAAAATATTGAATCAATACAGCTCCAGACAGTAATTTTCAACTGCAATGTGTTTTATTCAGCAGTGTAGGCACACTACATGTTTCGGGCAGAGCCCTTTATCAAAGCACATACAAAGCATTGTGGGATTAAATACCTTCCTGAGACCAGACCAACCACCTCCCCCTCTTAAAGTGACAGTGTGGAAAATACAGTGTTTCTCAAAATTCTGAAAATTCAGTTAATTTCATTGTGAATTCATTAGTTCATAGTGTCCAAATGTCCAAAGACAAGGAGACTGCCTCTTTCAGCCTGTCCTTGTATGGAAAACCAAAAATAACAAAAGATAAAAAATGGAGATCCAAACCTTGACAATAGGTACTGCTATTAAATTAGCCTACCTAGGGATGTACAAAGCACCCTACTAACTTGTCACCATGTCTTTCCTCCATCCCTGTCTTAAGGTGACATACACGGGCAGATAAAAATGCTGATATCAGTCGTTTGGACCAATTTGACAGCTTATCTGCCCGTGTATGGGCCAAACGTTCGAATTACCCCCGATATAGCCATGCCGTTAGTGGCATATTGGGGAAAGATCCGCTCGTTTGGTGATGTCGCCAAACGAGCGGATCTTTGAGTCTATGGCCAGCTTTACTTCCACAGATACTAACACTATATGTTTTACTACAGAGAGAAGAAAGGGGCTGATATGAACCAACCCCAACACTGCAGATCATTAACACGAATCCTAAGGACTTAATCTCCATAATCATCTTTATAGTTTAACTCCTCTCATTGAAATACTTAGCTATATCAAATCTTAATCCAGCTTTACCTAATGTATGATGCACATGTCTCCCTCTCCCCACTCTTTCTAATTTACACATCTGTCTGTCACTCTCCTCTCTCTCTCTATAATACACATCTGTGTCTCACTCTCCTCTCTGTAAGATACACATCTGTCTCTCACTCCCTCTCTCTCTATAAGATACACAGCTATCTCTCACTCTCCCCTCTCTCTCTCTATAAGATACAGTATACCGCTATCTCTCACTCCCTCTCTATTATACACAGCTATCTCTCACTCTATCCTCTCTCTCTATAAGATACACAGCTATCTCTCATTCTCCCCTCTTGCTCTCTATAAGATACACAGCTGTCTCTCACTCTCCCCTCTCTCTATAAGATACACAGCTATATGCCATTCTCCTCTCTCTCTATAAGATACACAGCTATATGTCACTCTTTCTCTATAAGATACACAACTGTCTCTCACACTCTCTCTATAAGATACACAGCTATCTCTCACTCTCTCTCTATAAGATACACAGCTGTCTCTCACTCTCTCTCTCTATAAGATACATAGCTATCTCTCACGTTCTCTACACTGCTAACTTCAGGGGAATAACTTGTGGCACCTGGGCCCCATCCAGACCCAAGGCACAGACATCTTGGAAGGCCTTGGTTGTACATTGGCTTTTTGCAAATTAAAACAATATTATTAGTGAAATACATGAAATCCCTACTAACATTTAATTTTGGATTATGCTCTAGATGACAGTGTCAAGGGAGATAACCTTGTCCTAATTAGCACATTGTGTACCCCCACTTCTGTTTCAGAATTTTCAGCTAATACTCAATATATGACATGAAGTATCTGCTGAATTCAGTATCCATACTGTGGATGGGGAGGGAACTGATTGCAACCAGGGCCACAACCCCTTGGGGCCCTCAGAAGATGCAATGGCATCTCACAGCGGGCAGAGATATTTGCACACCTGCGTGTGCTTTCAGCACCTGGGCCTGCTCAACAGCATCTATGCAGAATGTTGTTACTTGAGAACTGGGCAACAAACTGGCCAACAAACTGGCCAATTAAGTTCTGTATTAACAAATGCAAAATTATGCACTTTGGCAGAAATGGCATAAAAGCTAGTTATAGTTATACAGTAAATGGTAGCGTTTGAGGGGTTTCCACAATTGAGAAGGATCTGGGGATTTCCGTGGCTAACAGACTGTATAAATATAGGCAGAGCCAATCAGTGCCTACTAAAGCAATTAATGTGTTGCTTTTCATAAAAAGGGCATTGACTCAAGGATGAAAATACAAGATTTATATATTCCTGCTTCACCTTGAGCATGCAGTGCAATTATAGGCCCCACTTTATAAGAATATTAATGAGCTGGAAATAATCTGGTAAGAGGAATGGAAGAGTTAAACTAAATGAGAACAATATCAAAGTTACATAGTTAAATTGGGTTGAAAAAGTCAAGTTCAACCCCTCCAAATGAAACCCATCATCCATACACACACCCCTCCATACCTTCACATAAATTACATACTGTATACCCATACCTATACTAACTATAGAGTTTATCACAATAGCCTTTGATATTATGTCTGTCCAAGAAATCATCCAAGTCATTCTTAAAGGCATTAACTGAATGAGCCATCACAACATCACCCGGCAGTGCATTCCCCAACTCACTGTCCTGACTGTGAACAACCCCCTACGTTGCTTCAAATGAAAGTTCTTTTCTTCTAGTCTAAAGGGGTGGCCTCTGGTATGGTGATCCACTTTATGGGTAAAAAGGTCCCCTGCTATTTGTCTATAATGTCCTCTAATGCACTTGTAAAGTATAAACATGTCCCCTTGTTTCCAGAGAAAAACCCCCAACCTTGACAGTCTACCCTCATAATGTGTCTTCCCTCCTAAGCTTGTGTGATGTGTTCTCGCTTTTAAATGGATTAATAAAGAATCTGGATTTTTACTGAAGCAGTGTGCGGAAAATACAACTTTATCTTTCTTCCCTCCCAAAGTTGGGTGTGATTTCTCTGGAGAGACCATTGGGACATGTTTCCTTTAACAAATACATTAGAGGACATTATAAACAGATAGAAAATACATAGAAAACAACAAAGAACAAGAGCCCCCCTTTAGATTTGAGTAAAGAAGTTGCATTTGAAGCAATGCCATTGGTTGTTAATGGTGAGGGCAGTGATGTTGTAGAATTCCCTGCCAAGGGATGTTGTGCTGTACAGATTCCATTAATAAGAGTTTTGAGGACTTCTTGGACAAGCATAATATACCAAGCTATAGTAAGAATAATATCTACAGCTTGTTTTGTATAGGTGTGTGTGTTTGTATATATGTATAGGTGTGTATATGTGCTGAGGATCATTTGAACAGGTTGGACTTGATGGACATTCGCCTTGTGAACCCAAATTAAAACTATATTAAACATACTGAACTGTTCTCTAACACCAAAAAGATTCGCCTTTAAATGCAAACCCTGTTACCTTTGTCTGATGGATTGTCCCATCCTTGTCTTTACAATGACTCCATCTTTATTTCTTACCCTAAAATAAAAGAGGAAGTGAATAAAATGTTTTTGAAAGGGACAGGGGCAGATGGAGAAATATATAGAAACAAAAAAGAATATTAGATATTGTAATATACTAATATCACAGGGGTCTCGTCTTTATTCACCCGATTTCGGCTTAAAATGTGGTGCGTAGTGGAACGGGTATCCCTACAAAAAAGCCCCCTCCTTTGCAGTACGGTGCTTTTTGTAGTTTATTTAGGCTCTAATGGCTGGTGCAGAGTTTTAGGATAGCCACCACTGTTGTGCTCTTTTAGGAAGATTGGAGTCCAGCTTTTACTGGCTCTTCTTTTTACATAAAGGGGTGGGAGAATGTGTGTAAAGAGCTTGGTGTGCTTCAAGACGTGGGGAAGCCTGAAGTTTATGTTACAGGTATTGTAGGGGTACACCGCAAATTGGCCTAGAAGGCTAGGTAGACTTGAGGTGCAACAAAGAGTATACAACCATAAGACCACAACCAGATGGAAGGACATGAGTTGAGGTCTAGATAGAAATCTAGTTATTGCTTGAGGTTTTTTCCAGAGGTTGTCCATTTATCAATACCTCAAAAGATTCTTTGTTGGATGATTATGTGCTTTTACATAAGACGTATATTATGTGCCACATCATTCTCTTTTGTATTTTACTTCCTCCTCAAGCCTTAGGATATCTATGTGCATTATTATAATTTTAGAAGCAGGCATAAGTGAACCAACAGTTATGCTCCCAGTAACATTTCCTTTTAAATCCAAGCAAAATCATAGTGGTTTTCTGCTCTTGAGTAAATCTTTAAGTTCATCTGATGTTCTGTTTGGGTGGCTTGTAGCATATTAGTCAAATGTAGACAACTTCTGAGAGAGAAACTGAAATACCTGTAGGAGGGTCCCAGACTAAACAATCGTATTTCACTAGACTGACATGAAATGGAGTGGGTAAGACCAGTAAGAAACCACACCGTCTAGTCTTCATGGGTAACATACAACCAGTAAAGGGGAAAACAAGTAACAAAATAAATAACAGTAAAAACATCTACTTATTCAGTACCTTTGTAACGTGAACCATGATATGGGACATTCCAGGAGTACTTATCCTTGGAGCTGAAAAGAAAATGAGAGAAATGTTAGATGGATGGCTGGATATATAGATAGATAAGGGGTTATTTGGAAATTAGTTCTTATATTCATCTACTATCAGAGGCACAATCTTAGCCTTCAAACCCTGCTATTCCACAGTCACAGTCCCTTCCCAGAGACTATTATTCCACTGCTACTGTTGGCACCATACCAGCTATCCCACATCCATAGTCCCTTACCAGTAGGGATGCACTGAATCCACTATTTTGGATCCTTCTCGAAAGATTGGCCAAATACGGAACCGAATCCGAACCCTAATTTGCATATGCTAATTAGGGGTGGGAATGGGAAAACCTTTTCTACTTCCTTGTTTTGTGACAAAAAGTCACACGATTTCCCTCCCTACCCCTAATTTGCATATGCATATTAGGATTCGGATTCGGTTCGGCTGGGCAGAAGGATTCAGCCGAATCCAAATCCTGCTGAAAAAGGCCAAATCCTGCCCAAATCCCGAACCGAATCCTGGATTCGGTACATCCCTACTTACCAGAGACTATTATGAAACTGCTACTATAGGCACCATCTTTCCATACTTTACCTGCTATCCCACATCCACAGTCCCTTACCAGAGACTATTATCCCACTGTTACTATAGGTACCATGTCTCCCTACTATACCTGTTATGCCACAGTTACAGTCCCTTCCCAGAGACTATTATCCCACTGTTACTATAGACACCAGCTCTCCCTACTATACCTGCTATCTCACAGTCACACTCCCTTCCCAGAGACTATTATCCACTGTTACTATAGGCACCATCTCTCCCTACTATACCTGTTATCCCACAGTCACAGTCCCTTCCCAGAGACTATTATCCCACTATTACTATAGGCACCATCTCTCCCTACTATACCTGTTATGCCACAGTTACAGTCCCTTCCCAGAGACTGTTATCCCACTGTTACTATAGACACCATCTCTCCCTGCTATACCTGCTATCTCACAGTCACAGTCCCTTCCCAGAGACTGTTATCCCACTGCTACTATAGGCACCATCTTTCCCTACTATACCTGCTATGCCACAGTCACACTCCCTTCCCAGAGACTATTATCCCACTGTTACTATAGGCACCATCTCTCCCTACTATACCTGCTATCCCACAGCCACAGTCCCTTCCCAGAGACTATTATCCCACTGCTACTATAGGCACCATCTTTCCCTACTATACCTGCTATGCCACAGTAAAGTTGGCCATAGACGCAAAGATCTGATCATACGAATCGAGGATTTTTACAATTTTCGGACCGTGTGTGGAGAGTCCCGACATTTTTCTTCAGACAGAGATCGGTCGTTTGGTCGATCGGCCAGATTAAAAGATTTCTATCAGCTGCTGACAATATCTCTGTATGTATTGCCGATCGTACACTTTTTTAATGGCAGACTGTCACTCGCTTTGGTTGTTTTGGTTTGGTTTCATATGATTGCTGTGAGGGGCAGAACATCGGCTGATCTGTTCTTTTGTACTTTATTTGATCGGAATGGTTAGTGGCAGGTCGGGAGATGGGAAAAATCCGACAGTACAATGATTCGTACGATTGGATCTTAGCGTCAATGGCCAGCTTTACAGTCCCTTCCAAGAGACTACTATCTCACTGTTACTATAGGCACAATCTCTCCCTACTATACTTGCTATCCCATAGCCACAGTCCCTTCAAAGAGATTATTGTCCCGCTGCTACTATAGGCACCATCTCTCCCTACTATACCTGCTATCCCACAGTCACACTCCCTTCCCAGAGACTATTATCCCACTGTTACTATAGGCACCATCTCTCCCTACTATACCTGCTATCCCACAGTCACACTCCCTTCCCAGAGACTATTATCCCACTGTTACTATAGGCACCATCTCTCCCTACTATACCTGCTATCCCACAGTCACACTCCCTTCCCAGAGACTATTATCCTACTGTTACTATAGACACCATCTCTCCCTACTATACCTGCTATCCCACAGTCACACTCACAGTCCCTTCCCAGAAACTATTATCCCACTGTTACTATGGGCACCATCTCTCCCTACTATACCTGCTATCCCACAGTCACAGTCCCTTCCCAGAAACTATTATCCCACTGTTACTATAGGCACCATCTCTCCCTACTATACCTGCTATCCCACAGTCACACTCCCTTCCCAGAGACTATTATCCCACTACCTGCTCTGTACTGCCTGAACAGTGGCTTACTATTCATTCCAACACTCAGCCTTACTAGCTATGTGACAATTTCCTATGCTTAGACGCCCTAAAGACATTTTCAATTCACCCTATAACATTGTACAATACATGGTGACAAAGCTAATCTGCCTGCTCTCACGTAGCTCCAGCTCTGCAATGTAGCTCCCACTCACATATCATTCTCAGCCCTTCCTTATCGTTAGCTCAGGATCTTCCTCTGCAGTTGCCTTCTGCTCTACTGCTTGTCTTTCCCTTCTCTCTCTCTTTCATCTCTCTCTCTCCATCTCCCTCCTTCATTCAGACTTCTCAGCTCTTTGCAGAAATCAGAACCCTAATTAGCACCATTAACCAGATTAAATGTGTCTGTATCTGGTGAGCTTGTCTCTCTGTCTTATTCTGTCCTGTCCATCCTCAACAACTGCAATTTCATTCACGGGCTTTACTCATATTAATCTAGTAGTACAATCTCCTACATTTTCTTATGCTTCATATATTTTTACATCATCCAGCAAAACAGCCTTTGCTACCCTCTAATATGTGCTCTGTTACATTGCCCCTAGCAACACCTCTCACTACTATCTAATATTAGCACTAACTGCACACTGCCACAAGTAATACCCCTTCCTATACTCCAGTACTAGTCCCATGTTATCTATACACCCTGCTCTCAGCAATACCTCTACCCTTTAATATTTGCCCGTAACCTAGATATATTGCCCCTGTGCCACCCCCTATTACCTTATACACAGTCCTTGGTAGTATGCCTTTCTACTTTCAAACCCTACCCCTGTTATCCATATGCACTACCCACCGGCCATCAAATAAGCTCACAGAAAGTGACATTTTACCAATATACATTTAAATTTCTCAATAATTAGTATCTTATTGGACCCTCTACACTCCTGGGCAGCCCTGCATTGATTGATTGACAATCTGTAGATTCTCGCTAATGCCAGAGGGATTGCTATAAAATGCCATAGGCAGCCACTATGTATTGGACCTGTGGAGGACTGTATGAACCTCAGTGTCTGTGGAATGCCAGCAACTATTTTTAATATCAGTCTGGACATGGGGGTCTGCTTCCACAATTGTTCCTGATGGCCCCGTTACCTAATAAACAGATCTGTTCAGTGGTTTAAGCCTCAGGCTCCCTGGTGTAATCCACTCATCTTACATCAGCCCCTCTTAGGTTTCACAGAGGAGAACTTGCTCTAGAACATACTCAAGGGGGTTCCTTACAGAACAGTACCATCTAGTGACCGGAATAACTGTTTATATGAAATATATTATAAACTCTTTCTACCTCTTACACTGTTAAATATCTATATACCAGCATTGCCCGTCCTTCCATCCTAATACTGGCCCTGTTACCTACACAAATTGCTATTTACACTGCCATCCTCTACCATCAACACAATCAGTCTCCTATATTCACTCTAACTAGCACTAATGCCCCCATGCTTAATAGTGACTGTGTTACCTAAATACACTACTCCTCTCTATTCTGTAATATGGTCTGTGTTATTGCTATTCACTGCCCTTTTACCTGTATACGTTGACACCCATCCACTCCTTGTCATTGCACTTCTGTCTCCTCCCACAATCTAATTGTGTACCCCAGATCTGATAAAGAGCATTACTCAAATCACAGAGTTACTGCTTGTGCGCCCACCTTTTTGCTTTATTTAGTGACTGCATTCTAATTCTTTAATTCTGTGCCTACTATACTTGATTAATTCCAGTATGAACTATAGTAACCTTTCCTGATAACTTCTACTTATGGCTGAGAAGCCATAAGGCCTGAAATAATAAAAGTGAATTACCAAGATTCTATAAAAGACTCTGGATAATCACAAACCAGGAACCACAGGATTGGGATACACTCTACCCTGTGTCACCTGATCATCCCTAGGCCTATCAGAGGTTTGGAGATCATTCTAAAAGGTTCTTCTTATACCACAAATCACATCTATTACTTTCTAGGACAGATCGTCCCTACAACTAGGTTGCACATGGCTTTTTCCACCATTTTTAGCAATATTGAGATAAGTCATCAGCCCTTCTTTTCAAATCGATAGCTTACTCCTCTGGTTAGTAGTAAAGAAGCATGGTTTGGATATTCCTGGCACCCACACTTGTCCTCAACACTCTACTTATGGAAAGCATAGTATACAGTGCAACCTGGTATCCCCGGTGGGACCCATAGTGCGTTTACCCCACAGAAGTTCCACCAAGGACATAGATTATACCCCCTAATTGTCCTGGCAATTAAACTAAATACAGATAAGTTAGTGGATGGCCCTGCTTAAAGGAACAGTAACACCCAAAAATCAAAGTGTTTGAAAGGCATGACAATATAATATACTGTTGCCCTGTACTCGTACAACTGGTGTGTTAGCTCTACTGTGTATCCTGGGCCTTTTCACCTTTTTCAGGTTTGAATGGCTGCCCCATGGCTACACAGCAGCTTATTTATATAAAGTATAGTTGTGTTTGTGAAGCAAACACACAGCTTTTAGGGTTTGACTCTGGCCACATTAGCAGATTCGGGGAGATTAGTCGCCCCCAGCGACAAATCTCCTCTTCTTCGGGCAACAATCTCCCCGAACTGCTTCCCCCTGCCCTCTGCCGGCTGAAGTGAAAATCGCCTGGGGGAAGGCACACGTGATGCTTCGTTTTCTGAAATCACCCGAAGTTTCCTCGTGAGGCAACTTCGGAAAATGATTGTATTTACTTACCTGAAACCCCGGGCCGGTGCTCCTATCAGCAGAAAACTGCATGGGCTATATCAGTGAGCACCATGGAGCGATCCTATAACGGCTTCTTCTTTCTTCAAATATCCCGGGGCAGATGCATGCGCAGTAAAACGAAATAGCCAACTTTTTAGTTAAAGTTTGGCTTTTCACTCTACTGCACATGTGCACCCGCAAAAAGAAAGCCAGAAGAGGATGCTCCATGGTGCTCAGTGGAAGAACCCAGGGCCTGTGCAGTTTTCGACTCAGGGTTTCAGGAAAGTAAATACAATCACTTGGGGCCGGGATGCCTAACATTTGGCACCCCCAAGTGGAAGAAGATTTTCCTCCTCCTTTAATACAAAAATGAAAACATTTGCAAATTGTTAGAATATCACTGTCTACATCATAATAAAAGTTAATTTAAAGGTGAACAACCCCTTTAAAAAACACTGGCACGTGCGCTGGCTTTTCCGGGCAGAAGACGAGTTTAGATTTGGTTCAGTATTCAGTCATGTCTGCACCCGTGGACCTGGAGATTCAGGCGAACCCTGGAAAGCAGGGTTAGGTGCATCCCTAGTAATGTCACACATTATTCAGTGGAAAAACTATCTATATAGTCGTTCCACCCTGTGTGGCAACAGCACTAACAGATATGACACCTGCCTCTTGGTGCATGCAAGGGGCAGATTTTAGTGTGAAAATGCAGAAATGTATGTTTTTGTACCAAAATAGCGACCTGATGAGAACTGACTGGCTGATGCAATTCCTGTGAGTACAACATGAGCATATACAGTATATGTTTTCTCTGCCAGTTTAAAACAGTGTGTGTGTGTCGTTATCCTAAAATTATTGGCATGCTCAAACAAGACACCCCAGTTCAGCCTTGTGGTTGGAAGAAATCCCAACTAGAACAAGGCAGCAGAGCAAATGCTTTGGATGCAACTGGTAGGGGTCACAATTATAGGGTAAGTGATTGGTGGTATTGGGGCAGTGGTGAGCAAACAGGGTGCTGGGACAAGTAGTGTTGCCTTGGGTGCCAATACTGCTTGGCCTGAATCTGACAAATAAAACAATACTTAGCCTATTTAGAATATCTTGTCACCAAGAAGCATAATTACATGTCAAGTTTGAGATTTTCAGCCAGTCTTGCTGCTATTATAAGCTACTGTGATTCTGTAATGTCACCTTCAGCAGCGTGCTACTGTAATTTAATATACTGTATTAAATTACTGTTTGTACCTTTTCTATATTGTTGCTGTATTATGGTGCCTATTCATGAAGCCTTGCCAAATAATTATGCTGGAAAACGGTAGTATTTTACTCAATTTATTTGACAACATTCCCGTCCTTGTGTAACCCACTAATGTCAAGAACAGTCGAGCAGCAATGGTTAATGTCAGATTGTACGCAGCATTTTCAGACTGTGTACTGCGGTATTAGCACCCCCGTTCTTATCTTGCACTCTTGTTACCAATTTCCAACATCTGCCTTGCATGCAATAAATATCCCTTAAAAACAAAGAAGTTATTACTTCAGGCACAGACATCCCAGTGTCTGCTCCTTAAAATAAATACCAACAGAAAGGCGAGACATTGTGCGAAACATTAAATGGGACTGCTGTTGCTGTCTATAATAAACGCAATAGGGTTTCCTATTGACGCCATTCAGTGGCGTAACTAAATGTTACTGGGCCCAACAGCAAATTAATTTTAGGACCCCCAACATATCCAGAGATTGCCCTGTTTTACCAGTAAATGTTGAAATTGCTCATTATTTGGGCCTCATAGTGCCCCCTTAGGGTTGCCACCTTTTCTAGAAAAAAAATACCGGCCTTCTGATTTATATTTATCTTTTCCCCCTATTAATAACATTGGGATTACCCATAATTTTTACCAGCCAGGTGGCAACCCTAGGCCACCCTGCAGCCGCAGGGTCTGCTTCCTCTATAGTTATGTCCCTGATGCCATACATGACAGGGATTCTGTCATAATTTTTATGATGTCGTTTTTATTTCTAAATTACAATGGTTACACTGCAAATAATTCACTCTACAATATAAAATTTAATTCCTGTACCAGCAAGTGTATTTTTTTTGTGTAGGCAGCTATCTCAGGTCATTTTGCCTGGTCATGTGCTTTCAGAAAGAGCCAGCACTTAAGGATGGAACTGCTTTCTGGCAGGCTGTTGTTTCTCCCACTCAATGTAACTGAATGTGTCGCAGTGGGACCTGGATTTTACTATTGAGTGCTGTTCTTAGATCTACCAGGCAGCTGTTATCTTGTGTTAGGGAGCTGTTATCCGGTTACCTTCCCATTGTTCTTTTGTTATGCTGCTGTGTGGGGGGGGGGGAGATATCGCTCTAACTTGCAGTACAGCAGTAGAGAGTGACTGACGTTTATCAGAGCACAAGTCACATGACTGGAGGTAGCTGGGAAACTGTCTAGCCCCATGTCAGATTTCAAAATTAAATATAAAATAATGTGTTGGCTCTTTTCGAGAAATGGTTTTCTGTGCAGAATTCTGCTGGAGCAGCACTATTAACTGATGCATTTTGGAAAAAATGTTTTTTCCCATGACAGTATCCCTTTAAAGATACTTGCATCCGAACATGCTCCTTGCACTTTTACATAGATGCACAGGCTTCTCACAGCAGGTTTTAACAATCCCCACTCTAAAGATTTTCTGTACATGTCCTTGTGTTTAAAGAGTATGTTTATGGAGGTTAGTGATGTTGGAGATACAAGGAAGGATCGAACTTGCCAGGAATAACGTTGTTTTCAACCCCAATTACTATGTAAAATACATATAAACTTCATCTTCCATAGTAAATTGCCAGAGACAACCCAGGTTATATTTTATTTACCCTATTACTCGCCAGTCACCTAATTATGATCACAAGCCAGCTCTGCCTAATGCTGCCTCTATGTCAGCTTAATTGTAAAGGGTTTATAGGCATTTCAAATGATTATGGGGGCGGGGAATGTATGAATTAATATGGGTGCGGAGGAAGGAGATTGGTTACTAGAGGAGAAAGGGATGGGGGGGCCAAAACCAAATTTTCTAATTTGCTCCCCCCCTCTCCAAATTCTTCTTGGAACCTTATATTCTTCCTTTCATACATTATGCAGAACCTACTGCTAGCTAGATTTAAATTAAATAGGTCAGCGTTTTAAAGTGATAATCACTATCTTCAATATGACCAACTACTACATTCTAGTCACATTCTGTCTATAATAATTCTATGCGGTTGTCCATTCCAACCTGTGATATAATCGATACTAAGATGGAACATTTTGGCTGTCCTAACATTGCCCTATACTAATGCTAATCCCACCATTTTAATGGAAGCAACTACATTCCTGTTTGTCAGTCCAGCTCCACTGACCAGTAGCACCTACAGTATATGTTGCCCCCTTGCAGCAAATCAGTATATCAAGCATTACCCCAAAGCCTGACACCTTCTCTTGTCATATCATATGTTTCTATTTCACCTTCTGCCTTTTTCTGGAATCATGTTACTTTATATATTTCCTTACTGTTTATAACAAAAACATAACAAGCAGTTTTCTATATATAGAAAGAACACAGCTCTGTGTATAAAGAAACATGGCCAAGCACAACAGTGCATTGAAAGGTAAAATAACTTTAATTATACAATAATGATAGTCCATAAAATGGCTTTATAGTTGCTATGGGTTACTGCCCAGGTGCATATCTGATAAATAAGCCCAGTATGCTCAGCTGGAGTTAAGATTTCCTTAGTCAAAGCAGAGACATAATAACAATGGCTCCCTACATTTTTTTGCAATCAGTCAAAGCCTTGATGGCTGGGATTGCCAACCATCCACTCTTCTTTAGTGTTAATAATGTTGTCATGAAATAGAATCGTTACCATCCAGGCCTTTATAATACTGGTCAGGGGTGGTCATCCAAAATCATATGGTTTGGATTGTCCAAACATTGTTTCCTGCTTTGACCAATCGAGGGCCAGCTTCAACTGTTTGTCTTGAAATCCAGTAAGATTGCAGCGTGGGCAGAACTCCAGCCTGGCAATGCTCACATCCCATCAGCATGTTTAAGGGATCATAACTCAAGGGCCAAACCTTACTCCCTGTTGTCTCGTGAAACCCAAACTGGGGATTACAAGGGGACTTATGGGTAGTCAATTAAAAAGTCAAAGACCCACCTTCCCTCCAGTTTCAGTTGGACCTAATTAATAAAAATCTTCCACTTATACAGCTGACATATCTAGCTAGAGGTTGCCCGGATAAATACAGTAAAATCTGGGACGAGTGGACGGAGGCCAATTCCTAATGAGTGCTATAGGCCCACCAAGGTAACCCTAGGTAAACCCAACCCCACTTCTAATGTACCCATGAAAGCTTGAACTTAAATGCAAGTTAATGTTGAATACTGTATCAACTACTGATGATTAAAACTGTACCCGATAACCCCCCCTTCTTTCTTCTATACCCCCTAAGTTGAAAATAAAATAAACACTGTTAAAAAAAAAAACAAAAAACTCAGAGACAAAGAACACCTGAAGATGAGCAAACAAAACCATAATAGTAGCTTACATGTGGGCCTACACCACAAGATCCACTAGTTTGACAACCTCGATTTGGCCAACAACATACTGGGACAACAAACAGATTACAATGGAGGCCTAGGTAGACCTACTGGGAGAGACCGTTTAAATCAGGAGTGTCCAAACTACGGCCCGCGATCCATTTTTAATTGGCCCGCAGCAAATTCCAAAAAAATACTAGAATATGATAGCAGGCATGGCCTGGGAAACCAGCTCCGCCCTTTTCCGACCTAGTACCCTAGCCGAGCCCCCTTGCCTCCAAGTCACATGATCCTGACATCACAGCAGTCCGTTCACTCTCCCAGCGCTGGAATATGGTTAAAGAGCGATGTCTGCGCTGTGTGCGTCCCCACTGTCCGAGTCTGTGGGCGTGCACTGGAGCGCGCACGCAGGGTACGGATCATGGGAAACCTTCCCTCATGTTTCACCGGACGTTGGTTCCATTGCTCAATTTAGGAACATAATTTCGCAGTGAATGGGGTGGGCTGAATCCGCACGGTGAGGAAAGGCAGCAGCGGTCAAGGCAAATTATTCGCCCGTTAGGGGTTAAAATAGAGAAGGGGGCGCGATGATAAACCAGACCAGGGGAGAGCTAGAAAGGCTTGGCCAGAAACATGGAAATAGCGAAATGGTTTTGAATTAAAGTGGCCTTAACTAGAAAGTATTGGTGGGCGAGGCTTATAATAATGGTAGGCATGGTTTATATTTGTGGTTGGCCCCCACACATTTTCACCTCACCAAATTTGGCCCTCGTTGCAAAAAGTTTGGACACCCCTGGTTTAAATCCACCGATATTATGAGATCTTTGTTTCAAGCTCTCGTTTCACTCTTTGATAAATATGCCCCTCTGGCATAACTAGAAGCCATAGGACCCCCCCCCCTATTAAAACATTTGGTTGGATAGCTTATTTTGCACATATTAAAATACAAGGTCCATATTGTCTTTAATTCTCTTGGGTCACCAACAATCTACTAGGCCTGATGACAATTGCTGTTTGACATAACTATACTGTTTTTTTTTTTTTAATCTACGTATTTTATTAACCGGTCTGGACTCCCTTCTGCATTCATTCTTCTACTACTGTCACCTCTTATTATCTGAAATGTATCTGCACTGCTGCTGGATTTGATTATAGTAAAAGAATTTATTTCCATTGCATAAACAGAAATTTTATATCATCACCGATGCAGAATCCCTGTCCTGCCCCCTCCCCTATACTGGTCATCTGCCATCTTTTGGTGCTGTATCTGTTGACACTGACTCTTTCTCCCCCCCCTGTAAGAAGTCACAATTCCGAGACAACAAGATGTCACTGTGCATTAATTCTTTCCTAGGATACAGTGAAATGTAAAATGCAGCCTCATTGGCTGCAGCCGAATGCCTGTGAACAGATGGAAGCCTATTATTGGCTGCCTGATCTCTCATTCATAAAAGCACTGCTGTGGCGTCTAAGACGAAAACAAGGAAAAGCGCTCAATTTAACACAATAGTCCCCAAGGCGAAACACAGACTGACACCAAATAATCCTGTCATCACTAAAAGGAACCTGAATGCAATAATGTATTATCTGCCTTCTGTGCAACCCAAGCACATATCAATTCCGTTCCAGTGCTAAATTGTTCTTTTAATGCTGTAACCTTACTCCATGTTTCCTCTGCCCTGTCAGGGAAAATACTGTAATGGTTCTTTGGAATAAACTCTCACAAGCTAAAGGGGCGATGTACCCTGTTTTTAAGATCAGATATACTCTATTTTCATACAAATGCTACAGTTCATCCATTTAGCCATTAGTGTTTATTTATCAGTGGGATTGCTCTAAAGCGGTAAATTCATCCTAAGATTCTAATGCAATAGCACCCTCCAGTGGCCAAATTATCAACCCCCCCAAAAAACAGTAGTGCCTAAATGCTTGATTGATTTTTCTGAGCAATAACTTTCAACACAAATCCATGCAGTATTTGTGAATCTATAAATTACAAGTATAATGCTTCTTTGAGAAAGAGCACACAGACCAATGGATTTCATGGGAAATACAGTAGAACCCCCATTTTAAGTTTTTCAGGGTAACAGAAAAAAATGGTGTAAAATCCAGGGAAATGTATTATGGGTTATATGTAGGTGGGACCACAAAACAACAACAACAATGTAAAATGAGGGAAAACTTAAAATCAGGGGATGTAAAATGGGGATACTTGGCATGTTTTCAGCACAGTTCACGCAGCTAGCTGATCGCAGCGTAAATGCGCTAGCGTAGCATGCCATTGCCGAAAGTTGAAACCACAAGCGTATTAACGCCAAGGTTGTTTTTTTATTTTTTTTTTAAAAAAAAAAACCACGACGCAAACCACGCCGAAAACACAGCAAGTATCCGCATGTGTGTCCATAGCCTTAGTCCCACTTATACATTACAAATATCCAGCTAAAGCAACTCTGAGATTTTGAAAAGAGTTACCTTCATTGATGTCCACAGAAAAAAATTTCAGAGGGGGGCAGGTAGGAAAGGTTATACGTTTGCCAATGTTTTTGTTGGCAAAACACAAAGCAAAAAAATATAATTAATTGCAGATGGAGCCCTTTCATTTTTTGATAGCCAGTAGATACCATTTTCTTGGCCATGACTAGTGATGGAGGAAGCTGGTACATATAATTTGTAAAAGTCATGATTATACTTGGGGAAAGCAAGAGACTGGGATGGACTTGAAAGAGAAAAGTATGGGGCAGCTTACGTGGTTATTATGGGGTTAAATGGCTTAATGGGGGAAAGAAACACCATGCAGAGAAAATGGTGTACTAGTAGAGGTTGGAATATAGGAGAAATAAAGTAGGGGTAATACAGGATTACCAACCTCCCTCAAAATGAATATTTGCAAAAAGGGCATTATGCAAAGTTGTGTTGCATTCTATTTAGTACTTTTATTTTTATTAGCTGCCAGCTATTTAAGAGCACCTACAGTTTTTTTAATACCCATGGTAAAGGGTGAAGGGTGCCTACACTCCACATTAAAATCTGAAAAGTCATGCAGCATAACATTCCCAAACTCTTGAGCCAATGCAGCCATCTTTATCCACTATGCAAGCCAATCAAATTGCCTTGGGCACACACACATTAGTGGGTTGAGCAAGTCCATCGGGCAATGGTTAGAACTCTGCTAATATGTGAATGGACAAAGCAGCACCTTACCAGTTGCATACCTCCCAAATGTCCAGAGTTTCTGTTTTATCTCCTGCACTGACGCCAGAAAAAGAGACAAAGTTTCTGAAACTTAATTAAATAAGAAACTTTTTGGCAGATAGACCAGAATACTCTGCACCTGCACTTAGATACAATTTAAGATAAGCAAAGATCCAATTGTAAATAGTTAAGATAAGCAGGTCTCTTGGGAGAACGGAGATTTACAGCTTAAAGAGCAATTCACCTTTATTAGCAAAACTGTAATAAAACACAAAATGTTCCTTAAACCATCAGAAATGTGTTGAAACTTTCCATAACCTGCCAAATTTTGTAAAATGGACATGGTATTTATGGGGTGTGGCTACAAAATTGGTGTGGTCAAACAGTTTCACGGCGCTATGCTCAGAACTTTTTGTCCCTCTTTCTGATTTTCAAATGTTGGGCGGTATGCAGTTGGTTAGTGTGTATAACAGGAGAGGCCCTTGAACTGAAAATTCTACATTTAGGCAGGGTCGGACTGGGGGGCTTGGGGCCCACCGGAGCTACTGGACCAGGGCCCCCCCCTGCTGCTCCGGCACACCGCTTCTTTGCACACGGGGTGCCGGGTATGCGCATCAGTGTGCATTGCAACATTAGTGCACATGCGCGACACCAGTGCGCACGCTCTAGAGGGTAAGAAATGAGAAGCAGATCTGGGCCAGCCCACTCCGACACTACATTCAGATTAACAAAATGCCTACAATCTAGAGTCAAACAACCCCCCGGGTCATGAAAGATTCGACCGAATACCGAACCGAATCCGAATCCTAATTTGCAGATGAAAATTAGGGGAGGGAAAGGAAAAAGTGGGGAAAAAATATTTTACTTCCCTGTTTTGTGATGAAAAGTCATGTGATTTCCATTCCCACACCTTATTTGCAAATGCATTTTCGGATTTGGTTCAGCCAGGCGCAAGGATTCTCCGAATCTGAATCCTGGATCCGGTGCATCCGTAATTAGCACATATCCTAGTTCTAGGTAAGATACACAAGATCTGTACTACCCATACTTTAGTTCCAGATATGCTCTATGAACCTAGTACTGCTTATATCTGTTCACTGTCTCAAATACAGTGGTGCTCCTTAAGGAGGTTGAGCCAACCCATTGAATAAAGATCTTCAAATGACTTGATTGTTCAGCACAGCCAAATCCTTGTGGCACTTTCCACTCCATGTGATTCCCAAGTTATTGTTTGATGTTTGTTGCAGCTTCCAAAACAAGGTACAGAACAGATTCTATAGATGATCCACAGCTTTAGGCCATACTCCTGGTAACCCTAGCACAACTATCCCAAAAGACATGTTCTGATTCCAACATATATATAACATTTATATGCTTGGAATATAAAATGGCATAAGAGGGAAGCAATTGGGTAGCTGTCACTAAATCTCTAAATAGGAAGCCTTATTTATCTGCCTATTAGTGTTCACTCATATGGAACAACCATGATTGCTCTGATGATGTATCCTCCTCCACAATCTGCTTCCAACAGCAACCACCTGCAACTGTATCAATACCCATGCAAACATCTACATAAAGTATAGTAACCCGTATAATGTTTTGCTCAGCTTTATTTTAATTAATCCCTATATGGGTTAATATAGTCAAAGGCTGGTCCTGTTTTGCAGTTGGGTGGGGAAGCGGTTTCCCTTTCCAGATTAAAGTGTTAATCTAAAAAGCAGTTTTGTGGTTGGCCAGGGGTTTCAGGTTCCCATAACCTTGTAAAAGGGAAGTTACCATGTGCTCAGTGTGTTTGGAGCCTGCTTGCTGGAGGAGGTGGTCAGTGCTGCAGAGCCTGAGGTAGAGGTAGGCCTCAGCTGGAGAAGGTAGTAAAAGGGAAGATTTTTATAGCTCACTCTAGCAGTGAGAGATAGCATGAGGGCAGTTAGTAGGGCAACAAGATAACTCCAAGGAGGAAACCAGGAGGGATAGTACTCCAGTGTATCACCCACCAGTATAGGACTATGTAAGTGAGTACGAAGTGCATGTTTATGGTACAGTTCCACCAAAGAGATTGTGTAAGATTCATTATTAACTGTTTGCAAGAACCATTGATGAGGGATTGGTTCTGTGTGTATATACCTGAGAAAAGGAATTCCATGTAATGCACGCTCTACCAGCAGGTATTTGTAAGTCCAAACAGTTTAAAGGGATACTGTCATGGGAAAAAAATGTTTTTTTCAAAACGCACCAGTTAATAGTGCTGCTCCAGCAGAATTCTGCACTGAAATCCATTACTCAAAAGAGCAAACAGATTTTTTTATATTTAATTTTGAAATCTGACGTGGGGCTAGACATATTGCCAGTTTCCCAGGAGCCCCCAGTCATGTGACTTGTGCTCTGATAAATTTCAGTCACTCTTTATTGCTGTACTGCAAATATATCACCCCCCCCAGCAGCCTTACAACAGAACAATGGGAAGGTAACCAGATAACAACTCCCTAACACAAGATAACAACTGCCTGGTAGATCTAAGAACAAAACTCAATAGTGAAATCCAGGTCCCACTGAGACACATTCAGTTACATTGAGAAGGAAAAACAGCAGCCTGCCAGAAAGCAGTTCCATCCTAAAGTGCTGGCTCTTTGTGAAAGCACATGACCAGGCAAAATGACCTGAGATGGCTCCTACACACCAATATTACAACTAAAAAAAATACACTTGCTGGTTCAGGAATGAAATATTATATTGTAGAGTGAATTATTTGCTGTGTAAACAGTGTAATTTAGAAATAAAAATGACTTCATAAAAATCCCGACAGAATCCCTATAATAACAAGGAAGGTCCAAGGTACTAAAGAATACCCCATGTTCTAAACAGTGTTACATGTACAGTATAGGTGTGTGTCCCTCACAAGCAAGTGGGTTCTCTTTCAGGGATATCCAAACTGCAGTCAGCAGTTGCAGCTGATCTACAAACACCAGAATCCCACAAAAGCCAATGCATGGAAGCATAACTTGATGATACACACTGGACATAGGGTTGCCACCTGGCCGGTATTTTACCGGCCTGGCCGGTAAAAATGATGATTGATGCCAATGTTATTAATAGGAAAAAACGGCAAGAATATAGGAAGGCCGGTATTTTTTTCCAGAAAAGGTGGCAACCCTAACTGGACATTATCGGAACATTCAGAACTGCACAGTGAACTCACTGTACTGTTTAAATGGGGTGGTATGTGTATATTTTTATATACTACTCGCTTTAGTACTGCCTTGCGCCTGCTCTCTCAGCCTGAGCATGGCTTATTTTTGAAAATGAGGTCAGTACGAGAATGCCAAGCTGTGATGCCCATTTTCTGCACCTTGCAGCAAAATCTTTATGGGGTGCTCCAAAAATTGGAACCATGCCTCAGTCAGGACCCCCACCATGCTATTGATACTCTTTGGGCTTCCTAGCAGCTGCTGGGTCTGCTGCTGATTTTGCTACTCCCCATGAGCTTTTATTAACTGTTTTTCGTATAGTTCACCCTGCTTGGTACATTCACCTTTACCTTATGTAATCAGCTTTGAAGAAGGAACTGCAATGTTCTGAAACCTTGCTGTGATTATAATCTTAGTTAGCCAATAAAGGTATCACCTTTACACCACTTTTGTTCTGCTTCATATCAAAAGTTCTTTCCTATTACTTCCTATGTACACTACTAATCATAACAATAATTATCACTTTATCATTTATGGTATTATATATTCTCTACATAATTAAGGTTGTGAAGTTGTGACCTGTTAAAACATAACATGGCCTTAAAGGGGTGGTTCACCTTTAAGTTTACTTTAAGTGTGTTATAGAATGGCTAATTCTAAGCAACTTTTCTCTTTACTTTCCAGCTATCAAATGGGGGTCACTGACCCCATCTTAAAAAATGCTCTGTTAGGCTACAGATGTATTGTTATTGGTACTTTTTATTACTTGTATTTCTATTCAGGCCTCTCCTATTCATATTCCAGTCTCTTATTCAAATCAATGCATGGTGGCTAGGTTAATTTGACCCTAGCAACCAGATTACTGAGCTGCTGAATAAAAAGCTAAATAACACAAAAAACACAAATAATTAAAAATCATACTATAGGGGGTTGTGATGTGGTTGAATCTGCCCTGTTTCACTTTGCTGAAATGCATTGAAGTCTATGAGCAAAAATAATATTTTTGATAAATTTTTGATGCGCAACACAAATTCCGCTCATCACTAATAGGGGGATCGTATTTCACAGGATTGTACATGGTGTTGCATGGCAAGATAAGATAAAATCTGACCCACAAAATCTTATCAAAATCTGATATTCAAGGCCGTAAAGAAGCAACGGTCCACAATCTTGCACCACGTGACATGACTGCACTGAATTGTCATAATAGCACTGGGCCTCATTTATTGTTATAGATAGCTACTAAATACTCAATTGCATACTAATTTGCACAAAGCCATTTGTGGACGCTTTCTTGTAACCATTTACTTGTTATATATATATATATATATATATATATATATATATATATATATAATCATGTAAATGAAGTGCAAAGGTCCTTTTGCCTCTGAGTAGATTCCCAAGCACATCCATTGCTTGTGTATCAACTGAACTGGCCAGCCAGGACACTGGAGTAAACCTGACGGGCCCCAGTCCTGTTAGTGGCCTTTGGTGGTGCCAGATTGCAGTTGGCCAGTAATCATCAGTGAAGGCAGGGGGGTGAAGTCCAGTCTGATACTGCACACAGTCTTATGCCTTTTTGTTGTGGGTAAAAATTGCTTTCATTCTTGCACCCTAATCGTAAGACACCACATTTTATGCCAGCTTCAGTAAGTTCAGTTATGCAAACATGCATGCTGCTTCGTTGGAAAATGGCAGATTACTCCAAGGAGGCCCATTATCTTATTTATTTGATGCGTGGAATTCTACACTAATATAATTTAACATTTCTTAGTTGTATGAGTCTGTGTTTCAGGTTAAGTAACCTGCAGCTTCATGCTTTTTTATACATATAAGGATTTTGATATGCAGGCACGGATTTGTGGAAAGGCCACCAAGGCCGGGGCCTACGGCACCCAACCACACCCACGTTGGTTCAGAAACACTGGGGAAGCACAGGCGATACAATAGTTTTTTTTAATTTCCGGTGCGCACATCCCCATTGCTCTGGACCCGATTAGGTGTGCCAACCCGCCGGTGCCAGTATTGTAGCCCCTTTTGACGTCACGGCCGGCCCCTATGTGTCCCTGCCCCCCACCAGCCGGTAAAGCATTTTAAAAAAGGTGGCAACCCTAGTCCCGATTATGAAAATTTGTGAGAATAAAGGGGAGAGGGCAATGAACAGCAGCAGGCCCAGAGACACCCGCTATGTAAATCTGGCCCTGTTGATATGACCTATATCACAGGAGTCCTCAGTCCAGCATTAACCTAACCATCAACTTTGAGCAGAGGCTGAGAATTGTAGTTCAGTTCCCCTTCAGCATCCAGTCTAGACCAATATAGGTTGTTTACAACCAAGCAGTACCGTAACTAGAGGGGGGCGGGCCCCGGTGCGTGATGCGCAGCCGGGCCCCGTCCCCCTCCGTACGGCCCTCATTTCAGTGGTGCGTGGGCTGCCGGGGGGCCCTGAGGGGGTGCGGACCCTGGCCCGCTCGGACCCTCTGCTCCCCCGGTAGTTCCGCCACTGCAAACAAGCTATAACATAGGTGATACATATAATGTTATAATATAAACTTTTTCACTTCAAAGACCCTTGGTGATGGTTTTTTCTTGATTGGACTATATACTAATTGTGTCCATGCACAGGGGCAGCCACAGCATGGCTTTTCTGGTATGAAGTGCTGTCTGATATCCAAGCTCATATATATATATATATATATATATATATATATATATATATATATATATATATAAGCACGGGGCTCAAGTATGGGCTCATGGTAACCATGACATCACCAGAATGACATCAGTTTACTATACATAAATATGTGGGCTTTTACATGGCAGTATTAATTTTAATCATCACTGTGCAGAAGATCCCCAGGAAAACTGAATCCCATGCCATAATACTTGCGATTTCATTTGGGCGCGTGAGACAGACTTGCATATAGCTATGGACTCTGAGTTTCAAACCCAGTCCTCTGTAGATTTATTATAAAGATTATCAATACTCCAAATATTAGAAAACTAAAACTGTCAGCATGCCATTGCCAGTTCATATCTGAATACTGTCAAAGCAAAACCAGGTGGGTTTATGGACTCCTGATATAATCGACCAAGGGGAATGTGGTAGGGACCTTAGATTGTAATCTCTACTGGGCCAGGGAATGATAAATAATGTCTGCTGCAGAATATTTTGGCACTATGAAACAAATGCTAATAATAATTCCTGTTCTAAATGTAATTTTCCATAATAGCTTCTAGAACTGTCCCTCCAATAGTATTTTGACAGTTAATACATTGTCCTAAAACTTTGCTGCCCCAGATACTAGGGTTTAAAATATTTAAAAAGGGGATATGAGGATTTTTATTATTCTTTTTTTCCTCCTGATTATTTTTTTGGGGAATGAAAGGAATAATATGAAAGGGCATCAGTGATATTTCAGTACCAAGGACAGATCAGCACTAAGAGACCAGTCTAAGCCAGTCCCTTGGTGGTTTACTAAAGGGAGACTGGAGGCAGGCTTGAGGGCCGAGTGGGTGGTTTACCAAGTTCCCAGCATGCATTGAGCTTGACCAGACCTGATTTAGCTATAGACAGAGAGAGTTAAAGTTGGAGCATACCTCTGTTAGATATAGGAACGTGTGACATGCTATTTGGTATAAACTACAGCTCCCAGAATCCCCTAACAGAAGTTATAGTCCACAGCAGCCGAGGGGCTTTGACTTGATTTCTCTGACACAGAACATATCTCCCCACAATCTGTCACTGCCTTCCCCCACCCCCCCCTACTATATGAATCTCTCTCTTCTTTATCCTTCGCTCTGCACTCCCATTTCTTCCCTCTGTCCCCTGAGAAGGCAGAAAGTCAAGATTCTTTAACCCCTCGAGAGCCGGAGAACTGTACACGCTGCTCCACTTTAATCGTTCCTCTCTCAGAACATTCATTTGCAATAGTCCCATAGTGTCTTGAATTCTGCAAGAATCCAGATGACCTTGTGATGTCCTTGTCATACTGGGATGTCACTGCATGAGCCTTTTTGCCCCACATCTAGAGTCCAGCTCTCCCATTGCCTTTGCCCATATGCCAATTAACTCTTTTTTGCCCCAAGAAAGTATCCACTGTACTCTAGTAGCAATAAAATAAGTTACACAGGTCAAAGGGCCCATTGTGTTTAGAGTATTACATTCACGGCATATTTGTTTGCTCGTTGTTAGTATCATAGTGAATGCCACTTATTGGACAGGGCACTGATACAGCCAGGCCAGCCATCTGATATCCAAGGGCGTTATGCCACCAGGGAACTCAGAATCCAAATTATGTACAGCAAAGCTATCCAATATTTTTCTTTTTTAAAGTGGACTAATTATATATAATAACTAGGGTATGCATGTATTAAAAAGTACCTTTCTGCACCCTGGCTGAAAAAAAATCCATAAAGTTGCATTAAATATATTGCATCTGCCAAATTGTTTGTGCCAATAGCCTGCAAGTTTCCATTCACCTACAGCCAAGCAAAGTTATTTCTGAATGTTTGTTCAGCAAAACAAATGACAAAATCCCTGCATCCCAAGTTCACTTTGCGGCCCTGGCAAACAAAAAAGCTGCCAATCTAATATTTCTAATTTATTTACCCTGAGCTCTGCAGGGGGCCATATCCTCCCATATCCTCCCATTTTTTAATAGAGATTTATTTCTTTACCGCAGAACCATACACAGTTATTTAGGCAACGAGACCTGGTTCTATCAATCAAATGATGGTTATATGTGGGCAGATCATTGGCCAATTTTGCTACACACTTGCTATTATAAGTCTGGATATGGTCATTCAGGCAGTTACCCAAAGGATCAGTTTAGGTGGATGGTCCATTAATCCATTCAGACGATGGTTGTACATCAGCAATGTGCCACAGATATATTACTTGGCCTACTGCTCTCATCTTGCTATTGAGGCTGCTTTCTCACAGCAACAGGCCCATAGACCCTATTATCCCACTGCTACTGTAAGCACTATCTTTCCCTACTATATCAGTGCTATCCCACAGCCCCTTCACAGAGACGGTTATCCCCACTGCTAATATAGGCACCATCTTGCCTTACTATACCTGCTATCCCACAGCCTCTTCTAGAAACTATTTTCCCCACTTCTACTATAGGCACGATCTCTCCCTACTATACCTACTATCTCACAGCCACAGTCCCTTCCAAGAGAATATTATCCCACTGTTACTATAGGCACCATCTCTCCCTACTATACCTGCTATCCCACAGCCACACTCCCTTCCTAGAGAATATTATCCCACTGCTACTGTAGGCACTGTCTTTCCCTACTATACAGTTGAGTTGTTGAAAACGTTATTCCTTCTCCCTAAAAACACTGCTTTAAAGAACCCATTAAGTGTAGTGAGGAGTCCCAGCACAGCATTTTTTCAATACTCCCCTTCATCATGACCCTGGATATGAAATCTATACAGCAACTGAACATAAAGATCAAGTTCCAGACAATGAGAGGACACTTGATTCTGGAACATTGACTTCCTTACACCCTATGTCAGCATTAGGCTGGCAGATATAAAAGGACTGTATGGGTTATGGCAACATCACAGCATATAAATCTAAAGTGTGAGCAGTGGAAATAATAAATGAAAATGTTAAACCTTCCCAGGAGAGTAGAGGGAGCTGGAACAGGGAAGGGAGGGGAATGGCTTTACTAGGCCAGGATGGAGGGGTGGAGAGGCACTTTCTAAATGAGGAAAAGGCAACTGCACTTGGGAAAACTGCTTACAGAGTCACAAGGTAAGAGTGAGATTACAGGAAAGTCTGCATGATAGGTGTGGACTGGGGTGTAATCTCAGTGAACAGGAATCTGATGCCTGGAGCCGATTTGGAGAAGAGAAGCCAGGGGATAGCAGGAGAGAGAAATTCTTCTATGTGAGCCCTATTTTGCAGAGGGGTGCAACATCCCACCCACCGGCTGGTACAGAACTACAATAAATTACTAGATGAGTATTGTACTTCTTTAATATCTGGGGCAGTGGGCAGCTTAGCAGTGTCCAAATCATTCAGTCATCCCACTATACTTGTCAGCCACCAATGCTTATAGACAAGTTCTAGGCCACCGGCTCTTACGAACATCACCACCAAAAAATATCCTATATTTGCTAAAGTCATTTAATCATTACATAAACGCAAAATAATTATTTTGCCACCAGTATAGATTCGTGCAGCTTAGTTAATATCAAGTACAAGCTACTCTATTACTGAGAGAAAAGAAATGTTAATTATTTGCTTAAAATAAATTCTATGGCCTTCCCTTCATTCTGAGTTGGGGATCCTTGGCTAGAATCAAATATAGGACCTCAGCATTAAAAGCCACTGCAATGTTATATAGTCAGGCACTCAGAAAAGGTGATAACTTCAACTTTCAAATGCTATTTACAGCTAAGGCATTTTCACGGTTTCCTCTCTCACGTGACCATGAGACTGTGATTCGAGAGCAGTGAGCATAGCTGTGAGTAAGCGTAATTATGTGGGTTCATTAGGGACCTCCAATTAGCTATGCACCAAATCTGGCATTTTAGGAGTGGGACAAATATGGAATACTCTGTGAGTCTGAACACCTAACCAAACCCTAAATGGTGTGTCTGCAAATCAGTGTGATAAACACCCTAACAAAACAGGACATAGATCAGCTGTGGTCCTGCAGCTGTGGTTGAACTACAACTCCCCAGATCCACTGAGAGTTGGCTCACATTATTGAGAGTCTATTAGGGTAAAGGTGGAATGTAGGCCAAATCTCACACTTTAAGTATATAGCTATTCCTGGTTTGAGGCAATGCTGTTCGGGCTGAATATGTGTCCATCCTACTGGTTAGCTAGACCACAATCTGGTGACAAATTGTTTCACACTCTCTTAATATGCTTTGACAGCAAATGGCCAGAGCCTATCGCTACATTTCTGCCATATGAACAGAGCCGTATTTCTATATAGACACCCCAGGGCCTGTGCCTAGGGCAGGCGGCAGCTTTAGGGAGGACAGACCTTGGGTGCCTATATAATAGATTATTTTCTTTCTAAGAAACATAGAAAGTCTCCCCAGCTGCCGCCAGAGACTTTCTATTCAAATCTGTTGGCGGAGAGGGAGTATTCGGCGCGTTGTTCTGCAAGGTGGGGGGTGCTGGACCTAAATACAGTGCTGTATATGGAATCCGGCTGTTTATACTGTTATTATATTTATTTTTTAGAAGTACTTTGACTTTAATTATTAGAATGACTTAATATTAATAAGAATAATATTCTAAATGCAGTTGGTCTTCTTTTATTTTTGTGGTTTCTGTATATGTTTTATTTTGCAGCTCACAAATTTGAACAATATATGGTTTTTGGCTAAAGGGTATTTTAAAGGTCAAGTAACCTTTAAATTAGCTTAAGTGGGTTAAAATCCATTGCTTCTATGACTATGACAGATTTTTTAAAGTACTTAGAACATTACATTTTGGGAAGGAAAAAACCTGCTGTCCCATAAGAGTGGCTGAAAGAGGAAAAGTTGAAGAGATGGTGGGTAAACCTGGGCTGGAGCCAGCTATGAGACAGATGCAGGGGGCAGGACAGCAGCAGATGATAGCGAGCAGGATTAACCTGAGGGAACAGCACAGTGAAGATTACAGAGGGGAGCAAAAGAAGAAAATGTGGAATAAGGGGGTAGGGGAAGCTGGTGTATAAGAGAAAAGTGAGGTGAAGGGCAGGAAAGTGAGATTGCTGACCTATATGAACCAATATAGAAAAATAAGGAGGTTCCAGTACACAGCAGTGAGCCGAAGCACCGGAATAAGAAAGATGGGTAGGTAGAAATGTCAGGTACCACGTGGCATCTATTAATGGCCTAAGGATTCTAACCATAAATCAGGCTGGGGGTTTACCAGAGGGAGAGGGCAAGGAAAGGACAGAGTAAAGGGTGGTATCAACACAGATGGCAGAAACTGAGACCACTCTGAGGCACTCAATTAGGCAGAAAACAGCAAAGCTTCAGCCACAGAAGAAAACAAATGCCAGTGTAATGGGTCATGAAACAGCACAAGTGGAAGGAGTAACGGATGGCAGGGGGCATAAAGAGACAACTGTTGATTAGGCCTATGGGCTTCTGGGTTACCTACAGGACCAAACATGAAGGAAGACTAAAGGGCTAAAGTAAGGTTTTCTAGATCCAGCAAGTTATTTTTGTGTACTGGGTCATTGGCTAAGAATGGCCTACACATCTGTGACTGTTTAGAAAGCATTACAGAAAGAGTCATACATACTTGGAAATATCTTCCAGCACATTATAGTTAGGACATTTATATCTATATATGTGTATATATATATATAGATATATATATATATATATATATATAGATATATATATATCTATATATATATCTATACAGCAAAAAAAAACGCACACACAGGTCTTTTCAAAGGTGGAAAATCCAAAAAATTATATTTATTCCAACGTTTCGGCTATTCACTTAAGCCGTCATCATGACGGCTTAAGTGAATAGCCGAAACGTTGGAGTAAATATCATTTTTTGGATTTTGCACCTTTGAAAAGACCTGTGTGTGCGTTTTTTTTTTTTGCTGTATACATGTTCTGTTATAACCAGCACCTAGGCATTAACGTTTGTTTTGAGTGCACCAGTATTTGGACTGTATATATATATCTATATATATATATATATATATATATATATATATATATATATCTATATCTATATATATATATATATATATCTATATATATATATATCTAGATATATATATATATATATATATCTATATCTATATCTATATATATCTATATATATATATATATCTATATATATCTATATATATATATATATATATATATATATATATATATCTATATATATATATATATCTATATCTATATCTCTCTCTCTCTCTCTCTCTCTCTCTCTCTATGGACAGTAAGAGACTCCTCTAGCTGTTGTGAACTACAGCTCCTGACATCCCTCCTTGCCCTTAGGGTGGTGGTTACATTTAAAGTACCACAGACTTTGCTCTTTACTTATAGAAGTTCTTTAAGACCTATGGCCCATGGGCATTTGCTAAAGCACAACTCACAGCACCCCCTTTCAACCTTCATATGTTGGTGGGTACTGGCTGTTGTATTTTTACAATGACTGAAGGCTGCATGGTGGGCAACACTCATGTAATGCAATCTTGGCCTACTGCCACCATCTTGCTTTCCTACCCTACCTACTGTGTTTGGGGCCCAGATTAGTTTCCCCCTTTTATGACATCCTCGCTTCTACCAAACATACAAGTCACACAGAAATACCTAGAGATACAGGAGGTAAAGAGGGCCCTACTCATTAAAGCTTACAATCTTAAAAGTGAAGGGGGGAGCTTACAGGGAAAGGTTAACAAAGTTTGTGTAGGAATATTAGAAGATGGTGTGCAGTTCTGCAGATTCGGAGAGAATGGGTTAGCAAACAACAAGGAATTTGGAGAAATTGCCGGCGAGGAAGATGAGGAGAAGTAGGGGTAGGAAGAGGTATTGCAGAATAGGGATAGGAAGTATAGTCAAAAAAAGGCAAGTGAATGGGAAGAAAAATAGAGCCCGAATATAAAGAGGAAACAAATAATGAGAGATAGTTTGGCAGGTCAGTAGATTGGAAAACGAATTCAGGGGGTAGGGGGCTGAAAGGATGACAGAAGTGTAATGAGAGCAGGGAAGAAAGCAAGAACTCATTGGCAGGATGTTGAATGATGGGGCAGATAATGACACCATAATGATTAAAAAAATATAGGAGAACAGGGGTCAGGGAGACAAAAGCCTGGAAATGAATAGGTTACAGAACTGGATGTCTAGAGTGCCTCACCCCAGAGTCAACCTAGTAACACAGATACGCTATCTGAAAGTGATAATATGGGAACACTCATGATGGGTATTCATTGCGCCACATAAGGTCATATTCAGATCTTATATGAGAGCTGCCTGTGCATCCTTATAGGATATAGGAAATCCTCTGTCATGTCATCAGTGACAGGCAGTGATGTCATGGGAACATGTGACCAAGTAAGGTAAATACTGTCATATACTGTACATAATCGGCCATAGACCAGCCATTTGATTTATTGATGAATTGATACCCTGACCGATTAGACTAGTGGATGACTAGGTATATAGACAACAGGTACACAGCTAGTCATAGACAGGCAGATAATTGACAGAGCAAGTAAACAGGCCCAGACAGGACACGTCTCTGCTACTCTACAGTACAGTGATACTGAGAACAGCCCTGTCTGCTACTTTGCATTCAAACTGGACTGGGGCAGAGGGGGTTTGGAGACCAATGCATGAACAGAAGAGGTCAGGAATAGCCGAGGATGGACTGGAATGGCAGGGAGATAGGGGGATGCAGCACACTGCTGTCACAGACTTATGTTTATGTATGACGGGAACAGCAGAGTGAGACCACAGCCGAGACTTCATCTTTGCCAGGGGCTGGCCTGACAGCAAAGGGTTTACACTCAATCTTGGAATCCAACCTTAATCACAGATCTCTCTGCTGGGTATGGGTAAACACTGCCCTACCTGTAATGAATGACAAATATCCCTTTGCCATTACATTTGCCGCATCCTTAGCCAATATGGGAGGTGAGAGGTACCATTCTTCTCCCCACCATTCAACTGGAAATCACTGCCTCCCAAACTAAAAACCATCATAAATGTGGAACACTCCTACATAGACAGGTAAAAACATCTTACCTCTACTCCAATTGAGGAGATGCAACAAGGTTCCTCTCCTCCATTTACTGTTCCGCTTTCTGTTGAACCTTTAGGTGCAAACCGGCTGCACTCCTAACCCCCCCCAGCCGTTGCCACTACCACCTCCTCTCTTCTCCTCTCCCCCCCAACTCCTCCTTCTGCAGCGTTACAAAGGTCCCTCTCTTCTCTGGCTGTCTCCCCTCTTTCACCTGCTTTAGCCCATTCCACTATATTCTATTAGGGTGTCCTCTTTCGTTCAACCCCCCACCCCCTGTGTCCCACTCTGATAGATGATGGAGAGCAGAGATGCTAGAAGCTGGTGCTGATGCAGACTCTGTGTTCTGCCTCCCCACAGAGGAGAGGGGGGATGTGTGTGGGGGGGAGAGGTTTGGAATAGCAGGGCTGGAATCCTGCAGGGATGAGGGATCTAGGACACAGGATCTGGAGCTGCTTCTGCACAAACATACACATAGATAGATAGATAGATAGATAGATAGATAGATAGATAGATAGATAGATAGATAGATAGATAGATAGAAAGATAGACATCTTTATTTCTGCAACCAAATGTTGAGTTGTCACTAAGATTATAGGTGGGAATATAGGAAGTAGATTGGACAAACATAATTTAGACATTGCATTCCACTTACACAGGTATGACCAACTCACTGATGAACTATAATTCAACAAACCCCTACCATATGGAATTTGGCAGTCATTCATGGGCAAATAGGAGCCTTTCATTTGTTCAGGTAGTTCAATAACAACCTTAGGTTGCCTATTCTACCCGTTAACGCTTATAATTTCTGCAAGTTGCCTACACAGTTTTCAGTATCTACAGACAGATAGGATTAGATTCTGGTTTTGGGGTGGCAGCCCTCAAGCTATTGCTGAATTATGAACTCCAAGCAGCACTTGTAAGACAGAGTTTGGATCTAGTTTAGGGATAAACAAACTGCTACCCCTTCCTATTTTACAGCACTGGATATCAGATGATGCTGGGAAATGTAGTCCATTTGCCGATGGCCTTATGGTTAACAAACGTTATGTATCATATTGAATTCGTCAGGCATTTAATACAAATTTCCACATGGGGTCCAGTATCCTGCTAAGGACCCCAAGTGAATACCCTGCCTGCCCTCAGCCTCCCTGCTTTAAGTTTAATCTAATATAGTAGGAGAATGGGAGTAGGGAAGATTTAATAGTGATGCTATATAAACATTGCTCCATTTGTTTGCTATTAACGACATTCAGTACGTTACTCCCTAAGCGTTTGTGAATATAAGTATTTTGTATTATTGCACACATGAATAAATGTCTACAAAAGGAATTTGCATGGAGCACCATCAAGCGCACGTTTGGGTAAATATTTATATATACACATAGATTCCCCCTGTAGTTAAATCTGAATGAGAGAATGGATGAATGGGTGAATTAAAGTTCTTTTGCACGTTCCACATATTCCTTTCTTTCTCATTCACTGCGTTAAATACTTGTCTGTGTGTGCATAAGAATTATGCCATGCCAAAGTCATCAGAGGGACAAAAAAGAGAAAAAAAACCACCCATCTGGGTCCCCTCTGAAGCTTGAGTAAGAGAGATTCCATCACGTCAGCGGGTTCAACGACTTCCCAATTACGTCCACACAACGTATAATTATTTGCGCTATTCAATTGAGTCATTCAACTCTCCTTATTGTACAGCACTTTGCTCATATAACTGGTCACAAAATTCCTCCTATTGCTCTATATAATCCCACTACATAATTATTCTAAGTGCTCCAAATACTCAGTGACGTAACTAAAGGCCTGTGGGCCTGATCAAAATTTCATCCAGGGCCAGTCTACTTTTTGCCTTTAAATGCCCATACCTTAGTAGCCTTCAGACTTCTAATCCTAAACCATTCTAGTATCCCATTTCTCTCATCCTCTACATGTAGGATTAGGCAATGCAGTTATTTCGTGTTTTGGTGGTTCCCCCTCAGGTGCAGTCACAATAACTCTTGGAATTGTGTCTCAGCATAGAATACTCCTTATAATCCCTGCTATAACCCTCCCTATAACTCCTCCTATTGCTCCATATAACCCTCCCTATAACTCCTCCTATTGCTCCATATAACTCTCCCTATAACTCCTCCTATTGCTCCATATAACCCTCCCTATAACTCCTCCTATTGCTCCATAGAACCCTCCCTATAACTTCTTCTATTACTCCATATAACTCTCCCTATAACTCCTCCTATTACTCCATATAACCCTCCCTATAACTCCTCCTATTGCTCCATATGACTCTCCCTATAACTCCTATTGCTCCCTATAACCCTCCCTATAACTCCTCCTATTGCTCCATAAAAATCTCCCTATAACTCCTCCTATTGCTCCATATAACACTCCCTATATCTCCTCCTATTGCTCCATATAACCCTCCTCCTCCTATTACTCCATATAACACTCCCTATAACTCCTCCTATTGCTCCATATAACCCTCCCTTTAAAGGAAAACGATACCCCCAAAATGAATACTTAAGTAACAGATAGTTAACATCATATAAATAGACCAAATGGTTAGAAGCAAGAGGGCCCACTGACACCTGGAGTTTTCCTGGTATCCCTGTGGGCCAGTCCGACACTATATTGCTCCATATAACCCTCTCTATAACTCCTCCTATTGCTCCATATAACCCTCCCTATAACTCCTCATATTGCTCCATATAACCCTCCCTATAACTCCTCCTATTGCTCCATATAACCCTCCCTATAACTCCTCCTATTGCTCCATATAACCCTCCCTGTAACTCCTCTTATTGCTCCATATGACTCTCCCTATATCTCCTCCTATTGCTCCATATAACCCTCCCTATAACTCCTCCTATTGCTCCATATAACCCTCCCTATAACTCCTCCTATTGCTCCATATAAATCTCCCTATAACTCCTCCTATTGCTCCATAAATCTCCCTATAACTCCTCCTATTGCTCCATATAGCTAACCCCTCCTATTGCTCTTTATAACCCACCCTATAACTTCTATTTCTCCAGAACCCTATTCAATCCTCCAATTTAGGGATGCACCGAATCCACTTTTTTGGATTCGGCCGAACCCCCGAATCCTTCGCTAAAGATTCGGCCGAATACCGAACCGAATCCGAACCCTAATTTGCATATGCAAATTAGGGGTGGGAAGGGGAAAAAAGTTTTTACTTCCTTGTTTTCTGACAAAAAGTCACGCGATTTCCCTCCCCGGCCCTAATTTGCATATGCAAATTAGGGTTCGGATTCGGTTCGGCTGGGCAGAAGGATTCGGCCGAATCCGAATCCTGCTGAAAAAGGCCGAATCCTGGCCGAATCCCGAACCGAATCCTGGATTCGGTGCATCCCTACTCCAATTGCATCAAATAACCCCCCTATAACTCCTCTTATTGTGTCAATTAACATTACCTATGATTCTTCCCTATAACTCCTCTTATTGCTCCATTTAAATCCCATTCACTCTTCCTATTGCTACATATACACCTTTTTATAACTCCTCCATATAACCCTTCCTATGGCTCTTCCTTATAATTCTTCCTATTACTCCGTCAAACTCACAAAACCTTCCCTATTAGCCTTCTTACATTTCTTGCTGGAGCTCAGATCTGCTTTCAGGTCACCTGCTCATTTATAAACACGGTGCAGATTTGCATCTGGGCAGTAAATGATGCCAACCAATAAAATTTTTGCTTTCACTGTTCTTCCTGGAGATGGTTGCTATGGGTTATTGGTGCAAATCGCCATAAATAAGCCTCTCTAGCAAATTCCAGAATTCACCAAGCAAGGGGATTCCATTCCCTAAGGTATAACTGAGGAACGGATATAGAAACAGTTGTTGTTCAAGTTCTTCTGGCCTACACCATCTACTGTATGTGCTGAGAACCCACAAATCTGATCCCTCCTTCTCCTTACCCACAATGGGTTAGCCAATCTTGCCTGTCAACTGTACTAATCTTTGCACACTCATGCAGTGGCCCACTAATAATACAATGCAAAATCCCTGGTGGTCATGATTCCCTCGCCTTCACTGAAAAATGTTAGACGAATAACCCATGAGTATGAAGTACAAAGATAAGAAAGCTTGTGTATCACTGGAGGGGCTGGTATTTACTTTATATATCAAGGGTTTCATGAAGATTTAAATGCCTTTCAACTGAAGTTTTAAAATCTTCTAATAAAAGAACAAATGAGAACAAATGAGTTTTGTCATAGGCCAATATATAGGTGATTGGAATAGCAAATGTATAGGCGACTGAGACAGGTATATATGGTCAACAATAGCAAGGATTTTGGCAGATTTGAATATTCATGTTAAAACACAATTAATCGCTTTGCTATGAATAACTACTAGATTTGTGATTCATTGCTGTGCATTGATTTGTGTACTGTGAATTACAAATGGATTCATCATCATTGTTGCCATGAATTCAAAATGCCATGATTTGTTTCTGGAAATACCTTCCCTTGGATCAATTTGTTTCTGGTTCAGAGGCCAATTCATTACGTGAGAAAGGGGCTGTTTTGGTGAATCTGTGTTTTTTTAAGTGATCTATGTCTGACAAACAGTGACCAAAGCTAATTGACTACTTTTAAATGCTGTTTTCTCAATACAACGGACCCTCCTGTTCTTTCAAAAGAAATCCAGTGTTTTGTTCTGATAGGACGATTAAGAAATAGTGAAATCCTGATTTCATTCAACAGAGAGATTTTGCATTTCTACACTAGCTGAAGTATGAGTAGAGAAACAGTAAAGGGGTTGTTCACCTTTAAATTTAGTATGATGTAGCGAGTGATATTCTAAGACAATTTGCAATAGGTTTTCATTTTTTTATTATTTGTGTTTTTTGAGTTATTTAGCTTTTTATTAAGCAGCTGTCCAGTTTGTAATGTCAGCAATCTGGCTGTCAGGGTCCATTTTACTCTAGCAACCATGCATTGATTTGAATAAGAGACTGGAATGTGAATAGGAGAGGGCTGAATAGAAAGATAATTAATAAAAAGTAGAACTAACAGTAAAGGTGTAGCCTTTCAGAACATTTGTTTTTAGATGGGGTCGGTGACCCCCATTTGAAAGCTGGAAAGAAAGAAAAAGGCAAATAATTTAAAAACTATATAAAAAATAAATAACCCAATAGTCCAATTAACTAAAAGTTAACTTGAATGTGCAGCACCCTTTTAAAGGAACAGTAACACCAAAAAATTAAAGTGTTTAAAAGTAAATATTTGCACTGGTAAAGCTGATCTGTTTGCTTCAGAAACACTACTATAGTTCATATAAACAAGCTGCTGTGTAGCAATGGCGGAAATGTATTCGTGCACGTCCGCAAATTTTCCTATTGGATCTTTAGCACTGGGGATTGGTGCACAGGAATGTATTAAAATGTTTGTATTTATTGCGCATCCCCAGTGTTTCTGAACGATGTGGTTGGGCGCCATGGTGCCCCCTAAAATCCTGCTGCCCTAGGCCCACACCTTGGTGACCTTTCCATAAATTCGGGCCTGAGCACAGGTTAAATAGTGGATAATAGATAACACCATTATGTTCTACAGAGCTTATCTGCTGTGTAACCTGAGCCTTTTACACTTTTATTTTTTGATGATACTGTTCCTTTAAGGGACTGATTTATGTCTTTTTCAAGAAAAACATGGCCACGAAAAATACGCGTGAGTACTTTCTGAAATCTAAAATTGTCGGGATTTACAAAACAATTTTGGCCAGTAAAGAAGTAAAGGTAGGTTGTATAGAAGTGGGAACAACTTTATTTATTTTAAAGTTTACTTGGGAGAAAGGAACAGAAATACATTTTTATTGTAAATCAGCTAGTATTCCAAAAAAAAAAAAAAGTTTGGTGAGTTTTGTTGCATTTGTTTTCTCTCGACTTCAAAAATTAATAAATAGGCATCTAAGTGTACCATAGGCCTACAAGATGCAAAATAACATTTATCACTGGTACAGTTATGGGATTGCTTATCCTGAAACCCGTTATCCAGAAAGCTCTGAATCACCAGATGGCCATCTCTCATAAAGCCCAGTTTAAGCAAATAATTCTAATTTTTAAAAACAATTTCCTTTGGGATAATAAAACAGTACCTTGTACTTGATACCAGCTAAAATATAATGAAATCTTACTGACAGCAAAACTTAACTACCTTTAAGTAAACGTTTAGTGGAATGTAATAGAATGGCCAATTCTAAGCAACTTTTCTATTTGTTTTCATTATTTATTTTTGGTAGTTTTAAAATTATTTGCATTTTTCTACTGACGCTTTCCAGTTTTTAGATGGGCGTAGCTGACCCCGTCTAAAAAGAAAATGCTCTGTAAGGCTGTGCACTTATTATTCAAGTCTCTTAGTATTATCCAGTCTCTTATTCAAAGCAATGCATGGTTGCTAGGTTAATTTGGACCCTAGCTACCAGATTGTTTATAATGCAAATTGGAGAGCTGCTGAATAAAAAGCTAAATAACTCAAAAACCTTAAATAATAAAAAAGGAAAGCCAATTGCAAATTGTCTCAGAATATCACTCTCTACATCATACTACAAGTTAACTCAATGGTGAACAACCCCTTTAATGTTTAAACAATTGTTTAGTAGACTTTAGGTATGGAAATCCAAATTACAGAAAGATACCTTATCCAGAAAACTCCAGGTCCTGATCATTCTGGATCCATTATTTGGAAACCTGTTATCCAGAAAGCCCAGAATTAGGGGAAGCCCATCTCCCATAGACTCCTTTTTATCCAAATAATTTAAAAAAATTCAATTATTTTCTTTTTTATTGTAATAGTAAAACATGAGATTGTACTTGGTCCAAACTCAAATCTAAGTAATCATTATTGGAGGCAAAACAATCCTATTGGGTTTATTTAATGTTTATACTGTCTTCAGAAAACATGTTTTTTTCAAAAAGCATCAGTTAATAGTGCTACTCCAGCAGAATTCTGCACTGAAATCCATTTCTCAAAAGAGCAAACAGATTTTTTTATATTCAATTTTGAAATCTGACATGGGGCTAGACATTTTGTCAATTTCCCAGCTGCCCCTGGTCATGTGACTTGTGCCTGCACTTTAGGAGAGAAATGCTTTCTGGCAGGCTGCTGTTTTTCCTTTTCATTGTAACTGAATGTGTCTCAGTGGGACATGGGTTTTTACTATTGAGTGTTGTTCTTAGATCTACCAGGCAGCTGTTATCTTGTGTTAGGTTACCTTCCCATTGTTCTTTTGTTTGGCTGCTGGGGGGGGGAGGGAGGGGGTGATATCACTCGAACTTGCAGTACAGCAGTAAAGAGTGATTGAAGTTTATCAGAGCACAAGTCACATGACTTGGGGCTACTGGGAAATCGACAAAATGGCTAGCCCCATGTCAGATTTCAAAATTGAATAAAAAAATCTGTTTGCTCTTTTGAGAAATGGATTTCAGTGCAGAATTCTGCTGGAGCAGCACTATTAACTGATTCATTTTGAAAAAAACATGTTTTCTGATGACAGTATCCCTTTAAAATATTTTTTAGTAGGTTTAAGGTATGGAGATCCAAATTACGGAAAGAAAAACCCCAGGTCCCGAGCATTCTGGATAACAGGTTCAATACCTTTATATGGAAAATGTTTTCTTCTACACATTAAAATATATTTAGGTTAAGGAACCATTTAGCCATAAAAAGACGTGAGGAATCCTGCGGGAGTTTGGTTCCTTTTATATAGATTTCTCCAATGAGAATACAATATATTAGCAGTTCTCACCTCGGGCAGGAATTTAGCAGTGCCTGCATTTATCAAGGCTTTTGTGGAGAGCATTAACTTTTCCACTCACCATGCCAACATACACAGAGAATAAAGCATGCACACCCAGTAGGGTTACCACTTTTTCTGTAAGAAAATAATTTCTCTGTTATCTTTGCTCCTTATTAATAGCTTTGGCACTAAATGTCAATTTCCCTGGCTGGGGGGGGGGGACATACCTGTTAGGTGACAGAGAACCTTCTGCACGACTAACAACTTACTTCTAACTTCATCAACTAGCAAAAAATAGAAATAATTGTAATTTGGATATGGAAAGAAGTCTGTAATCTGCTTGTATGTTAGTACTCTGATTCCTATTCCCTGCACAAGTATATTTATGTAGTATACAGTTGGTTTTAGTATTGACAGAAGACAAGATGTGTATGCACAAGCATCTGGAAGAACATTGCAGTGGTATAACTAGACTTTCTGCAGAGCAACTTTGGGGCCCTCCCCAATTTATATTAGTTTAGGCAACATCAGGCAATTTAGTGCACACTAAGAAGGAATTGGAAGGGGCAGAACAATACAGCAAACCTGATGTTCCACAGTCTGGTTAATAAGGGAAATGAAAGGCAGAACCAGAGGGGCTTTATTAATAATGGAGCACCAGTGTATCATGTTGATTTTATTGTATATAGGATTTTAGCCATAAGGGAATGGAAGAGGTTTTCCTTAGTCTTTTTAAACTTTTTTATAATGCATTTATTTTCTAGCACTTTTTGCAGGCTGGATATCTAACCATGTCTAATAAAACCCATGTATGTATGGCTTCTTGATTCCCTAGCATCTTAGTTGTTACCACTAAACTCACCTGATTCTGTTTCCAACAGTTATTCCCTCTTCTTTCACCTTTCTCCTCACACAGTTCCTAGTGCCAGGCAATGCCCCCGCGCAGCTGTGCGCAACCGGGGTGCAAACAAAGATGTGCGACGACTAGGATGTTCTCCATACCTTGTGACCCGTTCTCCTTTACTGATGCCTCCTGCCTCAAGCTTCCTAACACTATCCACTTTCCTTCTTCTCATGTGGAGACTAAGGAGCAGGGCCACCATTAGAAAATACGGGCCCCGTACAAAAAATTTTTCGGGGCCCCCAAGCCCACCCCAGTTCCCGCCCACTCCACACAACATTTAAAAGACCACTCAGACATCAGTGCTAAAAAAGCTAACCCCCCACACACACAAGTTATAAAAAAGCTATTGATGGTCAGGGCCCCCTTATAAGTTACAAAAAAACTTTGGTGCCTAGGCCCCCCTTAAAAGTTTTTTAAAGGTTTGGTGGTCAGGGCCCCCCTACAAGTTAAAAAAAAATAATTGGTGACCAGGGCCCCCCTATAAATTAAAAAAAATTGGGGCCCAAAAGAATATTTTTTTTAAAAAAACATTGGGGCCAGGGCCCCCCCTACAAGTTGAAAATAAATTGGGGCCCTAAAGAATATTTTTTTAAAAAAATTGGCACCAGGGCCCCCCTTACAAGTAAAAACAAATTGGAGCCCCATAGAATATTTAAAAAAAAAAACATTTGTGGCAGGCGCCTGTATAGTATTAAAATAATACATTGGTGGACGGGGGATTTAAAAAAAAAAAAACACACATTGGTGTTCAAAGGAATTGAACTCATGGCTTCAGGACTTCCACTTCGCCTCCTTTCGTGACTTTGGGTCTTTTCGCTGCTTCAGGACTTCAATTTCGGTTGTTTTCGTGACTTCGGGTCTTTTTGCAGCTTTATGACTTTTCCACCACTTTTCCACCACTTTCGCATTTCGGCTGTTCTGGTTTTTTCGCAGTTTTGGGACTTCGACTTTTCCCAGTCAAGGGGGGCACGGCTTTTTCGAAAGTGCAGCACCGACGGCCCCCCTTCAGGCCCGGGCCTGGGACACTTGTACCCCCCCTGATGGCGACCCTGTTAAGGAGGCTTTCATATAATAGATATTGGCCTTAAAGGAGAAGGAAAGGTTAAAACTAAGTAAGCCTTATCAGAAAGGTCCATCTAAATATACCAGTAAACCCCAAAAGTAGTGCCGCTCTGAGTCCTCTGTCAAAAGAAACACAGCATTTCTTTCCTTCTATTGTGTACACATGGGCTTCTGTATCAGACTTCCTGCCTTCAGCTTAAACCTCATTGCCCTGGGCAAGAGCATGCTCAGTTTGCTCCTCTTCCCCCGCCCCCCTCCCTTCTCTACTGTAATCTGAGCCCAGAGCAGGGAGAGACTCAGGCAGGAAGTGATGTCATACCACGTTAATACTGCAGCTGCTATCCTAAACAGACAGAGAGTTTCTAGAGCTATTTACTCAGGTATGGTAAAACATTGTACAGAATAAATATAGCATTCTAGCTTGCACTATTGCAGCTAATCTATTGGCAATAAAATGCCTCCGTAGCTTTCCTTCTCCTTTAACACAACTGGGTGCCACCCTCCCACAGATGTTACTCTCTAAACAGGAAAAACATAAAGAAGTACATTGGATAACTTTGTTAACCACAAATACTACTTATAATGTAAGATATCACCTTGAATGGCATCACTTGAGAGACCTTTAGAAAACGTTTCCACTAAAGGGATCATAAAACTTTGGTCTGAGATCCTATCGGAATATATTTTATTAAATAGGATAGGTGGAGGGTGATATTTTTGTTTGGGTAGGCTAAGTCTAATGTATGTTACATCAACAGTTTCTTCACCTGTGATTTTCCACTGGCGGAGGAAACAGCTGATTCAGCCCCAAATTATAAGCACTGGCAAATGTTGAAATTCACCTGACAGCACACAGTGACAGGGAGTATTTTTGTCTAAAAATGTACCACAATCTACAATGTGTCCCATACATGGACACTGCATGGCTAAGTACAAAATCATTTTTCACTTGACATGGACAAAGCCAAGACTATTTTGAAAATAATGCATAAATAAAACATTAAAGCATGTTTATTGGTCTACTTTCACATAGTGATATGTTAACTGTCATTTAAGGGAGATCTTATATATATAAATTATAATGCAGATATATTTTGGTCTCCTTGCAAAAACAGTAGCTGCCCTTTTACTGCAGTTTCAAAGTAACACAATATAACAGTAGATGAGGTTGAGAAATCACCTGCATTCAGCAAACAACACAGCATTTGTGTGTAAGTGAAAGTAGCCAAAGTGATCTGTTAGCTGATACAGAGGATGGTGAATTGAATTGAATTGATACAATAGTTTCTATATCATACACGGCTAAGAAATGTTTTAACTAATTGTATCAACTAATTGTAGCAAATTGTAACAGTTCAGATGCTCCTGGATCCCTGAGCTGCCAGACTTAAACCCCAGAGCCACGAACATTAAACTTAATACTTCAATTTGGGGGAAAACAGTAAAAAGCAATTGAAGAAAAGTCTTTGTTTATGGTGAACAATCTGAAAACAACTCAACTGAAAAAAAAGTGTTTGGAAGATGAACAACCCCTTTAAGGAAACAATCGCCAATATCCAATCACAATGGTTCCATTGAACTATTCAGGTAGGTGTTGGCTGAAACTCAGACAGGTGTGAAAGTGAGATCTGGTCACAATGGTACCATAACGTCTGCATCACAGTTTCATATAACACCTACCTGGATAGATCAATAGAACTACCATTGACCATTATTTTTTTGTGCAATATAAGTATGAAATAATCGCCACATACCAGACAAGCGGGTGGAGGATTAGCAGCTGCTTTGTTTCTTGGCCTTGATCCCATCCTGGGTTAAACTCAGTTACACCCAGGGCCGGATTTACGTAGTGGGTGCCCCTAGGCCCACTGCTGTTCGTCACCCCTGTCCCCTCCCCTTTATTCATGCATATTTTCATCATCTGGACTGGAGCAATGGGGATTGGCGCATGGGAATTTAAAAAATTATTGTATACCCAGTGCATCCCCAGTGTTTTTAAACCAATGTGGGTTAGGTTGGGCAGCATCCCGACCCCCTAAAATCCTGCCGCCCTAGGCCCGGGCCTAGGTGTCCTTTCCACAAATCCGGGCCTAGTCACACCTACTCCCTAACTATGTTTGGCACACAGATCAGCTCATAAACTTTCCCATCTGAAATCTCCATTCGGGTGAATTTCAGATTTTCAGTGCAAAAGCTCATAAAGACATCACTGGAGTTACCAGGTAGGAATTTTTATCTAAACAGTCACCAGCCCCCCTTGCTCCTCCCCAGACAAGTTCAAATAGACACATTGATCATTTAGATGATTTTTTGTTTTTCTTTGAATTTTTCTTTAAATTTTTTATGCAAACACGTTTGGGGAGGCTTAGTCTCCCCAAGCCTTGAAAATCCGCTTATGAGTCAGGAATATATGAGAAGACCATATGCATTTAAATACGTATATCTTGCCTCTGATTATGTCTTCCACTACTTCATTCTATTCATTTTCTGTCCCAGTTAATTCTAAGATTCTCAAGCAGGATGCTCTGTCCTATATAATCATGTTTCTCGCATTCTTATTTATCTTGTTCCTCCTTTCACCATACACCAATGTGTGCCTATTGGTTATAAGAGAAATAATACTTGATAATAGCCTCTAATCTTGTTTATGTTGCTTTATTACTATACTAACAGCAGATAATATTGTGCTTTGATATAGGGTGACGCTTACACAGGAGCATTACAAATCGAGGTTGAGCTATAGGGGAGGGAGAAATGATTAAGGGATTTGCATGTGAGAATTAGAATCCCAAGTCTGATTTTGAAAGGGATGGGAAAAGCCAATGAAGGGATTTGCATCCTGATGCTACTGTACTGACAGTTAGGTGCTGGCAGCAGCATTTCTACAAATTAGGCTAGGGGCATGCAGAATAGTCACCAGAGAAAAGAATTATGATCTCAGGGTAGGGGTTTCTCCCATTAAAGCCGATATATGGTTGTACTAAAACTTCCAGTTCTCCCCTACAATATCATGAAGACCACAAGTTGACAAAGAATGCAATATATCACTTGTCAAATAGATCTCTGTTCCTGGGGCAGGACTCGGCACTAAAGGTCCCCATAGATGCAACGATTCTTCTTTGGTGAACGACAGATTTCAGTGCACTCTGACCAATCCATTAAATTATCTATACGTATGCGTTAGTGACCCCCCCCCATTTGAAAGAATCAGAAGCAAATAATTAAAAAACTATACAAAAATAAAAATAAATAATGCAGACCAATTAAAAAGTTCTATAACATAGTAAAAGTGAACTTAAAGGTGAACTAAACCATTAATGTTATAGGTTCCAGGACATATTGGAAGTACCAGATGATTCCATGTAAATAGCTACACCCTGTGTCAGACTGGGGTACCTGGATGACTGGAAACCTTGCCACACGGGCCCACACTCTATCAAAAACCGCCACCACCCACAGACAAACTGGTCTCCGCATTGACGAGAAGTGGGCCAGGTATGGTCGGGCCCATTGGGATTTCTCTCAGTGTCCTGGTGGGCCATTCTGACCCTGGTTCTCATTACTGAATTAAACCAAGGACCCCAGTGTAGCAATGCTACATACTGTACTGTTTTGTGCTAAACCCAGGGCTGATATAAGAAATTACGGGGCACCGTACAACAACATTTCTGGGCCCAGCCCCCAAGCCCTACCCCAGATCCCACCCACCCCATACCACAGTAAAAAAGCCACACAGACATCAGCCCTAGAAATGGTAACCCCCCCCCACACACACACCATAAAAAGCCATTGATGGTCAGGGCCCACTTATAATTAAAAAAAAATTGTTCACCAGGGCCCCCCATAAAAGCTTCTTTTTTTTAAAAAAAAACATTGGTGGCCATGGCCCCTTCTTACAAGTTAAAAAGTAACATTGGGGGCCCCAGAGAATATTTTTTTTTAAAAAAAAACATTGGTGGCAGGGGCCTATAGAGTATTAAAATAATACATTGGTGGCCAGGGGTTTATTAAAATAATAAAAACACTGGTGTTCAGTAGAACTGAACTCAGGTCTTTGGCTATGGCACCTTCCATGGCTTCGGGACTTAGGCTCCTTTTGTTGTTTTTCAGTCTTTTCTCTGCTTCAGGATTTCAAAGTTGGCTCCTTTCATTGTTTCGGGTCTCTTCCCGGCTTCAGGACTTTTCCAGGCTTCGGGACTTCAACTGTGGCTTCTTTTGTAGCTTTGGGTCTTTTCACGGCCTCAAGACTTAAACTTTTGGTCTTTTCGATGCTTCATTGCTTCAGGTGTTTTCCCGGCTTCGGGACTTTTGCTCCTTTCATAGCTTTGGGTCTTTTTGCAGCTTCATGACTTCAACATCAGCTCCTTTTGTAGCTTTGGGTCTTTTCCTGGCTTCAGGACTTCAACTTTTGCTCCTTTCATATCTTTGGGTCTTTTTGCCCCTGAGAACAATTTAACAGGAAAACTTTATGGTTTAGTGGCCCTTAAGAAACATTAAAGTTCTTTAGCACCCAGACCTGCCATCTCGTCTCTTACACACAGGCTACTTAGTATATTATACTGTATATGTGTCTCAACTCACGACATTAATTCCAGTCTTCTTGCAATCCCTTAAACTGGCACTAAAAAGCATAGAGCCCCAGGGTGTGTATTTAGCCATTTATTCCTTTATTTTCAGGTCTCTGGCATTTTCTGCTAAGTGGATTTTTCCCATTCTTCCAGCAGGCAATGATAGAGTTCATTAAATCCATTCAGCAGCTTCCAGCTCTGATCCCCATTGCCCTGCAGCTCAGAGAAGCCCCTTTACTCCCTCTCTCTCTTTATACAAAAAATACAAAAATAGGACATGGAGAATTTCTAGATTTTTTTTATCAATTCATTCAAATAATGGCCATTCAATTTCCCAGCCTGCCTCTGGGGATTTTTTTTTCAGGCTTGAGGAATCCATAAAGTAGGTCACTAAAATCATACCAGAGGTTTTTGTAAACTACATCCCCCACATCCCCCAGTAGCCACAGTAGTTCACAAGTTTGTTTCAGGGCTAGATTAAGGGTTTGATGAACCTTGAGCAGTATATATATTTCTTAATAAGCCCTTAAAAATATCAATACTGTACAGTGAAACAGGGAGCAATGTAGGAGCAACGAAGGGTGAGGGATATTCTTGAATACCAGTAAGGCAATGTCCTAATTATCTAATGTATTCAGCTTTGTATTTGGGTCCATTGCTGCACCAGGCATCAGACCTCCAAATGCCCTTGTCCTGTGCAGTGATGCCAGAAGAGATGGGTGCCCTCCTGAGCATTTTATTTCTGCATATGCACCTGAGGGTTAAAGCTGCCTCTCTACACACAGAGCCTATATAGAAAATACAACTCTGGGGGTATAGTAGAATTGCAGTTGTAGAAAAAGTGGGGGTGGCCAGCATAGTAGGCTACATTTGCACTTTGTATCAGAGCTGCCCATACTACCAGAACCTAGGAGAAATGTGTAGTTCAAAACAGGAATAACAGGTCTGCTGTGCCATGCAACCATCTGATCCCTGGGTATGGGTGCCAAATTCTCAGATAAACGTAATTAGGAACACTCAACCCTCGTTAATAAAGCCTGTGTAGGGTTCAGGTGCTAAACTGGAAGACCCTCACCTGCTTTTCGTGTCAACTGATACATCCAGAAGAAGAAATCCAGTAGCACTCTGAAGTTGAAAAATCTTTAGATTTATTTAGCTCATATTCATACAAAACAAGGGCAACGTTTTGGGCCCTACTTGACTCTTTATCAAGCCTAGACTTCTTCTACAGTCTCAGATAAATAGCATGGAGCATTGGCTTAGGCAATACATGCTTACACGTAGACCTGCACTCATACTCTGTAACATACTGAACTATCTGTGTATTATATATTTGCTCCCACTTCCCAGGCTCCATTTCCAGTGTATCTCTATGTACAGGACCAACCCTAAACTGTTAACACTCTGTAGAACTTTGGTACAAAAGGGCAGTAAAGCAATTAGTATGACATGGTAACTAAATGCAGGCTTCCCTTAGACTGAGCCATTCCTACTACATAAACAAGATGAATCTGCCACCACCCATCAGCGCATCTTATATTCCCCCATCTCACTGCCTCTCACTCAGCCATTCTATCCATCAACCCTGTAATTTTCTCTTATTGAATCTATGCATTATTTATTTATTGCCCATGGGTTTCCTTTGATCCTTAAGCACAACTAGTTCCAGTGCAGTACCGTGATATATTCATCTCCAACCAGTATGGAGTCTGGAAGCCTGCATACTACAAGTCCCACCACCTTTAGCCAACAGCTGGCTTGGGCTGATACCAAGCCTTGAACTAGTTACGTATACCAGTCCAATGGGACGTCCGCAGTACAGCTTTCTATTGATCAGTCTGATGCCTTCTGTTTAACTAGGTCAGATACCTTTGGAGCTCCTCAACTAACCACAACCCCTTACTTTAGTTTAATATTGAATACAAGCCTAAATATTTATATTTATAAAGTGTCCGACAGTACCAGCACTCAAAACAATGCAAAGCCAGTGGTGCACAATCAAACATAAGGTAAATAGCAAACATAAGGTAAATAATGTTACATGTTAATCCGACGTTTCGGTCCCAAGGAAGGACCGAAACGTCGGATTAACATGTAACATTATATGAAAATAAAGCAGTGGAGTGCGGGATTTTTCAACAATTCCATATGTAAATCTTTTGAGCCTGCACCCGAATCTAACCGAGTCCGGATTAGAGTGTGGCTGCTAAGAATTGACTATATATTTATTAGGGTTACATCAGTTGCTTATATAGCCAATATGACGTGTTACAAAAGTATGCCTTAGCCTAAGGGAAAATGAAAAGTGTGTGTCTGCAGAAAGAAACATTGTAGAAGTTGTGAGAGTGGGGTGTGCTGGTATGTGTGATAAGAAGAGATAAGAAACATATTCGCCCAAGGGCATTGGGGGCTGCTCAGGCCAGCTGGGGAGTACGTGCCATATAAGCATGTTTTGCACAAAGAAGTTTGAGCAAGGACAGAAGTTACAAGGATAGAAGTTAACCCTTTCAGTTCCCCCCTTTTATATATATATATATATATATATATAGACAAATACATGAGGTCCTCTGCACTTAACCCATTATCAATATATTTAAGACAGAGACATTTTTTGCATACTGCTACTGAAAAATGCCTTACCCTTTAAAAAAAACAGGGATTGTTTGTCCATATATTGCAATATGTTTAAGCTGGCCAACATTTTTTAGTAGTAGTATGCACAAAATGTCTCTGTCTTAAATATATTGATAATGGGTTGAGTGCAGAAGACTCTTGTATTTGTCTATATGTATTTTGTGGTCACAGCCTCATTGCAATTAGTGGTGAGCACAACTTTCACTTGTTTGTTATAGTTTATACAGGAGCAGTGACCAGCTCCATGTTGTAGCTCCCATCCTTCCCAGCTATAGTCAGGTGATCCCACTGGTGTCTAAAAAAAGGGCAGCCAAGTTTGGGAGTTTTACTTTGAAAGCAGCTAGTAAGTTGCAGGTAAAATTTAGTCCCTTTGTAAAATGTATAATGAAGCAATAGAATTCTTAATGAATCAGATAAAATTGAGCATAGGACTGGCCAGATATGGGATGACTTTGACGTAGTTGGCCAGCTTAAATATATTGCAATATATGGACAAACAATCCCTGTTTTGTTTAAAGGGTAAGGCATTTTTCAGTAGCAGTATGCACAAAATGTCTCTGTCTTAAATATATTGATAATGGGTTGAGTTCAGAGGACTCTTGTATTTGTCTATATGTATTTTGTGGTCACGGCCTCATTGCACCCGCGCCTTATGTTTTTAAAAATTAGTGGTGGGCAGAACTTTCCCTTAATTAGCTTGTACTTTATCCTAAGATATTATTAATCCTTATTGAAAGCAAAACCAGCCTAATGTTTACATGATTTTCTAATAGCCTTAAGGTATTGAGATCCAAATTACAGAAAGATACGTTATCCGGAAAACCCAAGGTCCTGAGCATTCTGGATAACAGGTCCCATACATGGATATATATATCTTTTAGTACAAGGCTCTATTTTTTCATTGAAAGCCCTAGAAAGTAAGTGCTTTCTGGATGGACATATAGTATATACAATATATATATATATATATATATATATATATATATATATATATATATATATATATCATAACATTTTCCAAAAGATAGCTCTAGATCTCCAAGAAAACAGCACTTTAAATTGTTTATTATCAACTGATGCTGTCTGCAAACTTGTGTACTGAGAAAGCCTTAAAAAGTACATGCATAATGTATCTTCTTATAAAGTGATGTAAAAATGATAAGATATAGTAAGAAACTTATTACAGTAAAACTGATGCTGTGAGATACTGGAAGGTTAATTGGCTCCTGATAAAATTGCCCATAATGTGTGTGTACAAGTGATAGGGACCTGTGGGTTCTGGATAAAGCCAGAGGCAGGGGTGCTTCGCCAATGAGGCGACCATAGACTGTCGCCTCAGACGGCATCGCCCCACTAGGTACCAAGGGTGGCAAAAATGTTGCTCCTGGTACTTTAAGAGCCAAATTTCCGGTATTCAAACCCGAAATTCGGCTTTTCTAGCGCAGAGAGCGCAGTTAGGATCTCTGCGCTAGTGCGCTGGCCCTCTCTGCTGCCCTGGTGGACCCCCTCAGGCGCAAAAAGGTAAGCGCACGGGGGAGGGTGGCGGCAGCAACTGCTGCTGCCTCGGTCGCCGAAGGAGCCAGGATCGCCCCTGGCCAGAGGGGTTGCTGTTAGTTTCCATAGACAATCACTATTTATTGGGCTGATGGGGGATGTTTGGGTCTCTGTGTAATTGAAATGCTAGGGCCTATTTTGAATCCTAGTCCTGAGTTTGACACAGGCAGAAGGGTCTAGGTAGAAGTCTCTGTGCAATGGACCACTCCATCTTTTTTTTTGCAGGGGGGCTAGACACAGACTAGTTATGCCACTGATGTTGGTGCTAAATAAATGGGCCTGACTATGTATATTTTAATAGATTTGCCCTTCTGAATGAAAATGATAAGAAAACGAAAAAAAAATATGCACAGAAGAACCCAAACTTTCGTAATATCTGGAAAATCTAAATCTGTAATATGATAGAAAACAACTACAGGTATGGGATCCATTATCTGGAATTCCTTTATCCAGAAAGCTATATTTTATCCAAATAATCCAGATTTTTAAAAATGATTTCATTTTTCTCTGTAAAAATAAAACTGTAACTTTTGCTTGATCATTGGAGGCAAAACAATCCTATTGGGTTTAGTTCATTTTTAAATGACTTTTAAGTAGACCTGTGATCCGGGGTCCGTTATCCGGAAAACCCCAGGTCCCGAGCATTCTAAATAACAGGTGCCATACATGTATTAAACTTGTGAGCAAAAAGGTAATGCAAGGAATAAGTATGTGGTCATAGTATTGATGTTAGATTAGACCTTTCTTCGAATGCACGTAATGGAAAAGTAGTACCGGTGAATGAAGAACAAGAAGATTTATTGTGGAACCCCCTTTTATAACCATACATAATGATCATTTCTACTGTAATCACTTTTAGAAACCAGCATCAATTATCCTTAATAATGAATCGGAGCAAGTCCTTCATAATACCAGGGTCAAAATTCTGCTATGAAATAAAAGCAGCATAATGAGAAAATGCCCCTGGAAAAATATTCCAGTGTGGATTTCCTTTGGGGTTGGTAGTCTTCTGCATAAGGTCATTTTAACATTGAATTAGCTGTTGATGAGAACCAAGAAGGGACTGTTAGATAAAGAAGGAAAGGCCACAGCATTTCCTATAGTGGCGCACAGAATTCTGGGTGAAACACAGCAGAAGGGACGTAAAGGATGAGAGTGTTCCATGGACATAAATAGTGTCTTCACCTTTTTCTGAAAGATTTCATGTACCTGATGACGGCTGCATGACTTTTGCTTTAGGATTTTTTTTTTTACAGTAGCTGGTTTAAAGCCAAGGCAATGACCTGTCCTATAGAAACATAACTCAGGGCAATACAAGAAGTTATCAGTACATTAACAGGAGGAGCAGGGGCTTAGACTGAGTCAAATGAGCTGGTTATTTGGGTTGGTCAATCCCAATGAGTCCTAGGGAGATATTATATAAACAGCAATAGTATATTTATGGGTCACCACGCATTTACAATTTTAGTGGAATTGAAGATAGTACATGGGATTACCTATAGAAGAAGAGGATTAGTGCTTTGCAGGTGAGCTATGGGAAGAGATGCAAAAGGTTTTGGCCAGAAAGCCAGTACGCAATGGAACTGTGAGACAGGAATATCTAATAAACTAGAGAAAGCAAAACTTGTCATGTTTTGATTACACATACACACAATAAATAACATAAGATGTATTTATATATGTAATTAAAGTAATATCAACTTGCAAGTATCCAAACTCTAGTGCAGTGGATCCTAGATCTAATCTAGACCCCTATGGGAGAAAAATCTTTGCTTTCCTACATCTGAAAGCTTACCTTGATCAGTTTGCATGACATTTTGGGCGAACATATTTGTTGTCTTAAATAGGCTTAATGACGGATACTGATCAGTATTTTCCTGTATATGCACCTTCTTGTGAGTTAGTGGGAACTGCACTGCTAAGAATTACCCAGCATTTCTAAATTATTTTTATGGCAATAGATATCATGCTTTAAAAGCTCAAATTATTGACTTTCTGAGAACTGATGCCATTAACAGCAGGCTTAAGAGAGGAAAAAAAGTGGATCTGTGGCAAGACTTTAGGGGTCAGAACCACAAACAAGTTAAACATAAAGCAAATGCAGCTTTGTGAAATAACTCGCCAAAATAGAAACGTGGCCCAGGTACTCCAGCCCCAAGCTGTCCTAGTGACACGAAACGCGCCAGGCAAGAGATGATTATTTAAATAAAGCATTTATTTTAATCCATGAACTTCGGTCTGATCAATACGTGAGTTACCATTGTGCCTTGCACCAACATTTTTTTACTTCAAAAGACTTTAGGGGTGACATGCTGCCCAGCCACATCTGCTTTTGAGAACACAAGACATTTAACAATTGCTTCAATCTCTACATGCCAAATATTCAACTGATAAGTATGCGAAAGTGGGGTGGGGTTGGTTGTCCTTGGGGCATCCACAACGGTCCTGAAAATGTATATTATACTTGTTTCCTGTATAAAAGACGATACATATATACTTTAAGAGGTTTATTTTCACACAGAGCATTAAAAACCTAGGGGATTTTTTTTTATTATTCTTTGAAATGCTTTGATATGACATTTGCCCTCTAAGGTCAATAAGAAGTTGTTCACACTCGGCAGCAATAGATTGCATTTTTTGTAGCCGTTTGTCTCCTTTACTGAGCCTGTTATCTATGCCAGGGAATGTTAACCTGTGCTTCTCCTGCTGGTATTGAGCTCAGGGATGGAATTAGGGGAAGAGCCACATGCATTGGCAGGGCTGCCATCAGAAATCACGGGGCCCTGTATATAAAAAAAAAAAATCACAGCTTCAGCTCTTTTTGTGACTTTGGGTCTTTTTGCGGCTTCAGAACTTCAACTTTGGGTATTTTTGTGGCTTTGGCTCTTTTCGTGGCTTCAGGTCTTTTTGTGGCTTCAGGGCTTCAACTTCAGGTCTTTTTGTGGCTTCGAGTCTTTTCATGGCTGTAGGGCTTCAATGGCTTCGGCTTTGTTTGCGGCTTCGAATCTTCGGCGCTTAAGGTATTTTTGCGGTGTTGACTTTGTTTGTGTCTTCGGCGCAATGGAATTTTTCTGTACAGCACCTTGTAGTATAAAAATGCCATTTTTCATGGCAGAATCTGGTCAGCAACGTTTCAGGCCTACATGCGGCCTTTTTTCTGTTTGTGTCTTTCGGCGCTACAGGTCTCCGGGACTTTTGATTTTCGTGAATTCGGCGGCACAGCACTGTCAAGGGGGGGCTTGGCTAATTTGAAAAATGCAACACAGCTTGGGCCCTCCTTTAGGCCCTGATGGCAGACCAGGAAGGGGTGGGACCCTTACTATCAGAGGGGGGTCAGCTGGTTGATGAAAACAAAATAAAAGCGCAGATTCTGAACTCATATTTTTCATCTGTCTACACAAATGAGGAACCAGTAAGTGAAGGTTCCTTCTTAACAGTCCCAATTCTAATATTACAACTAATGATGCATGGTTCACACATGAAGAAATTCAAAAGAGACTAGAACATGTTAAGATTAACAAAGGTCCAGGGCCAGATGGTATTCATCCCAGGGTAATTAGCGATCTTAGCTTTGTGATTGCCAAACCTCTTTACTTAATTTTTCAGGATTCATTGAGATCTGGCATAGTGCCGAGAGACTGGCGTATTGCTAATGTGGTGCCTCTATTCAAAAAAGGATCCCGTTCTCAGCCTCAAAACTATAGGCCAGTTAGTCTGACGTCAGTGGTAGGAAAGCTTTTCGAAGGGTTAATAAAGGATAAGATACTGGACTTCATAGCAAATCATAATACTATGAGTTTGTGCCAGCATGGTTTTATGCGTAATAGATCTTGCCAGACTAACTTAATTTCTTTTTATGAGAAGGTAATTAGAGACCTCGATTCTGGGATGGCAGTGGATGTGATTTACTTAGACTTTGCTAAAGCATTTGATACAGTGCCACACAAAAGGTTACTGGTTAAATTAAGGAATGTTGGCCTGGAACATAGTATTTGTACCTGGATAGAGAACTGGCTAAAAGATAGACTACAAAGAGTGGTGGTAAATGGAACATTTTCTAATTGGACCAGTGTTGTTAGTGGAGTACCGCAGGGCTCTGTACTAGGTCCCTTGCTTTTCAACTTGTTTATTAATGACCTGGAGGTGGGCATTGAAAGTACTGTTTCTATTTTTGCAGATGATACTAAATTGTGCAGAACTATAGGTTCCATGCAGGATGCTGCCACTTTGCAGAGTGATTTGTCTAAACTGGAAAACTGGGCAGCAAACTGGAAAATGAGGTTCAATGTTGATAAATGCAAGGTTATGCACTTTGGCAAAAATAATATGAATGCAAGTTATACACTAAATGGCAGTGTGTTGGGAGTTTCCTTAAATGAGAAGGATCTAGGAGTCTTTGTAGATAACACGTTGTCTAATTCTGGGCAGTGTCATTCTGTGGCTACTAAAGCAAATAAAGTTCTGTCTTGCATAAAAAAGGGCATTAACTCAAGGGATGAAAAAATAATTATGCCTCTTTATAGGTCCCTGGTAAGGCCTCATCTGGAGTATGCAGGGCAGTTTTGGACTCCAGTCCTTAAGAGGGATATAAATGAGCTGGAGAGAGTGCAGAGACGTGCAACTAAATTGGTTAGAGGACGGAAGACTTAAATTATGAGGGTAGACTGTCAAGGTTGGGGTTGTTTTCTCTGGAAAAAAGGCGCTTGCGAGGGGACATGATTACACTTTACAAGTACATTAGAGGACATTATAGACAAATGGCAGGGGACCTTTTTACCCATAAAGTGGATCACCGTACCAGAGGCCACCGCTTTAGACTAGAAGAAAAGAACTTTCATTTGAAGCAACGCAGGGGGTTCTTCACAGTCAGGACAGTGAGGTTGTGGAATGTACTGCCAGGTGATGTTGTGATGGCTGATTCAGTTAATGCCTTTAAGAATGGCTTGGATGATTTTTTGGACAGACATAATATCAAAGGCTATTGTGATACTAAGCTCTATAGTTAGTGTAGATATGGGTATATAGAATTTAATTAAAAGTAGGGAGGGGTGTGTGTATGGATGCTGGGTTTTCATTTGGAGGGGTTGAACTTGATGGACTTTGTCTTTTTTCAACCCAATTTAACTAACTACCTAACTAACTAACTGTGCATCGGGCATAATTTGCTGGGGGTAATTGCAGAGGGAGTGATGTATGGTAGAGAATGGAAAGCAGCAGAGGAAAGCAAGTGGTGGGAGTGGCATGCAGACCACAGGGGAGACCCGTCTTTGTTTGTAGTACAGTTACAGTATGGGTTGGAGTAGGCTCAACAATGCAAACGTTGGAGCATCTCTGAGGTCTAAACCCTAAACATTTTTCTATAATAGACTATCATTCACTCTGTACATTGAAGGATCTATTTTTCACCAGGATGTGCCTGCTTTATCTATACTTTACCTCACCCGACATTTCCTTGTCTGTTCCCCCATTTCCTTAAAATTCCTCTACAGAGAAGAAATGGCACAGTCGACTCAAGTTCTTTATTACCGTGCATAGTTTTGCGGTGTCGGCAAACACTGAGAAACGGCCTTTCACACCAATTTTAAGGCGATGAATAAATTATAAGCAATTGCAGGTAGAGCGGAACCCTGAGGAGCTCGCAAAAAACCTCAACTGGAAATGTTCCAAATACATGCCTTTTATTCTTATGCTTTTCTTACTAAGAGGATTGCGGTTTATGTGATACCTTTATGGATGTATTGACATTATACCAGCTCTCAAGGCAGCAGATTCCATCTTCAGGCAAATAATATAAAGTGTGCTTCCAACAAAAACACAACTTCTGCAGCTTCCTCAGCTGTTGCTCAACTGCCCCCTTAAAGAGAAAAAAAGGCTCATGAGAACGACTGAAAATCATTTTGGTAAAATTTTGGGAAACTACATGAACCTTTCTAAATACCTGATGTATGTCCAGAGAGAGTCTTTTATAATGCTTGCTATACCCAATGAAAAAAAGAAAAAATGCTTTAAGTTAAACACAAAATTAGGCCTCTCAGGCTGGTCCATTTGTTTGGCTCCATGATCAATGATCAAACCTTAAAGGGATTTTGTCATTATTTTTATGGTGTCGTTTTTATACCATATAAAACTTCATTCCTAATCTAATAAGTGTAGTTGTAATATTGGTGTGTAGGCAGCCATCTAATCTCTCATTTTCCCTGGTCATGTGCTTTCAGAAAGAGCCAGTGCTGCACTATGGAACTGTTTCTGACAGGCTATTGTTTCTCCTAGTCAATGTTACTGATGGAGACACAGTGGGACTTGGGTTTTTACTATTGAGTGCTGTTTTTATATGTACCAGGGAGCTGTTATCTGGATACCTTCCCATTGTTCTACTGATGGGCTGCTGGGGGGGGGGAGGAGAGTGATATCACTCCAATTTGCAGTATAGCAGTAAAGAGTGACTGAAGTTTATCAGAGCACAAGTCACATGAATGGGGTACCTGGGAAACTGATAATATGTCTAGCCCCATGTCAGATTTCAAAAATTAATATAAAAAAATCTGTTTGCTCTTTTGAAAAATGGATTTCAGTGCAAAAATCTGCTGGAGCAGCACTTTTAACTGATGCGTTTTGAAAAAAACATGTTTCATTGTATTCTTTCGTGTCATTACAGACATGGGGCCTTGCAGAATGGATCTGCCTTTTCTCCAATTGTATTTTTATGGCGGCAGAGAAAATGAATACTAGCCAGGAAAACCTGATCCACAGGCTTCTGCCCAAATGACCACAATTTCCACTGGGGGGGTAGAGAGCCTGGCAAAATAAATAAGCGGGGGGAGGCCTGAGTCCTCTGCGGGAGAATGTATATGCTCTATTGCTTCTGCTCCAAAATCCATTCTGTGTGTGTGCTGACAGGCTGATTTTTTGCTGGTCAATGCATACACACATAGTGGGCAGGAGGCAGCTGATTTGGTTTTCTCACTTGGTTCATTTACACCATATAAGCAGGCCCGGATTTGTGGAAAGGCTACCAAGGCCGGGGCCTAGGGCAGCAGGATTTTAGGTGGCAGCATGCCGCCTAACATCATCCACATTGGTTCAGAAACACTGGGGATGTGCGGGACATACAACAGTTTTTAAGAAATTCCCGTACGCCAATCCCCCCAGTGCTCTGGACCCATTTAAGAAAATTTGTGGACGTGCATGAAAAAAGGGGAGGGGACTGGGACAACAAACGGCAGCAGGCCTAGGGGTGACGAACATAAAATCCAGCCCTGCAGAGAAGACAACCCATGTGCTATTAACCCCAAAGCATCAAATACCCCTTCTGACTGGGAAGGTCCGGATCCACCAGGGCTGCCACATCAGGGGCCGCTGCTCCCCCTCCACCACCCCCATGAGCCCCAGCAGCAATACTTCTCTCCACCCCAACCCCCCCGGCTAGTGCGTACCTTCTTATCTCTTCATGCAGCCAAAATCGGGGCTAGGGGAGGTCAAGGAGTAGCGTACAGTCTCAGGCAGCTTTGGGGAGCGAGTTTGGGCTGGCAGGGCCAACTGGGTCCAAACCCGTACCCTTTATCCTCATTGAGGCTAAATAAACAAATACATTGAACTGATAAACAATAGAAATATATTATATATGAAATTATTACACTTTTGATGCTTTCTTTAATGTTTTCTTTACTTTGTATTTAATCTCTTCTGATGGTTGGGTGCTTTACCTTATCACATTCCCTGTAGCTGCTGTCTCTTCTGCCTTGTATAAGAGCGCACTTCATTCTTTCGATTTATTCAGTACGGTTATATTAAAAGACAATGGGCTTGAATTGTTTATAATATGAATGAATTCATGCGATCAGGACACAGGGAAAAGCAAAACAATAAACACTGATAAACAATGGAAGAAAATCCAATATCCAGGAGCCAAAATACACTATATCAGTAAGACTGAGCAACCGAGAAAACAAAATAAAAATTTTCAACCTTCACGCTGTGTTGGGAAGTCTGAATTCCGTCTGGGGGGATTTATCACAAGACACCGATGTATAGATTAAATTATGGATGCAAAATTATTTGTAGCAGATTAACTTCCAGATAATCCCATGATCATCCCTGTGGCTGCAGGACTGCAAGATTTGGCTGATTACGATTTTGGTATTTCTCCAGGGACAAGACTCTATGGACATAGTAAAAGACAGAGTGGCTTTGATGTCCGGGCTCAGTTAAATTAGCCCCTATGATAATTAAATGCCCACCCGAAAAGAGTGGCCTTAGACAATAAGGGTAGGACTAAATGGACGATTTCGTAGCGAGCGGACGTGCTGCAACAAAACGCCGGCATCAAATCGCATGTGACAGAAATAAGAAAAGTAATGAAAATGTCGGATGACGTTGCTGCGTTGATCCAACGCAACACGACTGTCAGATGCAGACGCAGTGTGCAGCGTCTGCATCTGACAGTCGTGTTGCGTAGGATCAATGCTGCGACACCATCCAACAATGCATTCACTTACCTTATTTCCGTCGCATGTGATTTGACGCCGTCGTTTTGTTGCGTTGTGCGTCTGATTGCTCCGAAAACGTCCATGTAATCATACCCTAACTGACATTTCCCTTACAAGCAGGCAGCTATTTGTTACTGGTTTCCAACATGCAGAATTACAGGAAGGCCATCTCCCATAGAGTCCATTTGAAGCAAATAGCTTTTTTTAAAAAAAATTACTTTTTCTCTGTAATGATAAAACAGTGCCTTATACTTGTATGGTAACTGTAGGGTTTAATGTTTAAATGTTTTTAGCAGACTTAAGGTATGGAGATCTAAATTACAGAAAGATCTGTTATTCAGAAAATCCCAAATCCTATGCATTCTGGATAATAGATCCTATGCCAATCTTATCCATTGTTGTTCCTAGAGCCAGGGGCGCTTCGCCAATGAGGCGACTTGAGACTGTCGCCTCAGGCAGCATTGCCCCACTAGGTACCAGGGGCGGCAAAAATGCTGCTCCTGGTACTTTAAGAGACAAATTTTCTTCTTCTCTGCGCTAGTGCACTGGCCCTCTCTGCTGCCCTGGTGGACCCCCACGGACCCTCTCAGGCACAAAAAGGTAAGCGCTCGGGGGAGGGGGGCGGCAGCAACTGCTACTGCCTCGGGCATCGGAGGGGCCAGGATCGCCCCTGCCTAGAGCATATTTCCTCTGCTATGAAGCCTCCCAGGTATTGTGGCACAAAGTAGAAGAGCAACAGTCTGGGCTACAGATAGGGTTGCCACCTTTTCTGGAAAAAAATTCCGGCCTTCCTATATATTTATCTTTTTTCCCTATTAATAACATTGGGATCAGCCATCATTTAACTGGCCAGGCTGGTAAAATACCGGCCAGGTGGCAACCCTAGCTATAGATTATCAGCTGTCCAACTTCATCAGACATATCAACATACTCATATATTTTGGGAGACACTCGACTACTACTTACCTGCAGTAAATGGTCCATCAATCGATGTCAGTAATTTGCTCCTGAACCCTAACTTACCTGCTCCCTTGAAATGCATAGAATAAATCACTTTAAAGGGATACTGTCCCATTGTTCTGGGGCAGAGGGGGAAATTGTGCTGGAAGGGAGGGGGGTGATATCACTCCAACTTGCAGTACAGCAGTAAAGAGTGACTGAAGTTTATCAGAGCAGAAGTCACATGACTGGGGGCAGCTGGGAAACTAACAATATGTCTAGCCCCATGTCAGATTTCAAAATTGAATATAAAAAAATCTGTTTGCCCTTTTGAAAAACGGATTTCAGTGCAGAAGTCTGCTGGAGCAGCACTATTAACTGATGTGTTTTGAAAAAAAACATGTTTTCCCACGACAGTATTCCTTTAAGTTCTCTAATATTCGTTAAAAGCAGTGGAGCAGGGGGGTATAGCTGGGTGGAATGAGGGCAAGGTACCGAAATGGACATGTTTTATGAATCTGGAAAACATGAAACCAATATTTTTAGACAAGTCAACAAATGATTCAAAGAAAAGAACTTTCATTTTAAGCAACGTGGTTCTTCACAGTGAGGACAGTGAGGTTGAGGAATGCACTCCCGAATGCCTTTAACAGTGGCTTGGATGATTTCTTTGACAAGCATAATATCAAAGGCTACAGTGGTACTAAAATCTACAAATAATAAAGATATTGGTATATATGTGAGCATATATACAGTAGATAGGTCAGTGTGTGTGTATATGTGCACACGGGTTCATTTGGAGCGGTTGACCTTGATGGACTTTTCAACCCAAATTAATTAAGTAACTATGAAAAACACTAGGATACTCATAATTGTGTTAGGCTCAAATAAACTTATTTTCTTTTGATGCCTGTGTCCCCTTGGCCTTTATTTGAGTACCACTCCTTCCCCTGGTAATATCATTTTGCAGCTGCATTCACTTTCTCATAATTAACTTGTCGCTTGTTATAAAACTGCTTGTACATTAGATTTTATCCTGATCTCACTTACAACCAGTTCTACTTTTCTATACCATAGTTTGCAATTTCTGTTAACACTGGAGGCTTTATAAAGAGAGACAAATACAAGAGCTCCTTTGCACTTAACCCATTATCAATATATTAAGCACATTGAAATATTTTGTGCCTTTAAGCTACTAAAAATGCCTTGCCCTTTAAACAAAACAGGGACTGTTTGTCCATATATTGCAATATATTTAAGCTGGCCAACTACATCACCCCCGGGATGGCCAGTCCTACCAGGGCCACAGTTAGAAATCACAGGGCCCCGTACAACAAAAACCCCAGACCCCACCCACTCCACATCACAGTTAAAAGACCACACAAACATCAGCATTAAAGGTAACCCCCCCACACACACAAGTTATAGAAAGCTATTGGGAACTAGGGCCCCCCTATAAGTTAAAAAAACCACTGGCGCCAGGGCCCCCCATAACAGTTTTTTATTAAAAAAAAAAAAAAAGCATTGGCGCCAGGGCCCCCCTTACAAGTTAAAAAAAAACTGGGGCCCCAAAGAATATTAAAAAAAAAAAAACATTGGTGGCAGGGGCCTATAGAATATTAAAATAATACATTGGTGGCCGGGAGAATTGGAACTCATGGCTTCAGGACTTCAACTTTGCATCCTTTCGTGACTTTGGGTCTTTTCATGGCTTCAGGACTTCAACTTTGCGTCCTTTCGCGACTTTGGGTCTTTTCACCGATTCAGGACTTTAATTTCGACTGTTTCCGTGACTTTGGGTCTTTTCGCCGCTTCAGGACTTCAACTTAGGCTGTTTTCGTGACTTTGGGTCTTTTCGCGCTTCAGGACTTCAACTTCGGATGTTTTCCATGACTTCATGGTCTTTTCGCCGCTTCAGGACTTCAATTTTGGCTGTTTCCATGACTTTGGGTCTTTTTGCTCTTCAGGACTTCAACTGTGGCTGTTTTCGTGAATTTGGGTCTTTTCGTCGCTTCAGGACTTCAATTTCGGCTGTTTCTGTGACTTCCAGGCATTTCGCTCTTCAGGACTTCAACTTCGTCAGTTTTCGTGATTTTGGGTTTTTTCACCACTTTGGGACTTCGGAACTTTCTGCTACCAAATGAACTTTCGGCACTTCCACGTTTCGGCTGTTTGGGACTTCTGAAGGAGGTGGCATGGTTTCGGCACTGTTAAGGGGGGCCCAGCTCTTTTGAAAAGTTCAACACTGCCGGACCCCCCTTCAGGCCTTGGCCCGGTACACTCTGCCCCCCTGATGGCGGCCCTGAGTCCTACACTCAACTTACATATGATTCATTAATAATTCTATTTCTTCAGTATACATTTTACAAAGGGACTAAGTTTTACCTGCAACTTACTAGCTGCTTTCAAAGTAATAAGCCCAAACTTGGCTGCCCTTTATTAGACACCAGTGGGATCACCTGACTATAGCTGGGTAGGGTGGGAGCTACAACATGGAGCTGGTCACTGCTCCTGTATAAACTATAACAAACAAAGGAAAGTTGTGCTCACCACATTTTTAAAAACATCAAGAAGGGGTGCAATGAGATTGTGACCACAAAATTCACATAGACAAATACAAGAGGTCCTCTGCTCTCAACCCATTATCAATATATTAAGGACATTGAAACATTTTGTGCTTTAATCTTCTAAAAATGCCTTACCCTTTAAACAAAACAGGGATTGCCTGTAGAGAGAAAAATAAATAATTTTTTAAAATGTTAATTACTGAATTAAAATGGGGTATATAAGAGCTGGCCTTCCCCGTTTCAGAACTGGGTTTCCGTATAACGTTATGCATATGTATATGGATACAAACAGCAAATAACAGAATTAATATATATATATTAACACTAATTAGCAATGTCATCACAAAGAAAAAAACCCATGCGTGAGACCCAATTAGTCTTCATTTTCTGCTTCCAAATGAGCTGTACATAGTAACTCCGGCTCAATTCAGATCGCTAACAGGCTGACCTTTCAGGTCATTTCCAAGAGAGGCCACAAGAATTCTATATGTTGTTAAATCCTTGTGACATAGTGGGGATAAATTGCCCAGATTGTCAGTGACTTCATAATCAATCAGTGAGATTTAGTAACAAGTGAAGCTGAGGGGGAATCAGGGGACAGAACAAGAAACATTTGTTACCAAATGTCCCGCCATTCAGAACTTTTCACTGTAATCCAGCCAGGGTCCATGTTAAGAGCTAGAATGAAGGGGGATTTGCATTTTATTTTAACAAATGTGTACTGGAAATACATTTTTTTTAAATGGAGATCCAGAGACTGTGCTCATCTCTTAAGGGGACCTGCGGCGTTGCAGTGACTTGGGTTAGCTGGGCCCCCTGCAGACTTGGTGGGGAGGGAGGCAGCTAGGGTGACTGCATCTTCTTTTGTAGGCCCACCAGTCAACCAGTCAAGGGCTAACAGCTTCATTATTACTAAATTTTACCAACATGTGGCAGTATACACAAGTATTGAAGTACGGTATGTATATATATATATATATATATATATATATATATATATATATATATATATATATATATATATATATATATATATATATATATATATATATAAATATATTTATATCAGACAAGTACATCCAGTGCCACACATTTCTGCAGCTGGAGGACAGCAGGGGTAATTGTTTCTGTAAACCCTTTCTGCTTTGCTCTCATACTCTCTCCACACATGCTATTACCTCATTCTTTCCTCTTTTGTTTTCCACTTTTCCTCTTCTTCCATCTCTCCTCTACTTTTTCCTCCCTTACATTCTATCTTCTGATCTCTTGTTTTGTACTTTTTCAATTCCTCTTTTCATCCCTGAATCCTCCTTCTTTTTAAACTTTAAATTCTCTTCTAATTTTATTAGGCTTCCCCTCCTGCAACTTCTCTAACCCTTCGATATATACACGAGTTGCAGCACTTCAATTTGGTATTAAAACCGTGTCGCTATGCTATTGTTGGAATAAAAATGGTTTTAATACCAAATTGGAGTGCTGCAACTCGTGTATATATCGAATGGAGGTGTGTGAAGGTGAACATACTTTGTTGCATGCACCCAAGAAAGTCAAAAGACTATTTTAGCATATAAAGTGCTTGATAACTGCAGTGAAACGTATATACTTCTCTAACCCTTGCCTTTTCTGCTGTGATCCCCATAATTTTTCTTTTTTTCCCCTTTGTCACCACACTTCATTTTACTGTGCTTATAGATATTTGCTTTTTTTTTTATTCTTTTAAAAAAAACCTCTTCGTGTTTTGCATCTTCTCTAAAAAAAACCATTGAAAATAAACTCCCTTTCCATCAGAGCACAATTGTAGGAGGTGTGCAGTGCAATTTAGCACACTTCCCTTGTGGCTTACTTGCAGGCTGGCTCCAGTCACGCTGCATGTTCTTTTCCTCCGGAAGACCCAACTTAGCTGTGATGTGATTGGACAAGGGGTGGGTTCTACTTGCATTATCCAATGGCCGAAGGTCTTGATTGTGCCAGATAGAGGAGCATAAAGAAAACGGCAGGCAGTGCAGTCTGATGCATGGAGGGGGCACGGCTATTCAAGTAAGTGCAGCACAGTCGGCCCCCCTCTATACCCAAAACCCACCGGGCCCTGGACAAGTGTCCCTCACTGATGGCGGCCCAATGATGTCATGGAGTTATGATGCGGGGTCAGGGTTATTACATCACTTATATGCAAATGGATGGATTTCTGTCCAGTTTTCACAATGTTTGAAATGGGACAGAAAGTTTTGAACGGGCAGCCCTTAGACAAACTGAGATGTCCAGTTGAAACCCACACGGCTGAAAACCCTACCTCTATCTATTCTGCCCAATGAGTAAGAGCAATTCATTAACTACAGGTATGGGATCAGTTATACAGAAATCTTGGTATTTAATTGGTTTTCGTTTGGCCAGATTAATGTTCGGGTTTTACAAGGCTGAAAACCGAACAGAAAGTTGAGACCCAAACAGGCCTCAGAAAAACCGAACTGTGCGGGTCACAACCGAACAGGTGACAACCCTACTACGTATGCATGCAGATCCAGTAATACATTCATGGTAGCTAAAATAAGAGGAGAGTAATTATTCATATCTTTATACTTCCAATAGAAAAACAATATGTATATTGGCCCGTTAAGACTCCATGGCACGTAACTCATCCCACTACGTATATCATACGTTCTCCTAGACAGATATGGCCCAAATGGAAACATTCTGCATTGCACTCAAACTTAGAAAGAGAGAACCAAATCTCCAATATAAAGTCAGTATGGCACGTCTTCCCTCCCTTCTTACTATAAATGGAAGCAAAACACTGCAGACTGTAAGGTTCTTTGCTATAAACAGGAGGACGTTGCTATTCGAAAGGCCAGTTAATTAAGGAGCAGTAATCCTACCGAGCGTCACTTTGCCTTTATAATCTATTTTTGTTTTCTCCCTGAAGAAGCTGTGACATTCCTCATCAGCCCAATCCTATTGTGGAGGCTTTGATAATTTTTTAGCTGATCAATACATCAATCACACCCTCTGAAAGAAGCCGGAGAAGCTTAATCAGCTGGTGGGAATAATAAAAACCCTCAAAGACACTTAAATTGGTTTGCACATTGATTCTGTTACCGGCACGCAAGATTAAATTGGGGGAAAAAAATCAGTATTTCTTTATCCCATTCTGCCCTCTGGTTCTGACTCTTGACACAATGTAGCAGAAGTCAGTTCTCAGCTGGCTTTTGCTCATTGTTACAGGCTTTAGAACTAGCAGTTTTTAGTGGCCCGAATGTCTGATCTCACTTAACATAATTTTGATGCTGCCTCATAAAAGAGAGATAGATAGGAAACGCAAGTGAATATGGGTAAGCTTCATGCATGCAGTGATCAACTCTTTAAAGAGGTGGCTCACCTTTAAGTAGAGATGCACCGAATCCACCATTTTGGATTCGGCCGAACCCCCGAATCCTTTGCGAAAGATTTGTCTGAATACCGAACCAAATCTGAACCCTAATTTGCATATGTAAAATAAGGGTGGGAAGGGGGAAACATTTTTTACTTCTAATTTTATGATAAAAAGTTGCGTGATTTCCCTCCCTGCCCCTAATTTGCATATGCAAATTAGGATTCAGTTCGGCCAGGCAGAAGGATTCGGCTGAATCCTGCTGAAAAAGGCCGAATCCCGAACCAAATCCTGGATTCGGTACTTTTAGTATGTTATAGATTGGCCAATTCTAAGTAGCTTTTCAATTGGTGTTCATTTTTTTTTATAATTTTTTGAATTATTTGCCTGTTTAAATAAAAGGTCACAGTCCCCACCTAGGAACTAATGCTCTGTAAGGCTACAAATGTATTGATATTGCTATTTTGCATTACTCATCTTTATTTTCAGGGCCTCTCCTATTCATATTACGGTCTCCTAGCCTCCTGGACCCTAGCAACCAGAATGCAGAAATGGCAAACTGGAGAGTGGCTAAATAGCTCAAAAATCACAAATAATACAAAAAGAAAACCATTTGCACATTGTCTCAAAATATCACTCTCTACACAATACTAAACCTTTAAAGGGGAAGTTCATCTTAGAATCCTTTCAGTAAGTCTTATTTTTTCTTTGGACTCAGCTTTTTCTTCTAACCTAAAATTTTAAATGCTATTTCACTACTGGAGTCAAAACCCCCCGGATGCCAGAAATCTGTATTATCTGTCTATTCCAACTTTCTCCTATTTATTGCCCAGTCTTTCATTCAAATCTGTGTCTGCTTGGACCTGGGTAAGTAAAAGTAACAGCTCCCTAAGGACCCGAAATAAATAATAATTACCCCAAAATGATATGGCTTCCAGATGGGCTTCTTCAGTACTGAGTGTATACAAAAGAGGATCAGCCAGTAAGGATTATGTCACAAAAGCCATTTTTTTTAATTTATTTTGGATGGGAGCAGGTTAGCGCTTTCTTCACTTCTCCTTGCATGACATTAGATTAACATGGGGGAAAAGACAGGGATCAGTCTCAGTAACACAAGGATGTCAGTCTGTAGAATAGGGGACTCAATTCATTTTGATGTAATTGCCTCAAAGTTTAGTATGTATTCATAAGTTCAGTGCTGTATTTAGTTCCAGTGCCACCCGAAGTGTGCCTCTGAGCTTGCAATCTGTGCATGACGTCATGTCTGGTTGAGTATGTCATCACTTCAGCCAACACTGCGTAACTATGACCTAGGTACCCCTCTCCCCCAGCAGCTTCACCACTGGATTTACACATCAAGAGGCACATTTATAAAGGGTCGAATTATGAATTCATGTGAGTTTTTTTAGGGCAGAGACACACACTCAGATTCGGGGAGATTAGTAGCCCAGCGACAAATCTCTTCTTCTTCAGGACTACTAATCTCCCCGAATCTGAGTGTGTCTCTCTGCCCTTAAACTCCCTTACATTTGAATGAATTTGAAATTCGACTTGGTGATATCTATTAATAAAATCGAATTATTAAAACTCGGACTAATTTAAACAACCCGAAAACTCCAATCAAATTCAACCAAACTCGATTTGAGTTTTTTCCCCCCGAAAAAAACGTGGATATCAGGAAGGCTGCAAACATATCCAAATTGATCCCTGGACCTCTCCCATTGACTTAAACTGTAATTTGCCAGATTTTTGGTGGCGAAAAGTTGAACTCGAATTCTTAAAGGGCCAGGGTATAATAAATCTCGAAAATCAAATTCGAATTTTTAAAAAAAAAACTCTGATCGAGTTTGGATAATTCCCTAGTAAAATTTGACAAGTTTGACCATAAACAAATTAGAAAATTCCCTATTTGACCTAATTGTTTTAAATATCACAATTATTTACTTGCTCTACTGTCAGTTAAATATTGTTTATTTTCTAATATTGAAATTTCGGCACAAGCTTATCGTACAAGAAAACACATTGTGATATAAATGTGACCAAAACTGTACGATTCCTTTGCTATTTACAATAACTGAGAAGTTATAAAAAAAAAAAAAAAAAAATAGAATTTTCAATTCAACCCTTAATAAATCTGCCCTCAAGTCTCCAGTGGTGGCTGGGGAGATTTATTTTATTTGAAAAAAAATTATTTAGTATATACGCACTTCCCGAAAGCTGCCGCGGTACGCACAGGCTCTTGGTGGCTATATATAAATATGGCAATGCATATGTTTTCTTGCCATAAATTTCTGGCACCCCAGAAACCTCTGTGCTTTTACATTAACAGTAATTGGCAGAGAATTTCTGTACGTCGTTCAGGGTAGCACAAAGGATGCTAAGGCACCAGAAGTTTATGGCAGCCTGGCACTGAGAAGAAAAGTACCACGGGGTCTGCAGTAAGTGACTTGCATCACAGTGGGGCTCATTTATCAACACTGGGCAAATTTGCCCATGGGCAGTTACCCATAACAACCAACCAGTGAATAGCTTTTTAAAGCCAGCTGCATTAGAACAATGAATGCAGCAATACGATTGGTTGCCATGGGTTACTGCCCATGGGCAAATTTGCCCGGTGTTGATAAATGACCCCCAGTGTGTTCCAAACACATGGCACCTTTCAGACTAAATATCTTGGGGGGCTGTTTATAACAAACATACCCCTTTTCTATAGCAAAGTTATTATTTTGGACATTCTATACTATCAGTAAGATACCCAGAACACCCCAAAATACCCTGCATGCTCAAAACAAGCCCATTGGCTCTCTACCCTGCGTGACTGTATACATGCACATACTGAAATGAACTGGCAGAGGAAGGGAGGCTCCCAGAGGATATGAGACAGGTACAAATATCACTGCCCTACATATGCAAAGAAGCCAATTAATGTGCTGAAAGGGGCCGCGTGTCTGCAAACAATCGTTTTTAAAGGTTTGCAGTAATCAATTGACCTTACAACCTCTGTATCGTGGAATGGACATCTGATATCTGTCCCTGCTGCAGGACAAACAGGTATTAAATACAGTCATAAAGCTGAAACACAGCCCTTGTCGTTTGTGGAGCCTTTTGAAAATGGGTCAAAATCAGGAATATTGCAATATTTCATTTTCCTGCCAATATGCAATATGAGCACTTCCCTGCTGAGGCTCGAGAAAAGGGTTAATCAACCTATTTGGCTAACAGAGAAGAAAGGAAAGAACCCCTCTTCTATCCGATAATCCTTCGGTTCATTTCTAAAAATCAAATTCATCAACTTGCCTAATACATATAATTGAACGTGAATACACCTTAACTGTATGATTACGTGATCTTAAAAATATAAATAGTGGATATATCAATTCATTAAAATTTCATTATTAGGTTACAGAGTGTATAGTTTTTAAATTAAAGTGCTAATTCATTGAATTTTTTTAAAAAAAGGCAGACTAAATCCATTTAAATCTACCAATTCATTAATTAACAATTAATTCATTTGCACTTGATCAACTACCTAAACTGCATAAAGTGTTAAGAATAAATTAATTAGGATACTTAAAGTGCAAGTGCATTAGTCCAACTTAGGACTTAGAAGAATATGTGAAGAATTAATATATGAACCAAATTAATTAACGATAAATCAATTACCCAGCAACTCAAACCGATATAAAAGTAGGAAAATTGATATACAAGAAGGTGGAGTTGTCCCAAAACTTTCTACCTATGGCATTTTCTATCCCTGGGACACCACAAAGCAAAGAAAGGCAGGAAAACCAGGACTGTGATCTCGATTTTTAAACTGGCCCTATCTATTGAGAGAACTGTCTAGACCTCACAAAACCGCAAATCCTGGCCCCCTTGAGAATCCCAGTGCGGGATACAATAGGAAAAGAAAAGAAAAGAGTGGGGTTTGAGTGCCGAATTCTGCCAAACAACCTCCCCCCTTGACCAATTCTAATAATTAAATAAAGAGAGCTTGAAGCTAATGTTTAAAAATTGTTTAAAATACTTTTTAAATAGCAGAGTTCGCCAACGTGCAACGTTTCGCAAGTAAGGCTTTCTCAAGGCGAAGGGTTGAGTTGCTGGGTAATTGATTTATCGTTAATTAGTTGGTTCATATATTAATTCTTCACATATTCTTCCTAAATTGGACTAATGCACTTGCACTTTAAGTATCCTAATTAATTTATTCTTAACACTTTATGTACTTTAGGTAATTGATCAATTGCAAATGAATTAATTGTTAATTAATGAATTGGTAGATTTAAATTGATTTAGTCTGCCTTTTTCTAAAAAAAAATTCAATGAATTAGCACTTTAATTTAAAAACTATAAACTCTGTAACCTAATAATGAAATTTTAATGAATTGATATATCCACTATTTCTATTTTTAAGATCACGTAATCGTACAGTTGAGGTGTATTCACGTTCAATTATATGTATTAAGCAAGTTGATGAATTTGATTTTAAGAAATGAACCATAGGATTATCGTATAGAAGAGGGGTTCTTTCCTTTCCTCTCTGTTATTACAAAGCTGTACTGGTTGAATCAGACCTCTCTGTCTACAGAAGCGATAAATTAGTATTAAGGGCATCTTTTCTTTTAATCAACCTATTTGACTGTTTTGAAACTACAGCTCCCAGCATCCCCTGATACTTAAGTTGTAGGTCGCTAACACTCTTGTATTTGGGTGAGAAAGTCATGGCCTCGAATTGTGGAGAAAAGGCTCCCAATGGAATGTTCAAAGCTGTTCTGAAATCACAGCTATTATTAATGAATGAACTTTTCGACGAAGGATGCAGTTTCGTTCCTGGCCAGATATGCAAATTACTGCTGATACCAACATCCTAAAGAATACTAAGCTGCCAAAATGGATTTATTATGTAAGAAATAATTCCTGGAATCCAGTGGTTCCATTTTAGTCCAGCTTTAGCATGAAGAAATCTCATTTCACCTGTTTCACATCTAACCTTGATCCGACTTTCCCACCTTTGGTGAAAGAGGAGATCTTATATATTTTATTATATTTGCCGTATATACAGTAAAGAATCAGGGCACAGCTTATGGTGTGTGCATACCCTAACTAGCTGAATTGATACAACTGACACTGCATAAGGAAAAAATGGGATAACCATGAGGCTGTAGGGGGGCCGGGGGTCTGGGGTCACAGGTAGTGATGAGTGAAATTTTTCCAAGTTTTGTCACAAAAACAACGTCCCCATAGACTCCAATGGGTGAAATAAATGTCCCCCATTGACATAATTACATAGTTAAATTGGGTTGAAAAAAGACAAAGTCCATCAAGTTCAACCCCTCCAAATGAAAACCCAGCATCCATACACACACCCCTCCCTACTCTCAGATAAATGATATATATGCATACCTATACTAACTATAGAATTTAGTATCACAAGAGCCTTTGATATTATGTCTGTCCAAGAAATCATCCAAGCCATTCTTAAAGGCATTAACTGAATCAGCATCACAACATCACCCGGCAGTGCATTCCACAACCTCACTGTCCTGACTGTGAAGAACCCCCTACGTTGCTTCAAATGAAAGTTCTTTTCTTCTAGTCTGAAGGGGTGGCCTCTGGTACGGTGATCCACTTTATGGGTAAAAAGGTCCCCTGCTATTTGTCTATAATGTCCTCTAATGTACTTGTAAAGTGTAATCATGTCCCATCTAGGGTTGCCACCTGGCCGGTATTTTATCGGCCTAGCCGGTAAAACACCTGCCAGGGCTGGGGCCGGTATTACAAATTTACCGTCAATGTAGCTGCCGGTAATTTGTAATACCTTTTACAAAAGCCCTTGCCCTCCTTTTTTTTTTTTTTTTTTTAAAGTTGGCAACCCTAGTCCCATCGCAAACGCCTTTTTTCCAGAGAAAACAACCCCAACCTTGACAGTTTCCCCTCATAATTTAAGTCTTCCATCCCTCTAACCAATTTAGTTGCACTTAGTCTCTGCACTCTCTCCAGCTCATTTATATCCCTCTTAAGGACTGGAGTCCAAAACTGCACTGCAGTTACCAGGGACCAATTAAGAGGCTTCAATGCATTTCGTCTGTTTTTAACTAGGGGTTTGGTAACTTCTTTTTAACTTGCTGTTTATTTTTGAACATATACCTTGCTGATATATGGTGAATGAATGTGTTAATTGTTTAATTGATTTTGTCTGCGACCATGATTATATGAGTTTTGTTATAGCTGATGTTTCCCGCCAGTGAGTGAATATAAGGCATGACTGTGAATCATTTGGCACTTTGAGAAAGGCCTTGGGGAGGCCGAAACGTCAGTCCTGTGTCACAAATAAATTATTTATTTTTCTCTATAAGACATGAGTGCGGATCTTTCTACAGTTATTCTGAGACAATTTACAATTGGTTTTTGAATTATTTAGATTTTTGTTCAGCATCCCTCCAGTTTTGGATTAAACAGCTGTCTGGTTATCAGGGTCCAATTACCCTAGCAACCAGGCAGTGATTTGATTGAGTGACTAGGAGAGGGCCTGAGTAGTAGGATAAGTAATACAAATTAACAATAATTGTAGCCTCACAGAGCAATAGATTTTTGGCTGTCGGGCCCCCAGTTGAAAGCTAGAATGAAGCAGAAGAGGAAGGAAAATAATTCAAAAACTATAAAAAAAAAAAAAGAAAATGAATTGATAAATTGCTATAAATTGGCCATTCCATTACATACTGAAAGATAACATAAAGCTGAATTTCCCAAGATTTTGTAGCTAGGCTTATTTTGTCCATGGTGTCACACCAACTGGGCTTGTATGCACACACACATCCGTCACCCCATGAATGAGAATATGGAATGGGTCAGTCTGGGTTTGGCCACACATACAGTGACATATGCGCTCACATACACAGACATAGAGAATACATTGGGAGTGTATGCAACATTGTGTGCATGTCACCTGTGGGTCCCCCCCTGGACTTCACTCTCTGTCCCTTTCCTTGGTATTTTGCTGCTTGGCAGTTTCCCCTCCAGTCAGTAAGGCATTGCTTAATAATTAGCTGCTAATTAACTTATACCCTTTGCCTGTACCGGCTATAATTAAAGCTGCAACAATAAGAAGCAATAAGGATGTACTGTGAGTAAGGGTCCAAACAAAAGGTTTGCTCGGGGAGGGGAATTGCATTTCCACTTTTGACAAGCACCATGGTGGGGTAGCCCCCATGTGATATATGTGTGCAATGCAAATTAGTTTCAGAATCTATCGGCACAGATATATCACTGATCTGCCACACAGCACCTGTAATAGAACAAGTATCTCTGATTTATTATTCATGTCCAACCTCCATCACTTAAGCCATGGGTTCCCAAACACCAGGCCGTGGGTCAGAACCGGGCCACCGACAGTCCTGAACTGGGCCGCCGAGCCTAGTCCGCAATTAATGCCGGCGTGCCAAATTGGATGCGCAGCTGTCGCTGGCCCCCCCGAACCCCCCCCCCGGACCTTGCAAAAATGTTTCCTTTACACCAGTCCGTGGGCCAAAAAAAGGTTGGGGACTGCTTTCCTCAATAACTCTGGCCTACTATGTGTAGCAAATGGAGTAGCTCCATCTACTGGTTGGAAAGGGGGTAATCCAAGCCTTATGTATATTCTCATTTATATTCTTATGTATAACATGCTGGTTCTGGAATAGGCCCATGTCAGACTGCCCTCTTAAACATGATATTTCTGCATCAGGACTGTGTGAGGGGAGAAGCATGTGCACCAGGGTCCTGCTGATCAGCTTATAAGGAGAAAATAACGTTCAAGTGAATCTTTTTATTATTTGCACCGACTTGCACCGACCTTTTGCATTCCCGGTATTGAGTCCCGATCGTTGGGACCTAGGGCCGGTGATTGGATCAGCCCGATATCGCCCTCTCATAGAGAGCATATCAGGGGAAGATCTGCTTGTTTGATGACCTCTCCAAAACAATAGGATCGGTATGGCCACTTTAAGCTCTTTTTTTTTGGCAGATCATGACCCTGCCCCCATTTGCATCATGATTTGATCTCACCCTTTGCATAATGGACCTGCCCCTTCACAGACCCTCCTCTGTCACAGCCAGTATAATACTATTCAAAAGGTGGCAACCCTAGACTTGAGTGCTCTGTACATTGTCAGGGGTGACTCCTGGTAAATTTTTATAGCAGAATTTCAGCTCAGCTAGTGTGGAGAGTGCAATTACACCATGTGATTTCCAATCATGGGAGCACAGTGGGTTACTGAGAGATTGTGTAAAAAAAAAAAAAAAAAAAATGCTGGTGGAGAAAAGGTAGGTGTACCACACATCCAAGGCAAGGCCCAAGGAAGCACAGCAGCAGTAACCTCCATAATACCATGCCAACCCGTTTGCCCATTTCTGAATTTGCAGCAAGCCAACTGCCTACTCTGCCTATATCTAGTTCCAGCACAATGAAATAATGGGCCTTTTGTTTGTAAACAAACTAGCATAAAAATGATGTATGTCCACAAAAAGATCAGTTTAACTTTGTATTTCCCTTGTAGGGTCTGGGTAAAGTTCTTAATTTGTAAAATTAAAAAATCTATATTGGAAGATTTATACATTTGAGCATTTAATGGCACAATGGGAAGTATTATTGTCACATCACTGAGGTCATCATAGAAGTGACCAATAAGTGGTTGCAATCTGTGGCCTTCTCAGGGGCCCCTAGGACTACTATAGGAGTGTTATATACACGTGAATTCATTAACGAACCTTTTCAGGTATAAACAACACACATTTTATAATGATCCTTTACTATAATTTGATCATTTTAAGATCATACTTACGCCTCAAACAGTGAAACACGCTGTTAATATTGCAAACCACTGCTCTAAATCTCCTCATTTCACTGCTGATTGTGGCTGTAACTCTCAGTGACGTCACCAGATGTAAACACATAGTGACTTTGTCACAGCGCGGCTTCAGGTGATGTCAGAGAGTTGCCATACACTTTCAATGCTGAGCTGCGGCTGACAAGGAAGGCAATTAATGGAGTGTGAACAAGTCTGGGGGAGGTGAGCAGGACATTAATCATCTAAACCAGGGCTGTCCAACTAACCCCCCCCCCATTATGTGGCCCTCCACATCAAAGTCTGCCTGCTGTGTCTGTTTACCATTTGTAAGATTTAAAAGGTATCACTACAGAGATTAACTGTCCCCTACATATCAAATTCACACTGTTATCCCCCCTGTATTGTTCATACTTGTGACAACTCTATTGTTCACACCCCTAAAACCCTGTACTGTTCACACCTGAGACCCAGACTGAAACTGCCCACATTGTTCACCTGTTCACACCATATACAAAATGCTAATGGAGCACCAGCACTGTGTCCAGCGCCGATTCCTACCTTAATGCCGCCTGAGGCGGCTCCTGCAATGCCGCCCCCCCTCGCCAACTTACCTGTCGGGAGGGGAGGCAGGAACACTAATGCGGAGAGCGCAATTGCGCTCTCTCGCATTCGTAAAGCCGAATTTCCGGTTTAAAAACCGGAAATTCGGCTCTTAAAGGTGCAGGAGCGGCTTTTTGCCGCCCCTGGAAACCGCTCCGGCGTTGCCGCCTGAGGCAAGCTTCTCAGCTCGCCTCATTGGCGGCGCGCCCCTGACTGTGTCACTGTATGTAGTACATATTAGACTGGTCCTGATTTTCTTGTCTCCTGCTCTGTTCTGTATTCCCTATGCTCCCTGTGTGTCTCATACTTTGCCTGCTATTTGCACCCTGTGTTTGCCATACTCTGCCTGACCTATGATCCCTATGGAACATAAGTCTGGTATTTGTTCTGGAGGTTTGTTAGCATTTGAAAATTATAGTTAGGGGCCCCTAAGGTGTTTAATCATATGCTGGGGTACTGTATTATACACAGGGGAGGAGGAGGCATATGGATTTAAGGGTATGTCTTAATATGACTTAACTTTTTTTCAGTGGCATCCCTGCCGGTGCCGGGCCAAGGTAGTTTGGCACCCTAGGCAAGAGCTTCAATCAGCGCCCCCTGTCCTGCATTACCATTTACCTCCTTACCATGATGGTTTTTAAATAAAGAAAGCACGAAAATGTACAACACTTTTTTTATTTATATTACTGCCCCTGTATCTGTACCAGCAAGCCCAGCAACCATCCATAATACTGCCCCCATACCTGTGCCAGTAGCCATCCATTATACTGTCCTCCCATACCTGTACCAGCAAACCCAGCAGCCATCCATTATAAAGCCCTCCTGCAGCCATCATATTGCCCCCATTCTTTACCTGTGTCAGCAGCAGCCAAAAATAAATCTGATCACATCATATTACCCCCAAGTATTTATGTACCTGTGCCAGCGCTCAGCAGCAACAGCAAACATATGGCCCCTGACCCAAATCTGTAACTGGCTGTGCCAGCAGGAAGCTTCACACTTTCACAGTAATAGAAAGTCTTATAATGTCTTGAGTTCAGTGCAACTGTGCAAGGCTGAAAGCAGCAAGCGTGAGCCACACCAAGCAGGCCGCCAGCTCTCTGCCTCCCAACCGCAACAGTGACGTCATTGACGCGTATACGCATGCGGCGCTGCACTGCCGCACCGCACAAAAGGAGCTATTACTTGCTGGCAAGAGGGAGAAGGTGAAGGAGAGGGATTCCACCTGACTGACCATGATTACTGAAACAAATTATTAAATAAACTCTTGAAAAAAAATGAAGGAAAAAAAAAACCCCATTAAAAGTGCGGCACTTAATGATGGCGTTCTAGACAGCCGCCTACTCTGCCTACCCCTAGTTCCAGCCCTGATCCCTGCAGTGAGCACCAACCATCTGGGTTTTTGGTGTGCTATTAATGTGGACATGGTCTTGCGGTAACATGGGTGTGGTTTAAAGTGGGTGTGGTCTAAAAATAGGGAGTGGCTAACACAGGCTTCCATTATTGGCCCTCCACCATGTGGATAAGAAAGATTCCAGCCCTCTGTACCATATTGGACAGCAGTCACAGCACTAATCTAAACGCAGCTCTCAGCTGGACAACCGGGGAAGGAAGCAGTGAAGGGAACAGGGTTATTGCAGTCGGCATTTCTTCTACTTGTATTAAGTCTTAGGTAAGTGTACAAGGTGATCAACACACGCTGCCACAAAGTTATCAGACTCCTTCTTTCCCTGACCACTGCTCAAGGAAACCCTGGGGAAAGCTTTGGCTGAACCACGGGGAAAGGGACCCTCCCTTCCTCCCTATTTGTGTGGCTAAGAGGGTCTGAATACCATTGCCTCTATTGCCTCATTATAGGGTTTGATGGGGATAAACAATGTAATTCTCCTACCGCACACCTGTAGTTCACCACTCCTGCAAGCTGGTGGTGCGTTCCTTCCGTTGACCCAGCCGGGTCCCTTAGCAACCAATGTGTAAAAGAAAACGGATCCGCACACACACCGATTAGTGCAGTCGGGGATTATCCCCTTTTATTCAGCCACCAAACATCATGATGTTTGGTGGCTGAATAAAAGGGCATAATCCCCGACTGCACTAATCGGTGTGTGTGCGGATCCGTTTTCTTTTACACATTGATGGGGATAAAAGCATTGACTACATAATATAATATAGGTATGGGATCTATTATCCAGAATGTTTAGGGCCTGGGTTTTCCGGACAAGGGATCTTTCTGTAATTTGGATCTCCATACATAAAATGTACCATAAAAATATTTATACGTTAAACCTAATAGTGTTATTTTACCTCCTATTAGGGATGCACCGAATCCATTATTTGGGATCCGGCCATATCCTTTGTGAAAGATTCGGCCAACTACCGAACCAAATATATAACACACAAACCAATAATTTACCCATCACAGTTACCTGTTTCTTCAAAAAAGTATGAATAAATTACATTTTCTATGCTCTTTGAGCAATATTTGAAATCCTGGCAGGGAAGGAGGGACTAAAACAAATTGTAACAACTACTCAACAGCTTACAGACAGCATGCAGGAACTACATAACCCACAATGCATTGCACTGTGATGTTCTGTTCCTTATTGAAATCACATGTGCAGGGAATTGTGGGGTTTGGAGGATGCAGGCTAAGGACAGCTGGCTGTTGATACAAAGTAACAGTAGTCAGCAAGCTCAGCAAAGTAGTCAGACAGATCAGCAGGAGAGCAGGGAGCTAGGCTTAAGGAACTGTTCCTAACCATTAAAAATCATGAAAAGTCTGCATATTTTTTAATTGATGTATTTATGGCTGGGCATACTAATAAAACTGCTGACCAGGGCCGCCATCAGAGGGGCACCATCTGTACCAGGCCTAAAGGGGGGCCTGGCTGTGCTGCACTTTTCAAATTAGCCGGGCCCCCCCTTGACAGCGGCGCGCTGCCAAAGTGCCGAAAGAGCCGAAAAGACCTGAAGCCACGGAAAGACTTGAAGATCAGAAGATCTGAAGCTGTGAACAGAGCCGAAGCCCCGAACAGAGCTGAAGCCATGAAAAGATCTAAAGTTGAAGTCCTGAAGCCAAGAAAGGAGCAAAAGCCACAAAAGGCGCTTAAGGTATGTTCCACTGAACACCAGTGTGTTTTTTGTTATTTTATTAAACCCCAGTATTGTTTTAACACAATTTAGGCCCTTGGCCACCAATGTTTTTTTAAAAAAAACTTTTATGGGGGGTCCTGGCGCCAATTTTTTTTCAATTTATAGGGGGGCCTTGACCACCAATGTTTTTTAAAAAACTTTTGTAGTACGGGCCTCGTGATTTCTGGTGGCAGACCTGCTGCTGTTGCAATGTCTTGCTGCCAGATCAATATCTCGGAGACAATGGAGATGGCAGCAGATTGCCAGGGAACACGGTACCCAACTTTATTTACGGAATTTTGTGTGGCCAGTTGAGTGAAAAGACATGGTATTCACATGATAGCAGCTGGGGATAAACTGAAACAATTTAATACAGGAAAGCAGTGTATAAAGTCGATCGAGACAAACTTGTTCACTATGTATTACATTTCAGAGAGAGTGGCTTATGGGCGGGTGTTACTAAAACACAGCTGCCAGGCATTTCCTTTTGCTTTCAGCCCTTCAAAACAAGGGATATACCATTATTCATTAATAAAAACAATCATTAGAGGAATTCTAGATCTTGTAAGCCAGTTGACACTATGGGGCAAACTTACTAAAGGACGAAGTGGCTAACTGTGACGAAAATTTCGCTAGCCAAGGAGATAGACTCTGGTGCAACTTCACACTCTAACGCCAGGCGAATTTTCGCTCTGGCGAAAGAGCGTTACAACGCAAATTCACTAAGTTTTTGATTTTACTGACCGTTACCTCTTGAGCCAGAGTTTACTTCGCCAGCTCAGACCAGGCGAAGTGCAATAGAGTAGATTTGTCAAAAAAAAAACCGCTGGCGTCTTTTCCTTTTTACAGGGTGATAGACTGAAAAAGATCGAAAATGTTTTTTGGGGTACCCGCCTTCCCCCTACATTAATATAACATATGGCACATAAACTATACTGTGCGCACATATGTAGGGCATTATAACAACTCTATTTTATTATTATTATTATTATTATTATTATTGGCTGCAGCATATGCGTCCGTTGTACTTTAACTGCATGGCATATGCAAATTAGCCAACGCTAGTGTAACTACAAACTGCTGATCGTATTTTCGCTAGCGCAACTTCGCAAGCATTTGGTACCCTGTGCTCAACTTCGGATCTTCGCGAATTAGCGTTGTCCGGGCGAATTTACACCTGGCGATGTGCGCAAAGCCAGTGCTGGCAAATTTTCGCAGGTAAGTAAATTTGCCCCTTTGAAGTGCACTGAAAGTTGTTTTTTTTCTAGTTATGAAACAGCCGTATTTAAAGGGGAAGTATACCCCTTGTTCAACATGATTGCAGTGAATAGGGCTTGTGCTGAACATACTTTTTGGCTATTGTTTTAATCATGTAAAATCGTTTTTTTTGTTGTTGTTGTTGTTGTTTCTCCAGCACAAACAGGGAAATGACAGTTTCTCCACAGCTGGTCCTTTGTGGGCTTTAGAAAAATGCAGGAGAAAGATTAATAATGATGTTTTTAAGTTCCCCATTTGTATTGTTTAGAGGCAATCTTAATGGCACAGGTCTGTTTTGTGTAAATGTAAAAGGGACAAAAAGATCTGCTGCCCCCAATGTGGCTGACAATTTTTGACCACGCCCATTTTTGTGGCCACGCCCCCTAAGTACCAGGTCCATTTTACAAAATTTGGCAGGTTATGGAAAGTTTAAACACTTTGCTGGTGGGTTTCAGGGTCATATTTTATGTTTTATTACAGTTTTGCTAATGAAGGTGAAATTTCGCTTTAAGCTGAAAGTCTAATTTCTCCCAAGAGACCTGATTATCTTATATAGCTGCAATTGTATCTTTGCTTATCTTAAATTGTAGCAAATATATCTAAAAGGCAGGCGCTGAGTATTCTGGTCTCTCTGCAAGAATACTCGTGATTAAGTGCCAAAAGGCACGCAATGGATAAGGCTATGTATTAATATACTTTGTGGCCTAAAGTAAAGTTTTTTTCTTACAAATCTGTCTGTGGGATCTGTGAGTACCTGCCATTTTCTTCTTTGGTTGGATACCTCCACCCCGAGCTGTAGGTCTGGGGCATGAGCACCCAGACCCCATGTACTACTGGTGAGATCATAAACTTATTGGCTTTACATCTTTAAATGCATTCTCTGCCAAAAAATAAAACATCTTATTTAATTAATTTTGAAACTTTGTATTTTTTATGGCATCAGTGCAGTAGATTAAAGAGAAACTCTGGACATTTCAGTTACAATCTGGAACTGTGGACTGAGCTGTAAAATTCTGTACTGTCCTACAGAAAATGGGACAGTTGGGATGTATGTATTATTAGCCTAAGAGATGCATTGGAAGAAATCTGGCTTATTTGTTAGAAATGTAGGGCTAACATCTTGCAAGATACGATGCAGTGCACATGATAAAAAACGAAGCTTCAGGAATCTGAATTAGTAACTAATCTGCCTTAGATTCTGAATCTTAAAGTTAAAAAAAATAAATATATTGACTGGAGCAACAGTACTGTCAGGACGGATAATGGAAACATTGCATGACAATTATATGTCACAGGTTGTTGAGGAGCCAACCAGAAACCATGCTGTACTGGATCTAGTGATCTCTAATGATCTCTAATGAACTTATAGCAAATGTGCAAGTGATTGAAACCCTGGGTAATAATGTCATAACTAACCCCAAATGTTTAAGTATATTAATAGTAAAAAAAAGATGCAGATTCACAGTGTAGATTAAAAAGGGTTAATTATATTTTAGCTGGGATTAAGTACAAGGCACTGTTTAATTACAGAGGAAAAGAAAATAATTGACATTTTTTTTGATTAAAATGGATTTAAAATGTGACTTCCAGTAATTTGGAGTTTATGGATACCAGGTCTCCAGATAATGGATCCCATGCCTGTACCTCTAAAGCAGAGATCGGTCGTTTGGTCGACTTTGATCTGAATGGTTAGTGGAAGGTCAGGTGATGGGAAAGTCCAATCGTACATTGATTCGTACGATAGGATCTTTGCGTCTGTGGCCAGCTTAAGTTGCTTCCAAACAATTAAATGTGCAGTGTCAATTGGAACATTAACTGCTACCAGATACTGTATTAACAATTTTTAGATACAATAACAATAAAATATGAATTCATTCTACAGACTGTTTGTAATTTATTCTCTACAATCATAGGAGCGGCGTAAACGTTAAACCTTCATTCAGGCCATTGGGGGATTTGTTGTTTAGCCAAATAAATCCATTTGGCTTCACTTTGTAGTACTTTTCTATCTATATCTCCCACTCTGGTTGTGGGTTTTACATATTCTACGGCTATAAATTTCATTACACTTGTATTACCATTGATATGATTACCTACTGATGTATTCCTTCTGTTCCTAACATCACCTACATGTTCCAAGATTCTCCTTTTCCTGAATTTTCTCTCTATTTTGCCTACATATGACTTTGTACATTGGCATCTCATAATATATATGGTTTTACAGTTCGTGAAATGTTTTATGTTATATTCAGTTATGTCAGTTCTTCCTGTAATAATGGTGGTTTTACAGACAAAGGGGCAAGCCAAACAGTTTCCACATTTATAACAACCCTTATTGATGTTAGTTTGCCAGGTTGATTTACCCGAGTATCTATAGTGACTTTGCGGGAGCTGGTCCCGGCGATTTCTACTCCGTCTGATTTTTTCCCCCTATTTTACCCACTTCATGGTACAAAAAGCATTTATTAAAATAAAAAGACAAACATCCCCAATAGAGAAGGTGGTAAAAATAATCTACCCGTATTCAGTATCATACTGGTATCATTTTCTTTGTCACTGCAACCTGCTACAAGTTCATATCTATTAAATGTATTCGTAATTATAAGGGGGCAGATCCAACACTGAAAATATGTTTATGCAATGTCAGACTGAGATACTTGGGGCCAAATAGAGATACTGACCCCCCCCCCCCCCACTGCCAACACAATCCTCAGTTAGCCCTACAACTGACTGCTGTGTATGTAAATTTGTATGTTCGGTGTATGCGGCCATTTATTGTACAGCGCTGTGGAATGTGTTGGTGCTTTATAAACATAATAATTATACTGTCTTGTTAAAGCCCATCTGAACTCTCAGATATGACACAGGTCAGTAATTTGTTTGATAAAACCAGCAGAGTAGCACCATCTAGTGGCCAACAAGGCTGCATTCTGCCAGGCCACAAACCAATCCCTTCTGCATCCAATAAGATAAACACCAAAGGACTTCAGCACCTAAGCAGCTTTCACATGGCACCAGAAGTAATTTTATCGCAGCAGTTTTGGGGAGAAATAATTAACATATTTTGGTGTTACTGGTCCTTTAACACAATTATGCTTCAGCCATGGACAGATGCGTTATTTTTTGGTCTTCTCTGGTACAATAATTGCAAGATGCGGTCCTCACCCAACATATTTTTAAACCTGCCTGGTCAATATGTGCCCAGAATCACTCTGTTTAGACGTCTGTATTAAAATCAGTGGCTTAACTAGCCATCGCCAGCCCCTCACCAAAAAATAAAATAAGAGGGGCATGGCACGCAACTCTAAACACCCCTCCTCCTCCTGGCTTTTCGATTAGAAAGTGGCTGGGGAGGGAGTCTTACTGTGCAGCAAACCAAAGTTGTCTGGGCCCCCCACACCCTTCTTCTATAGTTACATGCCTGGACAGAAGTTATTCTTCAAAATTAATCTCATTGAACTGCACATTTGGTTTCATTTATATTTACAGGAGGTGCCATGCTGCTTGCTTTGCCAATGAAAAAGAAAAACTAAAGAAAAAATGCGCCCCTGGTGGCCATATTGAAATGAACGAATGTTTGCTAGAACACAGGGCTGGAACTAGGGGCAGGCAGAGTAGGTGCCCATCTAGGGTGCCATCATGGGGAGGGGGCACACTTTTTTTTTTGATAGTAAACATTTTTATTATTTTTCAAAAACAAAAAGAAGGGGGGATACAGAAAAGAAAGAGGGGGGGGGGTAGAGTAATATCCGTAAGACAGTTGCATACAAATGTTACATCAAAAGTAGTAGCATCATCAAATCCGTATCAAGACAATTGAAGCAAATGTACATATAACCAGGGATTCCATATGTTGCCAAATTTCTCTGGACATTTTCTAGCCTCATATGTTAGCTTTATTAAAGGAAGTAACCGGTTCACATAATCTATCCATTCACCTTTCTTAGGGGGAATTGGTGCCATCCACTTCATAATTATTTTTTTTTGCATAGTAAAGAAGTGACCTTACGAGTATCCTTGCTTTATTTGAGGGGAGGATGTCATCTAAGAACCCAACAGGCATAACTCAGGGTAATGGATTGGGGGTAAATCTAACATATCTACCATATACCTGGTGACTTCCTTCCAGTATCATTGAATGACAGGACATGACCACACCATGTGCCAATATGATCCATCTAGTTCCCCACACCGTTTACAAGTCGGGGAGGGAAGTTTCCCCATGCGGTGCAATCTTTTGGGGGTGAGGTAGTTTCGCATTATGAATTTATATTGAATTAGCTTATCTCTAGCACTAATCAGAAATTTATACAAATTTTCCGTCACCTCATCCCATTTGTCCTCTGTCATATCCGGGATATCCCTTTTCCACGACAGTAATGCTATAGAGAAGGGGCTCTGAACAGTAGCCATAATCTGGCCATACAAAATAGATACCATTTTGGACGTATCTTCTTTCCTAAGCTGCTTCAGAATTAGAGGTTCATCCATTAAAATATCTGCCGTCCCAAACTGCGTAAAGAATATATGGCGTATCTGTAGGTACCTATACATGGCAAATTCTGGGTCCCAATTTTGAAGTGATACTAAGTCTATGAACCTTGTGCCTTCTAGCAAATCAGCCAGGTAGCGAATTGGCGTAGAGTTCTAGTATCTTGTAATCTCAGTTGCTTTAAAATGTTGGCGATGAGAGTTGTTCCAAAAGGAAGCAACGGTGAAAGAATGGGGGGTTTCATTTTCAGCATCTTTTGTATGTGCAGCCACGCCATATACGGGGCTTTCATGCACGGTGGAAATAGTGAGTAATTATCTGCCCTCCGATAAACACAGTTTGCTAAAGCTTCCAATGACCCCACAAATCTAGCCTGAAGTATTACATTTGGATTTCCAAGTTCTTGTAGTAGCCACCAATTAATGTAAGTCAGCTGGGCTGCTAGATAATAAGCGTAGAGATCTGGAAGACCTAGTCCCCCTCTATCATATGAGGCCATCAGAGTACGGGAGGCAACCCTTGGTACTTTGTTGTTCCATAAGAATGGCCTAATCAGGGCTTGGATATTGTCTATAACTCTTTTGGCAATAATTACAGGAGAATTGTGGGAAATGTACAGATACTTTGGTATGTGAGTAATGAGGGGGGCACACGTTTAAGGGGAATTTTTTGGTTTGCTTGACCTTTAATAGTTTTTCAATTTTAGAAACTGCCTGTTCTTGCCCATGATTCAAACTGTGGCCAGAAGCACTTCCCACCTCCTTCTTGGCAGTTGCTGGCACAGGTACATATTTGTGGGCAATATCTTGGCTATTGCTGGCACAGGTAAACAGATGATATAGGGCAATATGATTGAATTTTGGCCGCTGCTGGCACAGGTGCATATTTTGGAGCAATATCTTGGCTATTGCTTGCACAGGTAAAGAGATGATTTGGGGCAATATGATGATGCTGACACAGGTGCATATTTGGGGACAATATGTTGAATTTTTGGCTCATGCTGGCACAAGTAAATATTTAGGGGCAATTTTGTGGATATTTTGGCTGCTGCTGGCACAGGTACAGATTGGGGGCAATATGAGGGATTGGCTGCTGCTGGCTCAGGTATATGCGGCAATATGGTGGCTGCTGGCACTGGTACACAGATGGATTTTGTCTCGTGCTAGCACAGGTACAAATTAAGGGCAATATGATGGAATTTTTTGGCTGCCACTAGCAAAGGTACAGACTGGGGGTAACAATATGATAGGGGTTTTGGCTTATGCTGGCACAGGTACAGATTGGGGGTTTTGGAGCAATCTAAGGGATTGACTGCCGTTGCCACAGGTACAAATGGGGAAATATAAATGTTGGCACAGGTACAAATGGGGAAATATCATAGATGTTGGCACAGGTACAAATGGGGGCAACACAATGGCTGCTGGCACAGGTACAGGGGGCAATATGAATGATAAGGTGGGAAATGTTAATGCAGGATGGGGGGGCACTGATTGAAACCCTTGCCTTGAGTGCTAAAATACCTTGGCCCGGCCCTGCTAGACCATTTCAAATTGTCAGCCAGATATTGATCTGGCAAGCCTGTAGGAAAGCCCCATATAGCGGATAAGCTGCCAGCTCGGTCTGGAGGGGCAGAATCAGTATCTTAAATCTACCCATGTGTGGCCACTTTAAGATTCACCATTCATCCAATATTCTCCATTTGAAAACAATAGTATTCACTGTGGATGATGGGAGTGCCAGAGACTTAATCTGTAAAGTGTCCGTACCCAGGCGGATTTAAGATGCCAGACTCATTCAACAATATATTTTCTGATCTGTTCTGGAACTCCCATTGCATAAGCATTCTGGTATAAACTTTGTGTAACTGCTTCACTGCAGGGATGCACCGAATACACTATTTTGGATTTGGCCAACCCCTGAATCCTTTGCGAACGATTCGGCCGAATACTGAACCAAATTTGCATATGCAAATTAGGGGTGGGAAGGGGAAGATATTTTCTACTTCCTTGTTTTGTGACAAAATAACACAATTTGCCTCCCCAAGCCTAATTTACATATGCAAATAAGGATTCGGTTTGGCCAGGCCGCAGGATTTGGCCGAATTTGAATCCTGCTAAAAAAAGGCCGAATCCCGAATCGAATCCTGGATTTTGTGCATCTCTAATTCACTGTCATTTCAGTACAAGCTATGATTAAATCCAGTAGGGTTGACTAAGTTCAATTAATCTAATTAAAGTACATTAGGTCAGTTGAATAATTTGTGGGGCAAATTCGTGGGTGATAACACTTTGTCCTTTACAAAAATGCACTTAATTAAAATCGTTAATGTTTTCGCTCAGGTTCCCTTTGTATCGTATTATGTTTTATTTAGAAATAAGAAACCATTCCGTGTGACACATGTGCAATAACAGGGGAAATCAGAAAGGGGCAAATACTTTTTTTTGCTGTGGTGCGATTTATTCAGGTCAGAAAACTCAGTATTAATCCTATGTAATAATGGATATTGTCCCCCACTAGTTTAATTTGTAAGGATGTTAGAAGTCATCAATGAGTTCAGTAAGACACACACAGTGGCATTTTGGCTTGAGATTTCTCATATGGATCAGAATATTAAAACAACTCTTACTTTAAAGGCTGTTTAACCCGCAGCCCTCCAGCTGAACTACAGCTCTGTCAGAGAATGAACAGAATCCTTCGGCAGCTGACTACAGAAATCCTTATTCATTATAGATGGAACTTCACTGTTCTATACGAGTGATGTTGCATCTGTAACTCAGGCTGTCTGTAAAAAAAGAGTAAAAATGATGTCTTATATTTTCCTTTCAAGTGAATACAAAGCCTGACACTGAACAACCATCTTTACAGTGCAGCTGTCACAGTCTGAAGGGTTACCATGACCAGATTCTCAACAGAGGAAACAATTTTCACATTATCTATCAGTCACATTACTGCCGACAATAATTTTGCGGACAGCAGGAAAACAAGATTGTTTATAATTTTGTTTTATGGATTGCTAATGTAATGAGAAGTAACTGAGCTTCCAATCAAGTCACTTTATTTGTAAGTGGGTACCAAATAATCCAGAGCAAAAAAAAAATCACATTAAATTGCTTTTAATTTGCTGCAGAAGAGGGAAGTGGCGAGTAAGAATACCCATGATATTCAGTGTTATATATAGGCTACAATTACTTCTCAGGATATTTCTTTCTGTCCTTTATAATAAAGCAATCCCAGGTCATTTATGTCCTTTACACTAAAGCAGGGTTTTCTTTCGTGGCTGTTCACAAGTTATTGAACCGCACGTTCGGTTTCATTTATACTGAAAGGAAGGGCCATGCTGCTTGCTCTGCCAGTGGAAAAAGAATCAAAAGAAATGTGGGCTCCCTGGTGGCTATATTGAAATTAATGAATATTTGCCAGAACCTGAAACTTCTGAAATGTCAGTGATTCAGGGAAAAGCAACTGCACTTTGCAGGCAGAGCTGACTCAGACAGTGATCCTGAGGGAATGATAAAATATGGATTACAAGGGAAAGCTGGTGGTAGGAACATGAGCAAATGAAAGGAAGAAGAAACCGCAGATGTTGGCTGAAATATAATTAGTTGTGTGAAGGACAGAGGAGATAGAAAATACAAAGTGATTTTTATGTTAACAAGTGGCACTGAGGAGCTGTTACTAAATACATTTTAGCCTCTCCTTCTCTTCAAAAGTGTGAAGAGTTTTTGGTTTTCAGAGAGGAGTGGAAACAATCTTTTTGCCCCCAGTTATGTATTATCCCAGCACTGGAAAGTTGATCTCAACAATGTACGTCCCATAAGCTCACCCTAAAGGAGAGAATCCCAAAATGTAAGTGCAAAAAAAACCAGGATTCAGTGTCTGTCCCTTTGCTCAGGAAGCAGTGCTTTGCGGAGAAGGGTTCTCTTTGCAGTCCCATCCTCCAGGCAAATCGACAATAAGTGGTGCGCAGTCATCAGGCTCCTCTTCAAAATCCCACTGGAATTTCTTGGTGAGATGAGCTCGGAAGCGAATAGCTTTTTTCCTGAGGGAGGGATTTGCATTGGGGGAACACAGAAAGGAGAAGAGAACCTGTGGAAACAAAAGGTTTTTGAAAGAGGAGAAAAATGGAAAAAGGTGGCGTGTTAGTGTAACAGAGTGATTAATGGCCTTCCAAGCAGGGTGCAGGGAGTTGCAACTCAAAAACAACTGAAGCAGCACAGGATAAGGTGGCCATAGACGCACAGATAATATCGTACTATATTCGGTGCATGTATGGTGTGTATTGAAACTAATGATCTTTCTTGGAAAGATCTTTTCCAAGACAGATCGTAATTGTTACGTCTATGGCCACCTTAAGTGCTAAATTGTCAGATACAGGTAGAATTCTATTGTTTCTACCTGTATATCTGACAATTCAGCTCTACACGTGTATTTAAACGAACAATCTTTCTTGGAAAGATCGTAATAGTTACGCCTATGGCCACCTTTAGCCAATCCTTTTCTAGATCACAATGACAACATTATGGCCTCCAGTTGAAATACCAGCTGTGGGGCATAAGTTGCAATGTAAAGTTTAAAAAACATACCTGCAGAGTACTGGTAAGGAAGTTGTTCTGGGATACAATGTCAACAAAGAAGTCGGTGGGTACTTGTGCCAGCTGGTGGTACAGGACGGATATAACTTTAATGTAGAGTTCTGGGTGCTGCAGGGAAAAAGTCTCTGCGCGGCACAGAAGGTTGAGCAAACTCTTCCACTGCTCAAATGCTTCATACACATTCCCAAGTACAAAGCAGACAAAAGAGAACTGCAGCTCAGCTGGGAAGAGAAGAGTTAAAGTCAGTAAGATAGGTCGCTAGTAGGTAAAACCCTCCTTCCAGTTGTAAACTATGCTAATAAAAAATTCTGGGTAGGACTTACCAAGCAGCTCCAAGGGTTGTCCGGTGTAGTGTGTTTTAAGCAACTGCTCAAGAGCATAGGAAAGGTCCAAGCTGTGCTGGGTGATCTCTGTAGGGGTGGCATCATCAGGGTACATCTTGGCAGGAATCTTGCTAAATCGGATTTCTGTTCCCTCTTTCTGCTTCATCTGAGGCAGCCTGGCCATGCCCTCCTTATAGCTTTGGCACACACTGTCATATCTGGGAAGAGAACAAACCTAACCTTGTAATGAACTGCACATATCTGTAATATATGTATATATAAATACAGTACAAAGCCAATGCTAGATTTGTGCACAATAACTTTCACATTCAACAAAAAGCTGATGAGTAGAGGGCATGCAAAGTTGCAATTGTACTTTTATTATAAAAGGCATTTAAGGTGAAATTCATCTTAACTTAACTTTAGGGCTACAGTTACCTAGGACTAATTATTGGCCTGTGGATAAACTCAAGGAAAGAATCAGCTTTTATGGTGACTCCTGGGTCGGTCTTGACCAGTGTCGGACTGAGGGGTTTCCGAGCCTAATGGGGCTGCCACTTCAGGGGCCTGCCACACCAATCAGGACCTCCCACTCACACATCTTTTCTGTGTTGCAGCAACGATCAGGAGGGGAAGTCCTGGGCCCCACACCTACATCTCAGTTATCATTTCCTCCTCTGAAGCTGCACCCTCCCGCGTACCTGTTCCATGTTGTGATTGGGGATATGGTCCCAGGTGGGTCTGGGTTGTCAAGGCAAAGAGGGCGGGCCCATTGTTTTTTTCTAGGTGTTGATGCAGACACAACATACACATACTGCACACATTCACACAATACTTTGTTTTTTTTTTAAAAAAAATTACACTTTTTTACCCTTTTTCTAAAAGGGTAAATTTCCACACTCCTAATAGTTCTCCTAGTTCCCATTGGCTTTTGCCATATACCTGGGAAGGTTATGCTGGACTCGGTCTGCAGTGTGGGTCATGGCTTCCAGGGGAAGGACCTCAGGAAAAGAGAATATTGTGCCACAGGTTGGTTGCAGCCTGAACATGGTCTCCTTCTCAATGTGATTACTGAGTGACACCCATCGGCGCATGCTCTCATAAGGATATGGCCCCAGGAAAGAGTCTAAGGATTGAAGCTCCTCCCTCAGCTTTTCTGCTTCTTCATGAGGGGCTACAACCATCTCTTCCTCCTGGGGGTTCCAGTGGAAAAGACGCAGCTCTCTCTGTTGCAAATACAGGAACATGCTGCTGCGAGGGCTCATCTCTCCAAGCCCTCCTCCTTTCCCAACTACATTGTAATGCATGAAATGCACACCTGGGGGCACCATTTTCACACCTCTAAACCGAGGTCCCACTTGCCAGCTATTGTAGTCAATGCCAAATTCAGAACCTTCAGGTACACCCAGGATCACCAGGGTTGCACCTTCAAAAAACAGCTGCCGGGCAAGTTCAGGATCCATGTCTGCTGAGGAGGTGTCCATTCCTATACAAGAGAGTAAAAGGATATTTATTAAGCAGGTTTCTAAAATGATATAACTGTACTATACATTTATAGTACTATATTTCATTACCAGTTTACCTTTAGGAAGGTAAAAATCACTAACAGCATTACAGGTGAATTTTAGGTACTCAAGGCCCAGTGGCTGTCCTATCAACAGGGAGTATGTAGTGCTATTACTCTCTTTGCACTAGTAATGCCGTTTCCCATTGACCTGCTCCCATGGAAACAAAAACTGAGCTATAGGGGGGCGCCAGGAGAGTGGGGACTCTAATGGAGGTTCTGATTTAAAGTGGACCTGTTACCCAGACACAAAAATCTGTATAATAAAAGTCCTCTTCAAATTAAACATGAAATCCAATTTCTGTTTTTTATTAAAGCATTCATAGCTGTTGTAAGCTCATTTAAAAATCAGACCATTACTTTAAGTTTCCATTCAGCACTTCCTAGATGTCACTGCTCTTCTCACATTCCCCTCTCACTTCACCATTTAATTGTGTAGCCAGGGCATGGGGATGGACATCAGGTCCCCCATTCTGGTGCACAAACAAGATTCTGAGATGATACAAGACTTGTCTTAATAACAGTGTCCACAAAATGGCTCCTGCCTGCTTGTTATCATTATGAATTCCCAGACTGAAGGAAACATGATTCAAATAATGATTATTGTGTAATTAACGTTCATTTTGCTTGACTAATGTGATAAAATAGGATCTTGAATATTTTTTTTGGGTGCCGACGGGTCCCCTTCAAAGTCTCTCTTCAACTTCCAAGCACTTTTATAGTTCAGTTGTTTTCAGATTGTTCACCAATCCTTTTTGAAATACTTTACATTTACTTTTGACTGAAGTTTAAAGTTTGATATTCTTGTCATGTTAAAGTTTCGCAGCTCAGTAGAACCAGATGGTCATAATTTGCATTATGTCATTAGTCAATACATTAGTCAATATATTGATACATTTCTCAGTTCTCTGGAACATTAACCACATTCTTACCTGCTGGGACTTGCTACCCGACCAGACCCGCAAGTAGGGTTGCCACCATTTCCTAAATGTTTACTGGCCGATGGGGGGAGGGAACAAAAAGGAGGCGTGTCCGTGCTGCAAAAGGGGCATGGCTAGGGCACCAAGATTTTCAGACTGGGGACAGAGTCAGCAAAACTAAGTTTACTGGGGATTGGGGGCAGGCCGAGGGGTCTTCTTGAAGGGTATTACAAATTTGCCGGCAGCTACATTGCCGGTAAATTTGTAATACCGGCCTTGGCAGGTGTTTTACCGGCTGGGTGGCAACCCCAGATGCATTATGATCCGATTGTTGTACCATAGGGCCCACAATCGGATCAGCCCGATATCGCCCACCTCAATGTGGACATATCACTAAGAGATCCGCTCTTTTGGCGTCATCATCATCAAACAAGCGGACCTCTACGCCTATGGCCACCTTAACAGCTACCTTTAATGAAACCCAGGGATTCTGCTCAGCAGGGACAAATATAAGAAAAGTATCAATAGTTTACAGAGTCGGCGACCCCCCCCTCCCAGAGGTGCTTTAAAAAGACATAAGGTGAAAACTGAAACTTTAATAATAAGAAAACATTCATGAATGGAAAATAGAAAGTCACTAAAATGCCTTAATTTCTGGCGACCTTTACAGCTGAACTGGCAAGTGTTGGATTTAAGTGATCAGATCAGGATTTATCATCCCAGGGCAAATACAACTCTGTTTCCCTGCAGTGTAGCAGCACATGGTGACTGTGTGTGGGGGGAAGTTTGTCTATGGACTTCCATGATCTGCACCAGGAATTGTATTCCTTTAATGGACGCTTCCCCTGTGTCTCCCTCTTATCACCGAGCTCCACACCCCGCCCCCCACTCTTTAGTTGAGACTCCGAGGCTGCAGCCACTAACAACAGGGGAGACCCCGCCACCCGCCTGCCCCTTCCAAGCTGCACAACAACAACGTGTAAATCCGGAAGAGCGGACTAGCGTGAGACTCACTGGATACAGGGTCACGTGAGACACAGAGGAAGGACACTCCAGTAAGCGGACTGATACCCTCACAAGATAATTCTACACCCACTGCACATACCTTGAAATCAACACTGCTTGTAGGAAAGCAGAATGTATCACATTTCCTACCCGGAAGCAGAAAGGCTTTCTCTGTGCAGCACAATATCGCTCCCCCTGGAAACCAACCCCTCTCAACACTGGTTCCTAAGGTTAGCTATCCCCAACATGCAAAACTCCCTCTGCTCTGCATATTACTGTCTGAGCACCTCATGCTGAGAGACTGGAGAAGTCAATACTACGTTAATAAGATTCCTGGCTAGCACTGCACTGCCAATCACACCATGTCCTGCAAGGCTTCAATAAGAAATCATACCTCCCAACTAGAGGGCGATTTTTGACCACGCCCATTTTTGTGGCCACACCCCCTAATTACCATGTTTATTTTACAAGATTTGGCAGGTTATGAAAGTTTGAACATATTTCTGTGTTTTTTTCCCCAGTTATTGCAGTTTTGCTAATGAAGGTGAATTGCCCTAAAGTGAGTCTAACTTTTCCCAAGGAACCTGTTATCTTATATTGTTACAATTACTTATTTGCATATCTCAGAATTGTTACAAAAGTATCTTATCTGCTGCTGTGGCTGTTCTGGGCTTTCTGCCAAAAGCCAATGAAGTTAGACACATTGTTTCTTTTTCTGGTTGTTCAGTGCAGAGAAAAAACTGGACTTTTCAGTCCAAAACGATGGACTGTCCCTCTAAGAATGGGACAGTTGGGAGGTATGAAAAGTGTTTGTTTTTTCCTTGCTTTGGTATATTCTGACCTGGTAACTTAAAGCAGAGTCTTCAGCTACAGCTAGGGTTGCCACCTTTTCTGGAAAAAAAATACTGACCTTCCTACACAGTGGCGGAACTGCCAGGGGAGCAGGGGGTACGATTGGGCCAGGGCCCCCCGGCAGCTAGTGAGCCACTGAATTCCGTCCACAAAGTTGCGTACGGTGTGGGGGTACCACACCAGGGCCCGCCCCCCTCTAGTTACATTACTGTTCCTACATATTCATCTTTTTTACCTATATTTAATAACATTGGGATTAACCATCATTTTTACCCGTCAGGCCAGTAAAATACCGGCCAGGTGGCAACCCTAGCTACAGCCAAACCCCTTAGGCTATGGGCACACAGGTTGTTGTCAGTGGTTGTTGTCAGCCTGCATATTTCTGCAGACTGTGAAAAGCAGATCTGCTTAGTGCCCCTGCTCCAATGATTTGAATTTGATCAGCCTGTGTGCCCTCACACACCAGGCTGACGTCAACCCAAATACTGACCTCAGCTTCAGCTTCGCTGTGTGTGACAACACTTGGCACAGGAGCAGGGTCGGATTGGTGGGCCCACCGGGTACTGCCGTCCAGGCCATTTCTCCGCCCCCACCTGCTGCAGTTTCGGCACCACTGTCACGCAGCGCATATGTGCATGTGCACTATGTTTTGCCGCAACCGCCCTCAAAAAAGGGGGGTCACAGCAGGAAGAATCCTGCAAATCTGGGTGCAGATGCGACCCTGCCTTTGAGTCCCAATATAGTAAATAGGCTGATGGCTACATGTACTATGTATATAGGAACCACTGAGCCCATGCCTAAAGGTGGCCATACACGGGCCGATAAAAACTGGCGACAGACCAAGTCAGCAGCTTATTGGCCTGTCTATGGGGCCGCCCCGACGGGCTTCCCCGATCAAGATCTGGCCGAAAGTTGGCCAGATCTCGATCGGTGGGACAAAAAATCCCGTCGCATCACGGCCGCATCTGTTCATTGATGCGGTCCCGTGATCCGACCGCCCGTTCCCCATGCGTTAGGTCCGATCGTTGGGCCCTAGAGCCCACGATCGGACCAGCCCGATATTGCCCACCTCAAGGTGGGCATGTCGGAGAGAGATCCGCTCGTTTGGCGACATCGCCACCTTAAGATGGCATATTTTCAAAAAAAATAATAATAATAATTCGCCCAGCTTGTGGCTGCTTTCTTCCCGTTTTTTTTTAAATATTTGTATTTACATTATAAATACCCGTGGGCATAGAATTTCAGAACACAGTTGCTCTTTTGAAACATTTGAATATTTTTTGTAATAATTTAATATTTGAAATCTGATTAGCAAAGTAAAGGTAAAGCTTGCAACTCTTCTCTCTGCCTGGAACTGCTGAAATGTAATGGTTTGCCTAAAGGAGAACTTAACCCTAAAGTTAAAATAAAATATGAATCTGCACTGAGGCATGTTAGGGGCATTTGGCCGGGGTAACGCTAAGGCTGGGGGGAAAGGGGTCTATGTGGGGTAGGGTTTTTTTTAACTTTAGGGTTGAATTCTACTCTACTTTAAAGAGAAAATATACCCCAATTTTTGACATGAGCTCATTCAGATGGGCTTATGTAACAAAGGTGCATGGACAGTATCTGAGCTATATTCTATATCTGAATAACCATAATTTTTATTTTTACGCAGACATTTTCACAGACTGAAAGGAAAAAACAAGTCTATCTATGACTTGTAGGAACCATTTCCCAAGCCCCATTAGACTGTCATTCAAACTTTTTCCATTTTGAAATGATAGATTCTCTGACTTGAAGTCCCACTGTTTTTCAGAGAATCTGTGAACCGCCCACTGTAGAAAGCAGGTGGATTTCAAGTCCCAGAATCCAACTCATTAAAAAAGGAACAAGGTGTGGAAGAGTTTGTGATCCTAAGGGGCAGGTTTACTAATAATCACATTTTGTTTTTTCCCCACAAATCTCAAAAAAAAATTGTGGTTTTCCTATTTTTTTAAAAACTCAAAAAATTCAAGATTTATCAAGTGTAAAAACCATGAAAGCCACCAATACAAAACTTTGTCAGGTAAAAGTTGTCGAGGTTCTATAGAAGTTAGTGGGAACTGCGCTGATCTAACGTTTTAAACCAATACATACTATAGAGGTTTTCAGATTTTTTTTCAGCTAGGAATTGTCTGAAAATATGAATATTTAGAGGTTTTTTCAGTATTGTATTTTTTTAGTGCATTGTTCCGTTATCTTCCATTCGTAATTTTTTTTACTTTCTCTTTGAAATGGCATAATGTGATTTCTTTGTATAAACACATTTATTTTACAGCACTGCGCAATATGTTGACGCTCTAAAAATACATGTTAATAATAGAATTAGTGTTTTTTAGAGAAAGGGGGGTCATTTATCAAAACTGGGAAATTTGCCTATGGCAGTAACCTATAGCAACCTATCAGATTACTGCATTCATTGTTCTACTTGCAGCTGGCTTTAAAAAGCTAATCACTGATAGGTTGCTATAGATAACTGCCCATGGGCAATTGTGCCCAGAGTTGATAAATGACCCCCACTGAATTTAGTCATGGTTTCAAAAACCTCTTAAACCACTAAAATCCGACCTTAGATAAATAGACATCTCTGGGATGGTTGGCAAAACGTTCCTACAAGTCAAACGATAGACTGTCATGGTTTATGTATTTATGTGCAAAAATACATTTATATTCAGATAGTGTTTATGCAACTTTTATACGTAAGGCCAAGTTAATAAGCTTATGTTGAAAAGAAGGGAATTTTTCCCTTTAAGCACTAGGGCATTTTGGGGAATCCTATCTACCACAAGTAAAAGTAATAACGGTAGTAATCTTTTATAATGATGTATTGTACATACTAGAATTGTATTTGAAGAAAACAACCTGTGTGTTTCTATAGAGTCTCCATGTAAATGGCAAGTCCCAGCTAAAAGTTGAGACCACTGGGAAAGAAATGTGGGACAACCAAAGATTATATAGATATGTATCTAAATTATAAAGCACCCTATTGCATATGTAAGGCTGGATCTAGAGCAAGAAGAGCCAAATGATTGTGGAAGCACCAAATCCATAATCTTTGGGCAAAAATCTTACAAGGGGAGGCAATTCTATAGGGGAAAGATTGGGCAAGGTGCAGCAGGAGCTGTGACTTTACTCTTGCTCGAGGCATAACAGGGACAAATAAACAGCTATTTTTCTTTTAGGAAGGGTAGATTGGGGGTAACTTAAGCACCTCCCGAATAGTCATATTGTACATATAAATAAATAAATTCTGGGAATCACACTCATTTGCTCCCACCCCTCTGTAGTAACACCTCAGTCACCCCTGTCAGCAATGGTCAGGAGCAATATTGGTGGAGCTGGGCGTCGAGAGTTCAATACAACGGGACTGGCATCTCTATATTTGTGTTCTGTCAAAGATTTTTGTCCATTGATGTACCTAGTGGTTACTATTAAAGTCAAAATCACATAGAATAAAGAATGGAGACTAACACAAAGGAGTCACACCAAGTTTGTTTTTATTGGCTATAGAGCAGTGACATCACGGAGCACAGGGTGGAGGGGAGAAGGGGAGAGCACAGCATTATATTAGGTCAGGCCTCCCCCTGTGCGACGTTTAACCCTTTCACACATACACAGCTCAGCCATTCCCCAGCTAGCAGGGACATCTCCAGGCTTGAAAGCTGACAACCAACAGGCTAATACAGCAGGGTTTTCTACTTGCAAGGAATAAAAAAAAAAGGAAAATAATTTGTTCTGACCTTTGCAGCAAGGAAGCTCAGTTACCAGTTTCAAAAGTTACATAGTACATAGTTATACTTGCTCACTGCCTTCAGGAATGGATTAGATTTGTTCTTAGATACGCAGAATATTTAGAATTTATAGGAACACAGCAGCTCAAATATATTTATCAATCACCTTTTTTTACTTTACTGTGCTCCTAGCTTTAATGGACTTTGGTGGGATCTGCCAAAAGATGTCAAGCTAAAACCTAAACTACAAATCAGACTAAAAGTGGAAGTCAGACCATTACATGAAATACAGGGTTGCTTGCCTGGAACTCATATTCTGTGACCCCTACATGAGCAGTTCTGGGGCACCCAGAGGCAGGACAGTGCACTTCTGGAAATTCAATACGTATATTCTTATATTGTGCAGTGACTTAAGAAAAACCAAAAATGTTTATTTACAGCACCCACAAGAAATCTGATGTTTCAGACCCACTTACCAAACCTTCAACATACCTTCCTTCCCTCTTTTTCTGTTCTATGCCACTCCTCCAGCTTATCTCATTTTCTCTTTCTTAAGCTGGCAATAGATGCAAAGATCTGATCATTCGAATCCTCGAACGATCGGACTTCCCCACTCTCTCAAATAAAGTACAAAAGAACAGATCAGCCGATGTTCTGCCCCTGACAGCAATAGTACGAAAGTTATGTCCGACAAAAGCTGGTGACAGTCTCCCACTGAAAATCGTATGATCGGCAATACATGCAGAGATATTATTGGCAGCCGAAAAATGTCTGGACTCTCCACTAGGGTTGCCACCTGGCCGGTTTTTTACAGGCCTCGCCGGTAAAAATGATGGTTGATCCCAATTTTATTAATAGGGAAAAATGATAAATATATAGGAAGCCCGGTATTTTTTTCCAGAAAAGGTGGCAGCCCTACTCTCCACACACGGTCCGAAAATTGTACGAATCCTCAGATCTTTGCATCTATGACCAGCTTAACTATCCCCCTCCCAGCTTCTCAAGTTTTAATCTTATATCCAGCATTTTTTGCTTTCTGTTTTATCTGCTCTCCTTTCTTTTTCTTTGTCTCCATCCTTCATGACTACTCCTATTCATTGTCATTCTGTCTCTCATACTCTTAATCTTTTCTCTCTACATCTATTCATCTAATTTCTTGTCTTGCTTCTTTTTTCACCCTGCCATCTTTTTGCCTTTATTTCTTCCCCTCCTATATTTATTCTGTAACTCTTTTTTATTCTCACATGCTTTACATTTTTCTTCTTTGTCCGCCAGTATGTCTTCTCCCCATTCTTATTCTCTTGTAAAAGACTACAACTTTTATTAAATTACAGCACATTAACCTTCCCCTGAAAGCCAAAGGCTGGACAACTGATTTAGGGTTTTTCCTAAACTGGGGTGCTACTCGTTATTACTATTCTCCTCCTCCCGAGGCTCCAGCTGTGTCCCTGTACACTTAATTTGGTCCTCACCAGCTAATTCACTTAGATCCTCTCACCACATTTCCCATACAGTTACCTGAGGGCATGGTACACTGTGATTGGGCTGCAGCACTGTTTATTTATGCTGACATACCAGTTACTCTTATACAGTGCTTGTAAATTTCTTATCTTATAGTACATTTACTTCTGAACTCTTAAACTGAGAACATCCTTGATGCACACACTCCTACCCCTACAGTCTCTGAGCCACTGGTTTAATTTCAGATTATGTTATTTAAGATTTAGGCATATGAACTCTGCAAGGTTTCAAATATTGCCATTTCTAAAACTGATGCAGAATGTTTAAAAATGTCTGGTTGTTAATTCAATAATATATACTTACATATGCTGGCAGTACAATTAAGGATATACTATTGGCCCATGGATTTATTATATTGCATTTTAGGAGTCAGGATGGAATTCTTTACCCTCTCAATACAGTATGGGGCAAGAGCTGGTGTTTTGCATTCCCCTTTGTCCAATAATCATATTGGGGGTTTAGTGAACAGTTGAATGTTTTTCTTTCTCATCCTCAATAACTATGTAACTATGTAAGTGGCTAATCTTAACTGTCCCAATCAACAAGTTATTCAGCATTTAAAATCAATCAAAGATCCAAACGCAGTTGTGCAGATTATGAGAAAATGGTTTGATAGTGCTGGATTTCTAGCTAATTTGTTCTCCTGGATGCAGATTATCAGGACAGGCTCAGACCGTGCTAGGTTTCTATCTACTGCAGAGAGGTATCCTGATTAATCCGTAGATTAACCCCTTCTAGGCTGGAAAGCCAAGATTATCAAGGGATTGATTTTTCAATGGTCTCTAGCAATTCGGAGCGATAGTTTCTTAATAGTGCAAATAAAATGAACCCTGTAGATGTTGCATGCAGTCCCGTATTGCCACACATGCGTCTCAGGAAGATTTGGCCAAGGGGAAGGGGAGAAGGGAAGCTGTATATTTGCCCTCAGCACTCTATTAGGGAATCTGCTCCTGGGAGGGTGGCAAGTCTCTCTCTTTCTCTTTGTAAGGGGGTGGTGTCATCGTGGTTTTATTTGCCCCTTGCCGGATGTGATGGTATTTGCAGCTGGCATGGTGTGTAAAGAGGAAATTAAGGGAGGGAGAGGGTGTCCTTATTTTCATTGGTGAAAAACAAAGAGAAGTGGCCAAGGGAAGGTTTCAATCCAAAATCCGACGTCATGATTTCTAAAGTGGGGAAAAAGACACACAAAAGAAAAAAGCCTTAGACAGTATTACTAACAAAATGACAAATGAACATCATTTATAAACAGACAGAACAGATCACTACTAAAGGTGGAGCATGCTCACTAACCTCAACACTCTCTCCGGGCTCCTCGGGGGAGGGTTCGGTCTCGCAATACACAACAGCCTTGGTAACCATCATATCTGGGTGCTGAAGTTTGGCTTCTTTTATGGCCAGTGCAAGGGCCTTTGGTGAAGAGAGAGAAAGTGTATTGCACCATTATTAATTGATTTATGTGTCTTAATAAAGTTGCAAAAGACTAGACGATGTTTGTAGTTAGGTAGGTAGCCTGGATTGGGTCTCCTCTGATGTATAATTACATGTGTGTGATACTAAACAGCTTGTATATTCAATAATCTTCATAGCGGCATAAATGAGTGACAGGTAAGTAAGATTTAGTTATTCACCTGCTGCCCAGGTTATCCTGCGTGTAATGGTAAATGTTTAACAAGACACAGTAAAACTTTGCAGTGTTACCTGCTCTTGGTCCACGTCTTCATCCCCAGTGATTATTATTCGTTTTTCTATTCGTGTCTCAGAAAATCCACCTTTCACCGTCTGCGCAAAAACAAAGGTCAGATAAAAATGCAGAGGCAGAGGTGCTGCATATAAAGAGGTAAGTGCCATAAATGGAGTGATGTGGTAGGACAATTTTGCCATTTTGTTTTGTGTATGAGGGGTCTTCTGCGGCATTTTCGTCAGACTATCAAGTGATCCCATCTGATCCCATCATGGTTGGTCTAAATGTATTTTGTTTTTTAATGCTCTAATGTTATACTGAATTGTGTAACAACCAGAGAGCAGTCTGAATTCTAAAATTGATGATGGAACTGAAAGATGAACACTAGGAGGCATAGCTGGGAGATCCTCATATCACTGAAGGCCCAAACGCATTGAGAGATCATTAATGTGGAAGCCAAACCAGCTATGAGACCTACAGAAGCAACCACAATGGTTCACTTTGTAGCTAACAGGGTTGTGTCTGACTGAAAACCTCCCATGTGGTGGCACTCCTGCAAAAAACACATTTTCTTGGCCAGTATATAATGCTAGATAAGTCAGGTCATTACTGCACCAAAGAAATAAACATCACTCAGAACATATTTTCTGGTATGGTACTGATTTAAATGATGAAAAGCGATTTTAATACTCTGTACTGGATTAAAGCAGTGATCCCCAACCAGAAGCTTGTGTGCAACATGTTGCACTTACACCCCTTGGATGTTGCTCCCAGTGGCCTCCAAGCAGGTGCTTATTTTTAAATTCCTGACTTAAAGGCAAGCTTTAGTTGCATAAAAAACATGTATACTGCCAAATTAAGCCTCCTGTTGGCTGCAAGTCCACATAGGGGCTACCGATACCCAATCACAGCTTATTTGAAAGCCCCAAGATCTTTTTGCTTGCTTGTGTTGCTCTCTAACATTGTTTTATATATGAGTGTGGCTCATGGGTAAAAAAGGTTGGGGACCCCTGGAGTGTCAACCTGAGAATTTTATAGGCTTGTAAATGTGAAATAAGAAGTGAGAAATTTATTGGAGGTTGCATTCATGATTATGTTCTGTAGAATGGAATTATAATACTAAAGGACTAAACTATAAAGGACAGGCCATGTTACACTACTCTTAATGGGACTAAGAAAGCCGACTCTCTAATGGTGAAAGAACTAAGGGGCAGATTTATTAAGGTTCGAATGGTAAATGAGAATTCAAATATTTGATTTTTTTTGTGTGTCAAAACTACCAAGTAAGAATTTAAAAGCACCAACTCAAATGTAAATTTGAATGTGAGATTTATCATACCTCGACCATGGAAACTGTTAGCCACCTAAAACCTGCCGAGTTAATTTACAAGTCAGTGGCAGAGGTATGTTGAACCATTTGAATATGTTACAAACGAATAATGAACAGGTATGGATGACAGTAGTATACACAAAAATGTTTTCTTTTCTGGTCTCTGTTCAACTCCCCAAGTGTGGGAGGAGGTCCAGGTGCACCGCCCTGAACCCTCAGCTTAGGGGAGCAGACAATGGCAAACAAAATGAGCAGGCACTTCCAAAGATCACTCCTCCAGGAAGATTTGTCAAAAAATATGTAACTTTATTCCGGGCGACTAATCGCCTCTTCTGCGGGGCGACAATCTCCCCGAACTTGCCTCACGAGGAAACTTCGGGCGATTTCGGAAAGCGAAGCACCGCGAGTACATTGCGCTGGCGTTTTCTTATTCAAGCAGGCAGAAGGCAGGAAGAAGGCAGTTCGGGCGATTAAATCTCCCCGAATCTGCCCCTACCCTTAAAGGTGAACAACCCCTTAATGAGATATGCTAACTATGCATAAGTATATAATAAACTCTCTGATGCTTTAGTCACTAATATACCTTTCCAAATAACAGGTGGGTGTCCATTGAGATTAGAAAAAAGAAGGGTTGGAGCCAGGAAGGTGTTTGGCCCATGTAGAGACGAACTGGAGACAGCTTTAGGTCAACTAGCAGTTTCATTAAACTGGATGGACGGGTCATTATTCAACATTAATTATGAAATAACGGTGAAAGCTTGTTATTACTTGCTATTGAGCATTTTCTGCTTTTGTGCTCCTTCTTTTGAACTTCTTACCTTGGTCACGTGGGTGGTTGTGGAGGAGGAAAGGGTCTCTGTTGTGGCACCATGGGAAAAAACTGCTGCAGGTACAGCCTGGAATACAGGAATAGTAAATATCAACTAAAATCTGCCACTGGACAGACATGATATAGCATTTTGAAGCTTTTTTCCTCAAATTGAACTGTAGTTATATTACTATGCAAACATTTTGTTTATACTGTATGTAGATCTTTCTCATTACTGTAAAGGCATATGTTATTGTCTCATATAGAGATTTTATCGATAAATAGATACCTGTACTGGACAACAGAGAACTGGGCCAAGGCAAACAATATGGCTGCTCCTACTCATATTTATACATTCAGATAGGGACAAAAGCAATATTTTTCTTCAAACTGTAAGGTTATTATTCTGTTTATTTAAAGACACAATATTACTGATCAGTTGATAAACAATAACCAAGGCATAGTTCCTGAAATAACTGGGAAACTCACATGGTGGGTGCGTGTACCATCTGTATGTGATGCCTGGATACCGTCACCAGATTCAGCAACTCTTGCCTCTGTTTTGACGTCCTCAACCTGGTTAAAATAAAAGGGAACTTCATTTATGAAACTGTGCCAGGGCTGCAGAGAGAAATATCTGTGTATCTGCTGTTGTTGTACCAATACCGATGAGCAGATAATGAAGAGATCATAAAGTAGACCAAAAGAATTTTGGGGCAATGTGAGTAAAGGGAGATGGCAGGTAGGCATTCTAGTGTTCCTGTCTTCTATTTTCTTGGATAAAAGCACAGCCTGGCCAAGAAGTATTGGCCCCCAAAATTAGGGATGCACCGAATCCACTATTTTGGATTCGGCCGAACCCCCGAATCCTTCGTGAAAGATTCGGCTGAATACCGAACCGAATCGGAACCCTAATTTGCATATACAAATTAGGGGTGGGAAGGGGAAAACATTTTTTTACTTACTTGTTTTCTGACAAAAAGTCACGTGATTTACCTCCCGGCTCTAATTTGCATATGCAAATTAGAGTTCGCATTCGGTTCGGCCAGGCAGACGGATTCGGCCGAATCCGAATCCTGCTGAAAAAGGCCGAATCCTACCCAAAATATACTTGTAAATAGTGACATCCCCAGAACCTGTTATTCTGGCAATGGCTGTTTTTTCCATATGGCTGTTAAAGCTGTATCTTTTGGGTTACAGTCCCTCAAGAATCCTAAACCGACCGACTAAGTAGTAGAAACCCAAACTTCAGTCTGTAGCTCCAATTGTATGGGGATTTTAAAGAAAGTGACAGCCCCAGGATATGGAGTCCTTAGGACGGCACTCCAGAAATTTCAGCATTCAGTATCCCTTCAATAAACGCATATAAGCAAATGTGCATATTTTCTCTTAGTCATAGTGAGAAGAAACTACTACCAGTGAATGAGAAACAAACTTTAGAATGAGTTACTGTCTCTGAGGTGTACAACTGAATGCTGTGCACATCCCCTTCTCATGCATATTTGGGCAGCATGGAAGGGAGCATGGGGGGAACACAGACACAAAAAATTATATTATTATGGGAATGATACTATTATACATATTTTGGCTAGGCACCCCACCCTTTTTTAGACCAAAACTCTTAGGGCCTGTCCACACAAGCAGATTCGGGGAGATTAGTCGTCCCAGTGACTTTGGGGGCGACAATCTCCCCGAATTACCTTCCCCCAGCCCTCTGCTGGCTAAAATGAAAATCGCCTGGGGGAAGGCAAACACGTGGCTTCAGAAATCGAAGTGCTGCGAGTGGATTGCCGCAATCGATTTCCATTTTAGCCGGCAGAGGGCAGGGAAGGCAGTTTGGGAAAATTGTCACCCGAAGAAGAGGAGATTTGTTGCTGGGGCGACTAATCTCCCCAAATCTGCTCGTATGGCCAGGTGCTTTAAAGGTCTCCCTTATTCCACTTAATTCCCACCTCACTGTATCTTTCTTTTCTCCGTCCCAGTTCTGTCCATATCCTGTTTGCATCCCATTCAGCCCAATAACACAATCTCTTTCCAGCCTTTCTACTTTTACCAATCTAGAGTGGACAGCATCACATAAAGGAGAAGAAAAGTCCTTTACTACTTGGGGGTGCCAAATGTTAGGCACCTCCAAGTGAATGTATTAACTTACCTGAAACCCTGGGTCGATGCTCCTATCAGCCAGAAGAGAAGCGCTCTGTGGTGCTCACTGGTATAACCCCGGGCCGGTGCAGTTTTCTGCTGATAGGAGCACCGGCCTGGGGTTTCAGGTAAGTAAATACATTCACTTGGGGGTAACATTTGGCACCCCCAAGTGGTAAACAACTTTCCTTCTCCTTTAAAAGAGCACACTTTTAATTATATATATTTTTTTAGAGTACCTAGTGCTACAATATTGTTCCACCCGGTGGAACTGGGTGCTAGAGGCCCATATTTGATTTAAGCCTTCCCCCAAGACAACAACTAGGTCATTTTTCTGGTTTCTTTTTACTGATTAACCTTATTAACAGGGCTTACCTGTGTGGTTTTTACTGTGGTGACCTGTGTTTCTTTGATGCCCCCATCTGCTGTCTCACTTACTGTGGTTACTGTGCTGACAGCTTCCTTCTGCGCATTCTGTAAACTGGGCTGGGAGAAGAGTGAGAATGTTAATTGTGGATGGGTGAAGCATTTTACTATACAGAATCACAGCATACATATGGATGAAATGTTTGAAGGACAAGAGATGCTATATTCTCAAGTATTTAAGAAGCTAAAAACAGCACAAATAACATGCATAAGACGATGAGTTTAGAAGCACGTTGGGATGAGGTCAACCAAAGACGTTAGGAACATTCTGATGATGTCATAGTTCTGCACATGACATGATCTCTACAATATGACAAACACATATGATGTCACCAGCACACACAGATAATGAAGGCAGCAGACCATGCCAGTGGGCCTATACACAGCATGCAGTGGAACATCCCTGGTCAGAAGTGGCAGTGTTGCACCCCACACACAGGGCAAATGGCTTTAAACCAATATGGAAGTAAATGTGAAAGTGCTTAGCCATGCAGCACATCTTGCAACATACCTCATGCATTGTACTACGACACTGGGGAAGCCACAGCAACAGTTTCTCAATGAAATGTTCCACAAACAATGTCACACTAAAAATAGGGTTTGGTGTTGAGAGATATGCACTGTGCATGTCCCGTGTACCTCCTTGGTTTCCAGGTCCTTGGTCTCCTCATCCTGCATTTCATCATACGCTGCTGTGGAATTGTTTTCTGTGGGACCTCCTGCCCCATCACCCTGATCTCGATGCAGCTCTGGCAGGCTGCGGGAAAAGTCCTCAAATCCAACGTTGGAGTGGTAATCTCCGATGACGGTGAAGTCTACCTCAGCCTCCAGGCTGGATGTGGAGCTGACTGTGATGCTGGAACACTTCCTTTCAATGCTGAGCTGGTTTTCCTTCAAAAGCCCTGCATTCTGTTCTTCTTCGCCTGTGCCCCGTGGCTCTTCTGTCTCCCTGCTGCTCAATCTCTAAAGGGCGGAAAGAGCAGTGGATGGGGAAGGGACCAATGACACAGACCGGTGAATTTAATAACATAGAGAAAGATTTCTGCCCGATAATTAATCCAGGACTTTAATTTTGATTGGATCATTTAGGTCCTGGAATGAATTTCATGGATTGCAGGGCTATCAGGACATAACCTGAGTAGGTACAGCCAATCAACTCCATGTGCCAATTTTAGATTTATATAGAGCTATAAAATCTCTACAGACCAGTCAGCATTGAAATGAAAATGCTTCAACTATGATAAAAAAATAAACAGAACAACAAATAATGGATCCATTTGGAGTGAGCTTAATCAGAATGGATTAAAAATGGGGCATGTGTGTTACAGATCATACACGGGTTAACAGATACCAGCACTATGGTACTAACACAATAATTGTTTACAGAATACTGGCCTGCTACCAAAGCATTGGAAAAGAAACTAAAGTCTTCCATGGGTGTGCCTTGGTTAATTCAGGTATTAGATTTTGTCAGAATACTAAAGGAAAGGTGCCATTGCTTGGTTCAGTTAGACTTGGGGTGCAAAGCTTCAACCAGAACTAGCAATCATTTGTATCAGACTGTGCCGCTGATGAATGAGGTTTACTAATACTCTAAGTGATAACAATTCATGTTAAAAGGGTTAGGGATACCCAGCTTTTTGTATATGAGACCAGAGGTCTTATTTACTTAGGATGGATGGTGCAAAATCCAAACACTGGCACAAATTGCCTAGTTTTTGACCACAATGTACCTTGCCCCTCTCATCTGCAGCACCTTGTTCTGTTAGGTGCTCTTTGGACCTCTCAAATGGAGCCCAAGGCACACTAGGAACCCTTTACTCACCCCTGCTCATGGCAGCAGATAAGTACAGGGCTTCCCTACACCAGTGAGCAATGTGCTACCAAACCCATAGTACATGAGGCACAGACAATGGCATAGATGTTGCTAATCTATAAGTCCAATAGACCTCTGACAACTAGCTATAAGGCTTGCACTTTAATAATACCTGGAGCTCGGCCATTTAGTTATTCCTTATCTTAACCATAATACTGGTCAAAGTACTCATACTAGTAAGAAGGAATCATTATTGAATAGATGCAGGGGATATAAAAAGAAATATACGTTTACATTTGCTTCGAATAACCTATAATATGCTTGACCCAAGTCGCACACACAAAACCCAAAATTTCTGGGCAAACCAGTGAAAAATAGAAGTAGACTTATGTTACTAGAGGACAACGAAGGTAACGGAACTATTGCAAAAACAGTTCACATTCTGATTTGTAAAAATGCCTCTCTGTAGCATTCAGCCTTATTCTGTTAGGAAAACTAGAGCCATCATGTGCTTATTTTGTGTTCTGCCTGAGGTATTTACACTGTACATATAAGTATGGCAAGAATCCAGGTGGCATAATACCAGGGCATTAACAGGGAAAACACTGGGCCATGCCTAGGCCCCAACCTGATAAAGAACACTTCCAGTTTTCCTAAAACCCTGGTCCGGCAGGGTGACCTCTCTTAGGGCTGATGGGATGTCCCTTTCTTCCCAAGATGTCGGCTCAAGGGGTTGACACTAGAGTGGGAGAAAAGCAGTAGAGTAAAGAACAAGAAACTCAGGGAGCAACAGCCATACCCAATGCACGATGCCAGAGACCGACGCTGAGCAGGACAGCACCAAAGCAAGGCTAAATAGAACTCTGATTTACTAGGCTGCATTAATTCCTTTCTAAGGCCTAAAACAGTGTGGCCATACTCTAGCTGGTTTTACAATTTGGAGAGATAAAGAGAAGATATTAATAATAAAAATATGTGACAAAAAGGAAAAATCCAACTATTAATGATCCAAAAATGTTAATGCTTATGTATTTCTGATTTCACCATATGAGTATGAATTCTGATACGTTTAGTATTATCCCCGACTCAAACAAAGTGTGATACAGGCCTTAGTTACAAGGCTTCAGTAAATTGGTGGGAGAAAGCTGGGAAAGGTATATAGATATATGGAATTGTGATGGTAAAAAGAAGGGGGTATTATGAGAAAAGTTAGGAAACAGTATTTTTTTCATCTGCTCCCCAACAGAAATGGAGTGGGTTCTGTGGGGTCAGTTGTGACCTTGTGAAAATTTACCCTGCCTGCCCCTACCTTTCTGTCTGCTCAACTGAAATGAACCTCAGAGCAATGGATGCCCAGATATTTTACAGATGGAACAGTCTTAAAAGGGCTGGTGCTTGGCGAAATAACCCTTGAGCTGAAGTTAAAAAATGAAAAATATTAGCTCAAAAAACACCAACTATTTCCATGTACCGAACTACACCCTATAGATGAGGAGATTTTACACAAATGATCTACCAACTTTTCCCCACTGCAGTAGGACTTCAGGTGCCACATTTTTTCAGTATAGTTCAGAACTATCAGTCTCTTTAGAATTTGGTCACAGTCATATTATCTAAGTTAATATAACCAGCTTCACATATTAACACAGCCCAGTAAGCCAGTGTGTATGAGCAGCACAAAGCAAGGAACCAGCAGCCTCGGTGCAACAAGTGGGTGAGGAGGTGGGATGGAGGTTAGTAATCATCTCTTTGCTGTGTGGTTAAAGGTGCAAAACCAGGCGTTTTAAGTTAGGTCTAAAACTGGGCCAAGATCCATGGGTACCGTTCAAGCAAAGATGCTCCATAATGAATTCAGAATAGCTGCAGGTGCCAGTAAGCCATTCTGATGTCACTAAATGCACCCGATTCCTTGCGTGGGAACCATGTATTTTTGTAGCATCACCAGTTTAGAAAAGAAGCAGCTATACCTACACCATTTACGCTATCCCTCCTCCCACTCTCCCTCCCGTCTCCTCTTGTTTCCATGCGCCTCACCCATTTTATAGGCATGGGGATTTATTTTAGCCAGACGGTGTTCCAGCCAGAAGCAGATGAGGGGATTGTTTAGGCACATACAGGCAGACGGCTCCCTCCATGACACAATGCCCACTCTGTACACATACAGGGGCCGGACGTGCTGGCCAAACTACAATACGGCCACTTCAAGCAGCTTTAGGTTCTGTTCAGCCTCCCCCCTCCCTTCCTCAACAGACATGCTGAGGTGCCAAAGTTACCGCCGCATCAGTCAGTGTGATTTCACAACCAGAGTCGGGAGAGGAAAGGTCCCCTGGTGTATCGGTGGTAGACTCTGCTGGGCTGGCATCTCCTGCATTCTGGGGGGCAGAGTGATTCCTGAGGTTGGGTTCAAGAAGCGGTTGTTCAGTAGGATTGACATCACTCACTTGGTGTTTTCTGTTTTTGGCCAATGTCAGTGGCAGTGGTACAATGGAAGGCAACATAAAATGGAGATCTGTTTGGCCCCAGTCTTCAGCAGTTGACTTTCCTCTGCCTCTCTCTATAACACTGCAAATACCTGGGGAAGGTGAAACACTGCTTGTTTTCTCTTCTCTATTCATGTTTGTATCATGAGCCTCTTCTTTCTCTTCTTGTGGGTTATCCAACCTTATTAAATTGGCAGAAACCTTGCTCAGAATATACTCAGGTCTTCCATTTGAAGCAGAATCTGCCAGTCTGGATGGGCCTCTGTTGTTCTTTAGTTTATTACCTGATTTCTGAAATTGCATTTGTTGGCCTTGCTGGTTGAATGATGCAAAACTATCTGTAATATCCTGGTCTTCCTGCTTCACAAGTTGTTGATATCCTGAACTTTCACACCACAGTGGGCTTTCTTGTTCTTCCCAAGTTAGGCCAAGAGGCCATTCATTCTCAGTTTCCTCAGCACTATCTCCAGCTTCTTCCTCACACACAATAAGTCGCCTACTTTCTCCAAGACCCAGAACGCCCCTGCATATATCTTTGGGTTTTTCTGATGCCCCCAATTCTGTTTTCCTGCTCCCTTCACTTTTCTCAAAGGTTGTCTTTTTCCATTCTATACTGTTCTTCTCTTTTTGGTGGGTTTCTTCTCCTTGACTCCAAGCTGCTGTCAGTTCTATCTTGTCTCCCTTAAATGTCCAGCCTTTGCTGTCCTCAGCTGGTGCTCCATCTGGCGCTGTCCTTGCCTTGTTGTTCACATCTTCCCACTCACTGGTCACCATCACCAATCGCTCTTCTCTCTTTGTCAGTCTGATTCTTCTCTCTGCTCCCCTTGTAGCTTGTATAGGTTTTTCTGACACTCTCTCCACTCTTACCTCCTCTTTTATACTCTCCTCTCTTACTTCAGAAACCAGCATTTTATTTAGGGGAGATTCTTCATCTCTATTAGACAAGTCTATTCCAGGCAGCTGTTCAGTGTCAGTCTTTGCAGTCTCTCCAGGGGACACCTGCGTGTTCTCTGATGACCTCTCTATAAAAACCCAATGCTCCATGCCCTGCATTTCAACCGAGCAAGAGGAGTTAGTGTCCAATGAATCATTTACTTGTTTACTTATCCTGCAGATGTTATTAATTGCATTCAGTGAAAGAGAATTATCTGCTAAATACATAGCAAAACTCCATCCATTTACAACATGCTATCTGGTAGAGCATGGTATCTACATTTATTTATTAAATGTATTTCATGACAATTATTAATATAAAGAGAACTGTGATGCAATATGTACAATATATAATGAATTAATTAAATGGGCACTATATCCTTTTATTGAACATTGATATGTTCCAACTCATTCTAATGTGGGGTCTGCCATTCCTGAGGGATGCTTCATTTAAAGGTTATTCTATTTGAAAAATATGGTGGTTTTTTTCTCGTTATATTGCCTCAATAACCTTATAACCCCCAGTTTCATCCACTTAAAGATGGAGGAATAAAATTAGGAGAATAAAGGTTTACCTCTGTTTATATACATTTCACACTACTCCTTACTGCAATGCTTTGATATTTTATTTGGATGTAAAATCTAATGGCATCAATAAGGAGTGGAAGCTGTTAGTTGATTAGCATGAGGGATAAAAGCTAATACTATCCCTAACTTGAATCTCCTGGGTGTTGAGTAGATACGTATTACCCTTTGTGAGTGAGCCTTATAGCCATAGGATGCAAAGTTGGGTAAATAGTAATGACAATGTAATGGGGATGTACAACATTAATCTGGCTGTATTTGCCTATCACAACTGTATTATAATAAAAGCAAACCATTCTCCAGTATCAGAGATTTATAAACAGAAGTCATCCTATGTCAGCAACAGCCTTTGATTTGATAGTTTTAGCTACAATTCATTATAGATAACCAATGAGCAATTCGCTCTGATCGCTGGCAGTTAAAATAAGCAATTGATTGGCTACTGCCCATCAGTTATATATTTCCTATTTGATTCCCACACAATAACACGAAATGAATTGTAATATAAATAAATAACCCATAATAAGCAATCATAATTTTGCTTAGTTAACAGATGAGGACCCTAGCAACCAGTTAGTTACAGAAATTCCTCACTGGAAAGCTGCTGAACAAAAATCTAAATAATTACAAAAAACACCAATATTAAAGGAAAACTATACCCCCAAAATGAACACTTAAGCAACAGATAGTTCATATCATATTAAGTGGCATATTAAAGAATCTTACCAAACTGGAATATATATTTAAGTAAATATTGCCCTTTTACATCTCTTGCCTTGAGCCACCATTTCATGATGGTCTGTGTGCTGCCTCAGAGATCACCTGACCAGAAATACTACAGCTCTAACTCTAACTGTAACAGGAAGAAGTGTGGAAGCAAAAGACACAACTCTGTCTGTTAATTGGCTCATGTGACCTAACATACAGTACAGTGAATCCTACGATCCCAGGGGGCGGCCCTTATTTTTTAAAATGGCTGTTTTCTATTTATGATTACCCAATGGCACATACTACTAGAAAAGTATATTATTATGAAAATGGTTTATTTACATGAAGCAGGATTTTACATATGAGCTGTTTTATGCAATATATTTTTATAGAGACCTACATTGTTTGGGGGGTATAGTTTTCCTTTAAAAAAATTAAGAATGAGAATATTACTCTCTATATCATACTAAAAGTTAATTTAAAGGCGAGCAACCCCTTTAACCCTCCACCAATTAAGCTGTACACCCAGTACACACGCTGATATATATTTGACATGTTCCTTTAATTGCATTCTACAGGGTTTACTGGACTAGTGAGAATGGTGGTATAGCATTACCTTATTATTATGCAGACTGTGTGATTTAAAACAACCACAAAACGTCCTTCTTACTTACTCTGTTACTAAGTTGAAAGTAAGAGGAGTTACAGATATACAAGAAAAGGCCTGTAATAGCAGCTAGGTAGGTAAAAGGTTTAATTTGATGGTCACGCGTCTTTTAAATCACACCATCTGCATAATAATAAGGTAATACTGAACCACCATTCTCACTAGTTCAGTAAACCCTATAGACTAATGACAACCACCAAACATCCCTCTTACTTACTCTGTTTTTAAATTGAAAGTCAGAGGAGGTACAGATATACAAGAAAAGACCTGTACTAGCAGCTAGGAAGGTAAAAGGTTGAATTTGATGGCCGCTCGTCTTTTATTTTGTTTTACTATGTTGCACAATAAACCCCAGGCACCAGGTATAACGTTACAGTAATTAGTGTGTTAAACTGGAAAACCGAGTTTTAGATTTCTTTCATAAAAAAAAGTAGCGATCTGCTGCATTTTCCCCTGTTACTTATATCTGCCGTACCTATTTTAATTACTTCTGAAAACTAAACACCCAAATAAAAATGTAGAAGGAAGGACAGTTTAGAAATGGTATCGCATTACTGTATAATGAGGTCTAAACACATATAACTTGGTTAAAAAGTTGCATTCTTGTCTATGGGGACAAGCCTGTAGGACTACAACATGCTGCATAGTATTACAGCACAAAAAACAATATGCTACAAATCTACATTGCATCATCACATTTGGTCCTATCTTATACATGTAGTATAAAATATCCTACATTTTAGAACTTGCAGGGACTCCACTAAGATGATTAAGAAAATAAGCACCCTAAATCTGAAATTACTGGGTGGCGGGGGGTAGGTCCTACCAGCCACAGACTGGTTATGGACTCACATGAAAACCTAAATTTATGCTGCCCTTAATTAAAAGGTACTGACTAAGTAAATGCCCATTGGTGCAGCAGGCCCCGTCCTGTTACTTCTGGGGCATGATAACTCTCATCATCAGCCAGACACCTGAAGAGTGTCAAGAGCTGAAGGACTGGTTTGGTCATCCTGACAATATATGTTTTAACTAGTTCCCTCTAATGCTAAATAATCAGTCAGGCCAGATAATTCTTGGTCTCCAATGTGGTATTGACCTTGTGTTTATCAAAGTTCTCATTCATCCAGGTCATGGTATATCTACAGAAATAAGTCAAATCAACTGGACTTGCTGTGTTTTTCTTGAAGACGTTTCACCAAAGAAAGCAGTTGGATGACTGGTGAAACATCTTCCAAGAAAAACACAGCAAGTCCAGTTGATTTGATTTATTTCTATAGATGTATTGACCTTGTGTTATACTGAAGATCCAAGTCAATAAAAACAAAGGATACGTAAGTCCACTGGGATCTCAGTAGTGACCCCGAATGACTGTAAAGTAATAGTACTATTCATGGTATCTTGTTAGCACTATTGTGGTCACTGTCACTAGTGATTCTGGTTAGATAGTAGGCAACAAACTGGAGCATCAAAGAAATATGAGTCACCTCAGGAGAGGAAGAAAGGCTTTTCTGGGTGAAAACCTCTGAGTCCTGGGTAGCAGCACTGTCAGCCTCGTCTTCTACTTGCTTTGCCGTTTCTTCTCCATCCTGTTTAAGTGGGGAATTCAGTGGAAGGTCAGGGTTGGACACAATGAGTTATAAAAGACAAATAACACTACAGGGTACATACAACACAGGCCATATTTTGCATCTACTGACCTCTGGTTTAGGGGATGAGGAAGTGGGTGAGGATGGCAATCGCTTCTCCCTCCCCCTTTCTCTGTGGACCAATTTGCTGTTTGGCTGTTTCAAGGTTCTTTTCAATTCATTAATACTGGCCTGATGTTTCAGCAGGATATCCTCAGGCTTGTCTAGAAACTAAACAAATTCAATACGGAGTCAGTATATTCAAAATGGAGCCAGTCTCCATATTTTGATTCTTCTTCCAACACAGGGTTCTACTTAATAATCTGACGCAAAAGATAAAGTAGCTGCGGGGTTTAAGGCCATATTCATCTTAAAGGAAAAGCTCTTCTCCTGGTCTCCAGATTTCCCCATTTACTACAAAGGATTTGTCATGAGATTAAAAAGTGAGGTAAGAATTATATATCAATTCCCTTGAAGCTCAGAGGAAAAGAAAGGAACATTCAGTTAGGAAATTAAATATTCCCTAGATTTGCTACAGTTTTTAGGATAATCATGGTCACTAGAGATAGATGGACAGAAGGAGCGGTATCTGCAACAACGGGAGGGCTTTTTTGTAGATGCAAATGATGGTAGGCAAACACAGTAGGGATTTACTATTTACTCGGTTGACATTACAGTAAATGGTGCTTTTGCTAGGTGGGTACTGGAGAAAATACATATGTTGAGAGATAAATTGGCAAAAACCTGGATGCCCAAATATGTAAGTATATGGCTTGTAGGATAAGTAGATTAGGATAAGATCAATAGGTGACAAGGTCGTGCTGGTTAGCATAAGGAAGTGGGTAAAGGGGTTTTGTAGAGGAAAATTGGGAATGGTTTAGGTAAAAGTGTACAGAAATGAATGCAAAGTAGGTACTTGAACAGACAGTATGGACACAATAGGTTCTGAGATAGATGGCAGATGCTTCCTATAGTAGCTAGGGTCCATGAAGAAGGTTAAAGAGGTGGTTCACATTTAAGTTAACTTTAAATATGTTATAGAATGGCCAGCTCTAAGCAATTTTTCAAATGGTTTCATTATTTCTTTTTTTTTTATATATAGTTTTTGAATTATTTGCCTCTTTCTTCTCACTCTTTTCAGTTTTCAAATGGGGGTCACTGACCCCATCTAAATAACAAATGTTAAGTAATGCTTCAAATGTATTGTTATTGGTACTTTTTACTGCTCATGTTTCTATTCAGGCCCTCACCTTTTCACATTCCAGTTTCTTATTCAAATCAATGCATGGTGGCTAGGGTAAGTTGAATCTTAGCAACCAGATTGCTGAAATTGCAAACTGCAGAGCTGCTGAATAAAAAGCTAAATAACTCAAAAACCGCACATAGTAAAAAAAGAAAGCCAATTGAAAATATTCCTTTCTACATCATTAAGTTAATTTATTAGTGAACAACCCCCTTTAAAGGGTTTCTGGGAAAGAGATGTTGGGTTCAGAAGAGGGTTTTAGGATAAGTGGACAGAAGGGGGTAGGTAAGTGGATACTAAGTTAGTACATGGGTACCTCCTTGTGCCGGGGGGTGCTCTCTTGCTCCGACTGGTAGCGATAAGCAGGAAACAGAAGTATGCGAGTGAGAGGGAGGAAGTTTAGAACTAAGATGCATCTAAACACACAAATGCTCCAAGATGCATACACAGGCACAAGTAGTGATACAGACACACACACAGTTACACACTTCTAAAGACACAGCTCATGACATGGAATAAAAAGAAACGTCCAAATATATAGGCATATATAAGAAAGTGCAATGATGCATCCTTTATGGGCCTTAGAGCAATGCTCACAGATTAGCGCACATGCATTACTCAAGCTTCTATTACATTCATCACTATGATAGAACATGCTTAAACATTTCTGACTTTGCAAGGGCCCTCGGTAGCCAAGTAGGTACAAGTAGTCACATTCATAGATGTGCTTACAGCATAGCTACAAGTGTGAACACAATGCAGCTTATTTACTGACAAGGCATTATTAGCCTATTGCAATATCCCATATTAACCAATAAGAGATCTGCTTTCAATAACTGGTTTGCAGGCTGATTAAAGCAAATTTGATTTTTGATATAGGTTATGTTGGGCATACACAGAAACACTGCCAAATAGGCAAATCCACTCCAAATATGATCACCCGGGTGGTAGGCCAATTGAGACTGATTCAGCCCATTGGCCCTGGGACAATGACTGGATCATAACATGGGTCTATGAGGACCCATCAAGAAAGGAGCACATCAACGGCCATATGCAGTCCTTGTCCAATAGGATTTAAACCTGCTTGATAGATATCTTTCTTAGAATAACGCGGATCACATTTGAACAGTAAATGGGCTTTTTTCTCTACGTGCATCTTAGTGTGAATAAATGTGCTTTTTAAATAAATAAACTCCTAAAACAGATGCTGTATGCATAAATGTTTTTAAAAACCGAACTTAAGAAGCATGACAAATGCTTAGCTCCAGCCTCCAGCAGCTCCAGGCACCCATTGGTGCTCCAGAAACCTTTCACTATCTCCGGCACAGAGAATGAGGGTTATTCAATAACGGCTTAGATGTCAATATAAAAAAAGAGAAGCAGCTCCAGAATCCATCATCAGGATGTGAAACACTGCTCCATTCTGATTTCTAGATTGTAAGCTCTATTCAGCAACACTCTTTTCACTTCTTTATTAATTAGTATGCAAAAATAGAACAAAAATTTGCAGTCTTGCTCCTTCTAGGCAGAATTGTGTTTTTTTGGTCCAAAAATGGAGTTGCAGTTTGGAAGTGGGATAACAGGTATAGTGGGAAAAATGCCAAAAGTATGTCAAAAATAGCAAACAAAGGGCAAGATAGCCACAGTAATGCTTAAATATCAGTCTTGCCCAGCCTTTAGCCCTTTGACTGACGTTGCTATAGAACTGCCACTAATAAAGATTTTCCTACTTCTAGTGACAGGTGTCTATATTAAACATTGATGGGCAAGACTGAGAGCAGCTGAAAGTATGCCCCAAGAATGCTACTTTTTCAGTTATTCTGAACAATTATAAAAGAATATTATCCCACTGCATGCAGCCATAACAGTCACATATACGACCCGCCGAAGTACTTGACAGGTCTCTGTCATTGTGCCTTTCCTAAACCCTGAGAAAAAATGTGGTAACTCTAGCCCGGATGTCACGCACAGTAATTATCTAGCTACTATTTTTAACACTTAAGCATTGTTACCATTCTCATAGTAAATTAGTAGCAAAGATTTGACCAAGTCATAGTTTGTACACCAAACATATGGGTGCAATATATGATTAGGCACAAATGTGAAACCATACTCAAGAGTTACAGTAAAATGCCAATGTCTATTGAGGACCAAAAGCCTGCCATAGTTATTGACTGCACAATTAATTGAATGCTTGTGGCCTCTTATATTTAGCCTAGACAAGACATTGCTCCTGAAAATGACAACACTGAAGCAAGTTACTTTAGATATGGCCAAACTTAGCTGCCTGTTGTAATGGAAACTACTATTCTTACCCAAGATGGCGTCCAAGATGGCGACCTCCTGCTCCACCGCATGGCTCCTGCTGGGCGCTGCCCTGTGACATCAGCGTCTTCTCGATCTGGGATTGGTCGCCGGCGACGGATCGGAAGCCGGCGTCAGAATCGGGCGCCGGCGTCAGGACGTCAGCGTGGGGACGCTGGCGTCTGCGTCTGACGCCAGCGCGTCAACATTTGGCGCCAAGCCTTGGACTATTTAAACCCCATTGCCCTTTTCTTCTTTGCCCAATTATAGGTTCCATTGACTTGTGTTCCTGGGTGTGATTTCTGATTTCTGATATTCTGTGTACCGATCCTTGCCTGCTTTCTTGACTCCGTTGTTTGCCGCTTGAACTGACTTATTGCCTGTACCCTGACGACTCTATTGGATAAACCTTTTGTACTTCGAACCTGGTGTTTGTCTCCTCTTTGGTCCGCAACTTCTACTGCTGCGCCTTCGGGCCCTTACAGTTTAATTGGGCCATGGACCCTTCGGAGGAGGCCCAAGCACCTCTCGATGTAGGAGGGGCCATTCGTGGATTGGCTTCGCGGATGAAAACCTATGAAGCCCAGCAATCCCATTTCGGCCAGGCTCTGGAGGCAATTCTGGAGAAGCTGACAGCTCTGTCACCCGCGGCTCCTGCGATTGTGCCTGCTCCGGCCATTCCTATCCCACTCCAGGTTTCTGAACCTCGTCTCCCTGCTCCACCTCTTTTTAGCGGTGATCCAGAAGCGTGCAGGGGCTTCATCAACCAGTGCGAGATTCAGTTCGCCCTGCTGCCAGGTCAGTTCGTTTCTGAACGTGCCAAAGTGGGTTATATAATCACCCGTCTGCAGGGAAAAGCTTTGGAGTGGGAATCACCCTTTTGGGAAAAGGAGGATCCTCTGATTGATAACGCCAGGGCATTCGTTCAAGAACTCCGTACGGTGTTTGATGCTCCAGGCCATGCCACTTCATCCTCTGCCAGGCTTTTCCAGCTTCAACAAGGCGTCCGCTCGGTCTCCGAGTATGCAATCGAATTTCGCACCCTGGTGGCGGAGACTTCTTGGAACAACGACGGTTACCATGCAGCCTTCTACAATGGGTTAGCTATGCGGATTAAGAACGACCTGGTGTCCCGCGAGATTCCCTCCAGATGGGAGGACCTGGTCGCCTTGGCCGTGAAAGTGGATACCCGCCAGAGGGAATTCCAGATCGAACTTGACCGCGAACGCTCTAAGAGGAATTCACGATTCCAGCCTATCCTGGCCCCCCGTTTTCAGAGACCCTTGCTCTACGATCCTGCTCACATCTCGCCCTCTCCACCTCCTTCGGCTTCTGCTTCTTCCTCTTCTCTACCAGCAGAGGAACCGATGCAGATCGGACGGGCTCGTCTTTCCGAACAGGAGAAGAATCGGAGAAGGGCGGCGGGGTTATGTCTCTACTGCGGGGGCAAAGCTCACTTTGCTCATGAATGCCCAGTGAAGCCGGGAAACGCCAAAACCTAGGTAAGTTTGGGGAGACTTACCTGGGTGGAATTTGTCATTCTCCCCATTCTTCTGCTCAACGTTTCCTCCTCCCAGTGCAGATCCAGTTCGGTTCCAAAAAGATTTCTTCTCAGGCCTTCCTTGATTCGGGCGCAGCTGGAAATTTCATGGACCGAGTATTCGCTGTTAAACATTCCATTGCTCTCCAGTCTTTGGCAAGTCCGCTTCGAGTCCTGGCAATAGATGATCGTCCCTTGTCTTCCGCTGTCATCTCGCAAACTACCCAAGAACTCTCTTTCAAGGTGGGCACCATGCATTTGGAAAGACCGTCCTTTTTTCTTATCGAGTGCCCCTCCACTCCAGTTGTTTTAGGTCTACCCTGGTTGTGCCTCCATAATCCTGTCATTGATTGGGCCTCTACACAAGTTTCCAGGTGGAGCCCATTTTGTTTACAGAACTGTTTACCCGCTGTTCCTGTCGTTAAAATTTCTTCTGTGTCTTCAAAACCTTCTCTCCCATCTGCCTATCAAGCATTTACCGATGTCTTCAATAAAAGTTCTGCCGAGAATCTTCCACCTCATCGTCCATACGACTGCCCTATTGAACTTTTATCCGGTTCCATGCCTCCTCGTGGCCGCACCTATCCACTTTCCCCCTCGGAGACTTCTGCTATGAAGTCCTATATTCAGGAGAATCTTCAGAGAGGATTTATTCGTCCTTCCATCTCCCCTGCAGGAGCGGGGTTCTTCTTTGTCGAAAAAAAGGATGGTAGCTTGCGGCCCTGCATTGACTACAGAGGACTTAATACAATCACCATTAAAAACAGGTACCCTCTTCCTCTCATTTCTGAACTGTTCGATCAACTCAGGGGTGCCAGCCTGTTTACTAAGTTGGATCTTCGTGGGGCCTACAACCTCATTCGGAGTCGTGAGGGGGATGAGTGGAAGACCGCCTTCAATACTCGTGATGGTCATTATGAGTATCTGGTCATGCCTTTTGGTCTCTGTAATGCCCCTGCGGTCTTCCAGGAATTCGTTAATGACATTTTTCGTGATTTATTGGGGCAGTGTGTGCTTGTCTATTTGGATGATATTCTTATTTTTTCTAAGGACCTCCAAGAGCATCGCAACCAAGTACGTGAAGTTCTATCCAGACTGAGGAAAAATCATCTTTACGCTAAGTTGGAAAAGTGCATCTTTGAAGTCTCTTCTATTCCTTTTCTGGGTTATATTATTTCTTCTCTTGGCTTCAAGATGGATCCGGCCAAAGTCTCCGCAATCCTGGACTGGCCTCTTCCTACCAGCGTCAAAGCTGTTCAAAGGTTTGTTGGTTTCGCAAATTACTACAGACAGTTCATTAAAAACTTTTCTTCCAGACTTTCTCCAATTCTTGCCTTGATCCGTGGTGGAAACAAACCTCAACACTGGCCCCCTCAAGCTTTGGAAGCCTTCAAGTCTCTCAAGGAAGCGTTTTCCTCCGCTCCAATTCTTAGACACCCCGAGCCTCTTCAACCATTCTTCATCGAAGTCGACGCCTCGGACATCGGTGCTGGAGCCGTGTTATCTCAAAGGTCTTCTTCTGATGGTAAACTTCATCCATGTGCTTTTCTTTCCAAAAAATTTTCTTCCCCAGAACAAAACTACGACGTTGGCAACCGGGAGCTGCTTGCGGTTAATTTGGCCTTAGAAGAATGGAGACACTTATTAGAGGGTTCCGCTGTTCCGGTAACAATCTTCACTGATCACAAGAACCTCGAATTTATTCAGTCCCTCAAACGCCTCAATCCCCAGCAAGCCAGGTGGGCACTTTTCTTTTCTCGTTTTAATTTTGTCATTACTTTTTGTCCTGGGTCCAGAAACAGGAAGGCCGATGCACTATCCAGAAGCTTTATTCCTGAGGATTCTGGCTCCAAAGACCCTGAACCTGTTGTTCCTTCTTCCAAGATCATCGCAGCCTTGTTTCCTGCCTGTGCTCCTCAACTACTTTCCGCTCAAGCCTCTGCTCCTGAAGAGACTCCCCTGGGTCTAGCTTTTGTTCCTCCTGAATTTCGTCCTGCCATTTTGTCTCAGTCCCACAATTCTAAACAGGCCGGTCATCCTGGGATTAAAAAAACCACTGAACTTTTGTCTCGTCTGCTTTGGTGGCCATCTTTAAGAAAGGATGTTAAAGACTTTGTTTCTTCTTGTTCCACCTGTGCCGTTTCTAAGTCCGGACATTCTCCCCCAAAGGGTTTTTTGTTACCTTTACCCATTCCTTCTAGACCTTGGACTCATCTTTCCATGGACTTTATTGTCGATCTTCCAAGTTCTTCCGCCCACACTGTCATCTGGGTGGTGATCGACCGATTTAGTAAGATGGCTCATTTCACTCCTCTCCGCAAACTGCCATCTGCCCCGGAACTTTCTGAACTCTTCATTAAACATATTTTTCGTCTTCATGGCTTTCCTGCTGAAATCGTGTCCGATCGTGGACCTCAATTTGTGTCTAAGTTTTGGAGGTCTCTGTGCAAAGCCTTGAATATTTCTCTACAATTTTCTTCCGCCTACCATCCTCAGTCCAACGGAGCCGCTGAACGTGTCAATCAAGCTTTAGAACAATTTCTGCGTTGTCATGTGTCCTTGTGTCAGGATGATTGGTCGGACCTCCTTCCATGGGCAGAATTTGCCCACAACAATTCCCTTCATTCTTCTTCCCAGAAATCTCCATTCTTCTGTGTTTATGGTTTAAACCCTTTGGCTTTTCCTCAGGACCTCCTACTTACCAACGTGCCTGCCGCCAATGATCAAGCAGCCCATATGATGGCCATCTGGCATGCCACGGCCGCTAATTTGGGAAAAAGTTCTTCTTCCCAAAAGAAATTTGCCGACAAAAAGAGGATTGCTTCGCCAAATTACTCTCTTGGTGATAAGGTTTGGTTATCCACTCGAAATATTCGTCTTAAGATTCCCTCTCCTAAACTTGGTCCCAAGTTCATCGGTCCCTTTCCCATCATTGAGGTCATCAATCCTGTGGCTGTCCGTCTTCTTCTCCCACCCGAAATGAGGATCCCTAATGTGTTTCATGTGTCTCTTCTTAAACCTGCAGTCTCCTCTCCTTCTTCTTCTTCCACAGCTCCTGTTGTCGTCAATGATTTCTTGGAGTTCGAAGTTAACCGAATCTTAGACTCTCGCCTTTCCAGGGGTGCTCTCCAATATCTCATTGAATGGAAGGGTTTCGGTCCTGAGGAATGCTCCTGGGTGAAGAAGTCTGATGTTCATGCCCCCATCCTTGTCCGCAGGTTCCACAAACAGTTTCCTTCTCGTCCTGGTCCCGGTGGTCCTGAGGCCCCCCCTAGGGAAGGGGGTACTGTAATGGAAACTACTATTCTTACCCAAGATGGCGTCCAAGATGGCGACCTCGTGCCCCACCACATGGCTCCTGCTGGGCGCTGCCCTGTGACATCAGCGTCTTCTCGATCTGGGATTGGTCGCCGGCGACGGAACGGACGCCGGCGTCAGAATCGGGCGCCGGCGTCAGGACGTCAGCGTGGGGACGCTGGCGTCTGCGTCTGACGCCAGCGCGTCAACATTTGGCGCCAAGCCTTGGACTATTTAAACCCCATTGCCCTTTTCTTCTTTGCCCAATTATAGGTTCCATTGACTTGTGTTCCTGGGTGTGATTTCTGATTTCTGATATTCTGTGTACCGATCCTTGCCTGCTTTCTTGACTCCGTTGTTTGCCGCCTGAACTGACTTATTGCCTGTACCCTGACGACTCTATTGGATAAACCTTTTGTACTTCGAACCTGGTGTTTGTCTCCTCTTTGGTCCGCAACTTCTACTGCTGCGCCTTCGGGCCCTTACACCTGTATTTCCAAAAATGTATCTTAAAATAATGTAAAAATCTCTGCTACTACATTAGTAACATAGTAAGTAAGGTTGAAAAAAGACACATGTCCATCGAGTTCAACCTTTTTTTTTTTTTATTAACTACCTATCTGCCAGTTGATCCAGAGGAAGGCAAAAAACCCATCTGAAGCCTCTCCAATTTGCCTTAGAGGGGGAAAAATTCCTTCCTGACTCCAAAATGGCAATCGGACTAGTCCCTGGATCAACTTGGACTATGAGCTATTTCCCATAACCCTGTATTCCCTTACTTGCTAAAAAGCCATCCAACCCCTTCTTAAAGCTATCTAATGTATCAGCCTGTACAACTGATTCAGGGAGAGAATTCCACATCTTCACAGCTCTCACTGTAAAAAACCCCTTCCGAATATTTAGGCGGAACCTCTTTTCTTCTAATCGGAATGGGTGACCTCGTGTCAGCTGGAAAGACCTACTGGTAAATAAAGCATTAGAGAGATTATTATATGATCCCCTTATATATTTATACATAGTCATCATATCACCCCTTAAGCGCCTCTTCTCCAGCGTGAACATCCCCAATTTGGCCAGTCTTTCCTCATAGCTAAGATTTTCAATACCTTTTACCAGCTTAGTTGCCCTTCTCTGTACCCTCTCTAATACAATAATGTCCTGTTTGAGTGATGGAGACCAAAACTGTACGGCATATTCTAGATGGGGCCTTACAAGTGCTCTATACAGTGGAAGAATGACCCCCTCCTCCCTTGACTCTATGCCCCTTTTAATACAGCTCAAGACCTTATTTGCCCTTGATGCTGCTGACTGGCATTGCTTGCTACAGCCAAGTTTATCATCTACAAGGACTCCAAGGTCCTTTTCCATAATGGATTTGCCTAGTGCAGTCCCATTAAGGGTGATGCATTGTTACTGTCCATCCTGTGTGTCTTTAAAAATGACTAGCAATACTGCGCTGATGCCAAATCTGGACTATTTCCCATTGCAACTAAATATAAAGTGTAATACTGCTGTTGACATGCGATGATGGGGAACAAGCAGTGTCTAACTACATCTGTGGACATGCAGCATTTACTGATTGCAAACATTTTAGGTCATTGTCTTCTGTGATGGCATGACATTCTATAACATGGTTACATACACAATCACACGTGTACATGCACATATCTGGATACATGCCCCTACTGCCCATGCAATACGCATCAAAAGAACACTCCATGCCAGCACACACACTTATAGAACAGTTACCATGACATCATTCCACACCCCTTACCTTTAGTTCCTTGATTTTGGTCGGTGTAGTCACCTCTTCCTGCCCCTCTTCCCTGTGCCCATTTTCCCGGTGGTCCTCGTGGTTTTTCTCTGGTGAAGATTCATGGTTCTCATTTACAGCAGTCGGCAGCGAAAAGCCTGAGCAGGGGCAATGGGGGAACAAAAAATAAAGTAATTTTAATAAGATCAAAGAACCACTAAATATGAATCAAGCAATGTATATCAATAATTGTAATATGTAAGGGCTATATAAATTAGGGTGTCCACAAATACACCCATTTACGATATATAAACAAAAATTGGGACTTAACCCCCAATTATACGCCCATAAGTATCCCAATATGAAAGATATTCAAACCATAAAGATGTTGAATAAAAGGCAATATTTATTCACATCTATGCCATACTGTAATGAGTTAAAACCAAATTAAAAACAAACGGTGCTACATATGGGAGGAGGGATCCCTCTCCTTAAAATACTAAGCCCCATCACCCGATTAAGATAAATCAGGGCAAGTCTACCTGTTACTATATATACTATGATGTATGATAGATAGTAACAGATAGAGAGGGATCCCTCCTTCCATATGTAGCACCGTTTGTTTTTAATTTGGTTTTAACTCATTACAATATGGCATAGTTGTGTATAATATTGCCTTTTATTCTACATCTTTATGGTTTGAATATCTTTCATATTGGGATACTTATGGGTGTATAATTGGGGGTTAAGTCCCAATTTTTGTTTATATAATTTTAATTAGATGTTCGTTGTATAGAGGCAGCATAGAGGTGAAACATTTGCAAATTATGAAAGATATACTGTGAGGTTTATGTACTATTTTTAAAAGGTGCGCTTTAATCTCTTGCTGATATACCTTTGTCCACATTTTTATGATTATCTTTCAGTATGCTCTGTCTCTACGTCTGACTTGAACAAGAGCAAAGAATTTGGAGTAACGGCATCTATAGAAAGTGAACGAGGATCAACGGTAAGGGCTGACCCAACTTAGAGGTACTTACAGTAGTAGCAGAATGTTGTACTCTATTAACCATACATGAAAACAGGAAAATAGAAGGCGATACCTTTTATTGGCTAACTTCATAGGCTACTGAATTCCTATGGACTCCTTAGGTCCCTGGTTCAACCTCCAATTCTAACTTTAAGGGGCATATTTATCAAAATCTAAATTTTTCTGAGTATTTTAATTAAAAAAGTCCTACTAAATTAGAATCCACGATTGGAGCTTATTTATTATTAAAAAATCATGATTTAATCAGTTTGAGGGCAAACATGAAAAACTCGAGCGAAAATCTAAATTGTATGATTTTTCCCAAATCGCTACATTTTTTAGAAATAGTCGGATTTTTGGGCTAATTCCAGCGCGGACCACAGAAACTGGGAAAAATAGGATAGGGACCTCTCCCATTGACATATACAACCTTGGTAGGTCTGAGATTCCGGATTTTCGGATTCAGACTTTTTCCATCCTTTTTCCACAAAAAAATTGAATTTTATAGTAAAAAAAAACTAAAATCAGGCATCAAGCAGATCTCAAGTTCCAATGCATCTAATATACAGTACACAAGTTTGTTGTGATGGGAGCATTTATAATCACATTGTGTTGTGTTTATATGTGTCTTCCTTGCAATTGGGCCTGTACTTATTTATGTGTTTAGAAGTGTGTGTGTGACAGGCATTGTAAACTGTGTCTGTAAAGCCCTCTGAGGTCAGGACAGGCACAGCTCCAAACACATGCGTAAACATATACCTAAATACACAAACTCTCATAAACAGTGTTACATAACAACAACTGAACACAACAAATAAAAGCAGCCACACAATTTTTGGTTTGCCTGTAAGTTACCAAGAGCTGCACCCAGTCAGACAAAGCTTGGAAACTCACATAGTACCAAATGGGGTACTTCAGTTAGACTGGGCCCTGTGGCTTCTCACTCCTGGACCTGAACATTGACCTGGTTGCAGATAACTCAAGAGCAGCAACTTCCAGGCAAGACAAGGCGGTTTAAACTACCTGAAATGCTGGGAAATATATTGCACCTTGCAGGGCTTTTTGGAGCCATATTTGTTTTATTTATAGGGCCTTTATTTATAGCCAAACTTTATCTCAAATATGCAGAAATAAGAAAAAAAATGTACTTCTCAAGGGTATTTTTGTCTAATTTTCACTAAAACCCAGCAACAAAGTACTGCCCCTTCCTAACAGGAACAAATTCATTAAATAGAAATCTGTTCTTAAAATATCCTTCTAAAGTTATAAGAGCAGTATGTCATTGGACAGTTAATCCACCACTTTCTGTTTTCAAGGAGGCTGGGAGCTAGCATGCTGCTGATTCAGTATTAGTCTGGCTCATTTATCAACACTGGGCAGATCTGCACCTGGGCAGTAACCTATGTCAACCAATCAAATATTTGCATTCATTGTTCTACCTGTAGCTAGATAAAAAAATCTAATCGCTTATTAGATGCTATAGGTTGCTACCCAGTGTTAATAAAAGTGCCCCAGTTCCAAAGCCATATATTTTGCACTTCCAGGTAAGGAGTTAAGCAGTGGCAGGCAATTGGAAAACAACCCCTGCCCCGACTCAAATGTCAATAAAGGCAGCTATATGCAGGCAAACTGATCAATGAAATGACCATAATCCATAGTATATGGATTTTATTTAAAAATGTCAGCCCACATGCCAAAAATCTATTGCAATTTTGTTGCTACGTTTATGTCCAGCTTGAGGATAAGTTCCAACACAGGAGGCATTGTACAGGTGTAGAATGTAAGAAAATATGGCAAACAGATACTGTCAATGGCTTAAGGCTAGGGCCACATGACACTTTAATTCGTCCAGCAGAGAAACTCAGGCCGGGAATCTGTTGCCCCTCTGCTCCTCTTCTGCTGCACTGCTTGCAAGATTTTGCATTTTGCACCGCAATCTGCTGTGCCTGAAGAATAGAATGGGAGCAGTGTGGTGGCGGATTCTCCACTCTAGGTTTAATACAGGATTAAAATAAATAGGCAAACAGAGGATTGCTAATCATGTAAAGAACTTTGCAATGCAAAAAAGGGTCTTGTGATTAATCCTATGAAATATATACTGTTTGTTAATCTAGGTTCTTATGCAGAGCAGCATATAGGAATAAACCTCCTTTAAATTCTGTGTTTACAACAAAAGTTTTTTTTTTACCAACAGTCCCATTCTGAGACCAATTCCCCGGTATACAGTATGTACTTGGAGGTATGTGTACTTGGAACAGTCATCACCAAAAGCTTCATCTAGCCAACCATTTCCTACCTCCTTCTTGGCTTTGAGACAGGGTGTAGCGTTTGCTAGAAGAGCGTTTAAAGTTAGGTGCCGGGCGGTCTATGAGGGCGCTTGCCTGTTGAGTCTGTGCCTGCGTGCGCCCGCTGTAACGGAACTTTGACCCCATCACTAGGAATCCCTTAGGGGCTGGTTCTGGGGACACAAGCCTAAAAAGTCAACAGCAGAGGTTTACATGTCATTCAATGAAATAATGTTTGCTGTTACATTCAGTACAGATCTGTCCATACAAACCAATATTTCTTTTTCTATTCCTGACCAAGAGACATATCAACACTAACTTCCAACTCCTTCTAATGTACTAAATAAGTGCAATCTAACCTCAGCTGCTACATTGACCCAATATATCTGTGGTGCCCCAACTCATCTGTGTTGTCAAGTTAGTGTTTCTAATTCTACTCCATGCAAAAGTCCAAAACATTAGGTTTGTAGACCAACCTGTGCACCTGTTCTTTCCCAACACATCTATTGCCCTTATTTTACCACTCCCATCTATTCACTCTGTGCCTAATGCAGGCTAACAGCTCTTTCAACACCCTTAGTAGTACCACTGAACTTACCGAAAGAACGTGTGGTGTTCTATGCAGACTTTCCACAAACGCTTTGCAGCTCGATGATTGGGCAGCTTGAAGCCAATGGTGCTTTCAAACTGCTCGTACTGAAGAAAGAGAAGTTAGAACATGATATCAGTAGGAGGCAAGTAGGGGAGACGATTCCCTTTATTTTCTAAAATGGGGCAGGATGGTCTTTAGTAGTGGCAGGGAACAGGAAAAAACATTCCTTCAAGGGTCCTTGAAGGAATGAAGGGTCCTTTTATTTTGATAGAGCTGGACTGTCAGGTCTACAGCCCTTCAGCATCATCAACATCTTCCAGTAACAACTGAAGGGCTGCAGAAAGACTACTGTCTCCATCTTGCACCACTCTTTCTTCTATTATCCTATTTCTTCCTACCTACAACTGCTGTTCTGGGCAGTTACCCTGATGTGGATCCCATAAAGACAACTTGGTATACCAGGAGCCTAATACAATCTTTTACTCACCTCCCCCGGTCGTATTTTAATGTAAAAGTTGCTCCTTTTGTAGGAAATCTTCAGGATTTTAGGCCAAGCAAAGCGGTTTATTCGCAGCCGGTCTCTGTAGATCAAAAGCCCATTGGCACAAACTCCCAGCATTATATCAATGCCCTCAGAGTCCTGCAGGCCAAGGAACATGAGTCAGCTGACTATGAATATTAATATGCTCAGCACATGAGAAGTTGTCGTGGATTTTAACAGACACAGACCAGGGTGAACACAACAAGGATATGGAAGATAAAGCTTTGCTGAATATATCACAACATGGGGTACCTTGGCATGATGTAGGTCCACTCCATACATAGACAGCTTCTTGGCATTTTCTAGAAAATGAATCTCTGCTTCTGCCGGAGTCATCCCCCTAAATTGTAAAAAAGAGCAATTGACATGTGCATTAGGGATGCCCACAACTGTCACACTCCATGAACCTGTTTCTGCAACCCCATTGTAGCGATTGTAACTACCTCCAGTAGAGAGCACACACTTTTTGTTCCCACAAATACTCCCTTACCTGTATGTTTTGTGCAGTTCCATTATTCTCTCCTCCAGCTCTCGTGTCTGGTTGGGGGAGAAGCGCAGCTCACTAACATAGTTCCCATGATGCTCCTCAGGATCATAGTCTCCCAATTCAGCCTGGACTGTATATGACCCAAGCAGGGCATGGGTGACAAAAGAGCATGGTAGGCGCCCACTGATGATGTCAGCTCGTAGCTGTAGGCACAGATAATACCTGCAAGACAATGATATACAGCAAACCAGTGGGAATTAATACAGTGTGGAAGACCCCATCTAGTGTTCCTAAACAGAATGTTTTGCTTTGTTCTACCATTGCACTTGTTCAATTGTGTGTGTGTGTGTGTGTAATGTTGAAAGAGAAACAGGCAGTTATACTATGTCAGACTTACTAATTAACTCCTTCAGGTCTACTTCTGCAAGCTTGCACATCAGCAACTATTTCACCTTGTGACTCTCAAGCTGAAATACAACTCCTATTAATGGAACTAGCTGGAGTCATTCCCTCAGGCAGAAATACTGTTTATTGAATGCAGATTCCGCTGTGAAAAATCCTCTACACTGACCAAAGAAATGAAGGAACCCCTATAAACCAGGAAACACATGACCAGATCCCCCTAGCCAATTTAACAATATGTGTGGTTCAACACATATTCAACACGTCTGATGGATTTGCACCACATTCAGATCGAAGTCAGCCGACATCTGCCCACATGTTGGTACCTGTAGTACAACTGACCACACATCTCCCTGTTTTTCAGTTTCAGACATTTTAAGACTGTAAACTGTGTGATGGTTGGTGTTCATAGTCCTGATCATTGGGACACCAGTTACCCAATAATTACACTTCTGTAGGTTAATCTGTGCAATTCGGTCTTCTGCAGTACCAATCTCTGATCTCTCATCTTATTCCAGTTTTAGTGTCACTTATAATCTATAAGAGGCAAGGAAAAGACCCCTGCCAAGAGCTCTTCTACATGCAGATAAGAGAGTCTAATAATCTGGACTATTGGTCAGTCTTAAACGTCAAGCCACTCTTCTTGATGTAAAGCTGTGCCTTTTTGCTACTTATGTCACATTCTTGTCTGTATATCAGAGCCATTGTATCACTGCCGCTGCTGCTCTCATTACCCATTTTACTTAGACACTAACGATAGAAGGAATAAAAAGAGCATCCAGTAGAATTGTGTGGGTGGGAGAATAACTGGAGAGGAACAGACAGACACCAAGCAGGGAATTAATGAAGCAACTACTGTAAAATGCTTGTAGGAACCACACACACACACAATGGCAAATCAGCTTATACCACTGCACTAATAATGATTCCATCCAGGGATTGTGTTACACTACACAAGAATAGCAATACAACATCAGAGTTTTGCTTGTAAATCCCTCCTATTACCAATTTACGTTGACCGGCTCCCACTTCATGTTTTTACAGCTGCTGCAGGCTAAGGTCAGGATTGTATGAGTAATATTTGAATAAATTCATAAAATATGTTGGCTTCCCTGCTTATCGCACGCAGGGTATTGTGATCACCCACTTTCCAAGCAATAACCTGCATGTGGCATATTTTGCCAAATCATTTTCAGGTCTTCCAAAATGATTTATTTTATTTACTAATACACATTGAAATTGCTCTCTGAACAGGGGTCCTCTGCACTTCTGCCGCCTCCCAAGTGCACACAAACTCTGCCCCTGGACTAAAGGGATGAGATGAATGCAGTTCTTACTAAGAGTTCCACTATCAGTAGTGCCCTCTGTTGGCTGCTTCATTTTCATGAACATGTTTTAGACTGCTTGGCTTGACAAAGGATTACTTTTTCAACAAAGAATCCCCCAGGCATGGGTGTTTCTCAACAAGAAAAGCCTTAAAAAGCATGTATTGTTCACTAAACCCATAAGTGGTCAGTATAATATCCCTGTAATCCATTTAGCTGACCTATATTGCATACCTTGTAATATCCTCTGTGAGCTGGGAAGGGTCTGGAGGATAGAACTTTACTGTGAAGCCAAATGTCCATGCACCACCTGCAGCGACAGAGACAGTTCATTATCCAAGTTTGAAAGTAAGGGTGAAACCTGGCACTTTTTATAAATTTGCTCCGTTTTTGACCAAATGGTTTGATCGTTTATGTGCTTTGCCTAATACATAATTAATTTGGGCATTGAACCCTTTTCAAGGCATCTATTGTGAATGGATTGTAAGCTCTGTGCCAGATAAGTATAATTTAGCAAGACAGTTCTCACTGACTGCAGTCTCCCTTTAGCAGGACAACTGTAGAATCTAGATTGCTAGTAGTAAATGACTTATCTAGCTGTGCTAGGCTGTAATAAATCAGGACCGACTAACCCAACCTCCCTAGCACCGGAACCTTCAGATGCCCCCAAGCACTTACAATGCTGTACTATCCATATGCTGGAAGCTTAAATAATAAACTTGGCTTAAGTAAATACACACAGATGCTAAACCTGAAATAATTAAACACTAACACTAAAATACATTGAAACAGATATGAACATTGATTTAGAAACTACAAGGGTCATTTACGAGCACCGCTTAAGCTGGCCATAGACACAAAGATAAAGACACACAAAGCAAAGGTTTATATGATTTTTCATACCATAGCAATCAGTTGTTTAGTCAATATGACAGGTTAGAAGATTTCTATTGCCTGTCTGACGATATCAATGGGTGATTGTCACTACCAGTGGTGTAACTAGATATTACTGGGCCCCATAGCAAGTTATTTTTCAGGCCCCCAAAATGTCTACAAATTGACCTATGTTACCAATATTTATTAAAACTGTATATGAATTAGGGCCTCACGGGGGCCCCTATACCTCTTGGGGCCCCTGGTCACTACTATTTGTTGGACAGAACTTTCATACGATTGAACATAGTCTGATTTGTTCTTTTTACTACTTTATGTAAAGGAACAGTAACACCAACAACTGAAAGTGTTTTAAAAGAATGACAGTATACTGTACTGTTGCCCTACACTGGAGAACAACTTTATTATTTATTGTTTATTATTATTTATATAAAGAAGCTGCATTCGAGCTCAGGATACACAGTAGATAACCGATATGTACTGGAGAATCCCATTGTATATTACAGAGCTTATCTGTTATCTGCTGTGTATACTGTGCCTTTTCTCCTTTTTCAGCTTGGAATTGCTGCCCCTGCACATCTGAATGACACTTCTGTCTATGGGAGGGGGTCACCTAGGTACTAAAGTCACATTAATTTGCAATAAATCCATTTTGCTCCTTAAAGCAGGATAAGGCTTCTAAGCACAGGGTAAGTTCATACTCACTTTTGATCTGTTTCTTTATTTCTTTGGAAGGGTCCAGCCAGTTCTGTAATACAGAAGGTATGCAGAGGTGAGAACAGACGTATCACACAACCATCATTTATGGGATGGAATTGCAACAGGTTACAATCTGTTTCGAGCTAGTACGATCTTCAAAGGTAAGCCAACACAACTGGGGGATGTTCATTTGTAAATAACTGTTAGCCATGTTGGGATGGCTATAGATATTAATGCTGCCCACACAAAGTTGTGAACATGATTTCACCTTTTGACTGTCAGTGTCGCAGAAGGTCAGACCAAAGTAATCTTTTTCCAGAAGGTTGAGTTGCCCACACACCGTATTGAACAGGACCTGCCCTCGAGCGTGCTTCTGTTAGGGAGAAAGAGACCTAAATAGTAACAGTTCTTCTATATATTTTTATCTTGAATTTTTCCCTGTAAGTGTATAAATATGAGATTATCACAAAGAATGCTGGATATATTCCCTTGGCTCATACTTGCCTTATTGCCTAGCGCTTGAGTTAGTGGCACACCCATACAGAACCTGCTCTGACCATTTCTGATCTGACTCTTCCTTGTCAGGAGAATAAAGCAGGAATGAAAGAGTTCCTATTTAAAGGGTGGTTCACCTTCACAGTAACTTTAAGCATGTTTTAGAATTGAAGTTATTTTTCAAATGATCTTCATTATTTTTTTTAATAGTTTTTTTTTAATATTTGTGTTTTTATTCTGACCCTTTTGAACTTTCAAAAGATGATTTGGACAAAAGGGAAATTAGGACCCTAGCAACCAGATAGCTGAAATGGCAAACTAGAGAGCTGCTGAATAAAAAGCTAAATAACTCAAGAACCACAAGTAATAAAAAATGAAAACCAATTGCAAATAGTCTCAGAATATCACTCACTACATCATACGTAAGGTGAACAACTTCTTTAAAGCTTGAATTCCATTTAAGAAGTTCTGTTGAGGCTGAGGCCTATTCATCTTCTATTGGAATACAAATAGAAAGGGGTATATTATGCCAGAAACTTTAAAATTTGGAGGCTGATGCTGGCAGCTTTTCAAGCTGTGTGTAGAGGTTTAATAATAATAATAATAATAACAAGGGCAACAAGTTGTGCATCACTAGTGTAAATACATATGGGACAAGGAGTGCCCAAACTACATCCTTGTGGCCTACAGCTACTGCTAGTTATCTCCTGTAGATGCCAAGGCCCATTTCACAGGTATCCACTGAATTGCAACAGGTTACTCACCTCTACCTCACAATCATAGTTGGAAGAATCCAACAGTGTTACCCTGCAAAGAGCATTCTTGGGTTTCCTGGAATGTTTTTGGGGCGATCGCTGCATGTGGGTGGGTGTTGTTCGTTCTGGTGGCATGTCCGCTCTCTCTTCTCCCTGTTGGTTCATTCAAGACACATTAGGGAAACTGCTAATCTCAGTACCAAGTCTTACTTGTAACGCTTTGATTAGTTAGCACTATAATGATTAAGAAGGGATACTTTAACCTGCTATACATAAGGGGAATGCACAACACTCAATTTCCACTAAAAATGTAACTGCAAAGACCTGTGTCAACTGCAAGAGCTACTGCACATTTTGCATTGAAATCTACACCTGCAACTGAATAACAAATTAATTCAACCCAAAAAATGGATTATAGTGACTCAATTTATGAAGCATGGAGATGGTGGCTCCTAAAAATGCTGGCAGAATGCTCTGATGCATTTTTAGACAAAATGCATGTACTACTGTACCACACATACACCACATCGCAAGATATAGCTACAATGATATTGTGTACCAATGAGCGGGGTAACTAGTAGGGGAGCAGGGTATGCAAATGCACCGGGGCCCACACCCAAAATAAATTATTTAATTAGCTATTGAACTCCACTTACCTCCCCAGGTCTCTGTGCATTTTCGGTAGCTCCTGGTCTCTCTACATTGTTAGCAGGTGCATAGGAGGCATCTTGGGCATGTAGTGCAGGATTAGATACTCCATCCTGTGCAGGGCCCTCGGGGCCAGGAGGAAGTTCTGTCTCTGACCCCAGTTCTGTCGTCATGGTGACTGCTCAGTCTGATCAAGCAGGAGCTACAGAGGAAGACAGCATGGAGAGAAAATGTCACTTTAAATTAGATGAAAAATAATAAAAATAGATATATTAAAATGAGCGGCGCCACAATCAGGCATGATAACCTTCAATCACCCACTCAGCAAGAATCCCAGCAACTGAAGCTTTATGATCTCCCAGCCGGCATATATTCCTCTACATTAGAACGGGCTGGCATTCGCAGAGCCTATCCTGATAATTATAGTTACTGTCTTAAGCCAAGCCAGATAATGTGTAGTTAAAGGATCCCCTACAATACATTACATCGTATCCCAGCACTGTAAGCTGATAATTAGCCCACTGAGAGCAGTGCATACCAATCAGAAAGGTAGTGATCTCTGAGACTGGTTACCAGCAGCTAGAAGGCGAGTGCAGATTATGTTGAAAGCCAGCATTGCATGGGTCTCTCCCTTAGTGCTCCCTGCCTCCTACCATATGCAGAAATCTCTCTCTCCACCCACGTACAGTGACAACAGATTATTCAGATGGGGTGTGAAGATAAAGGGATCCCCAGCCCCCTCACAGAATTGATTAATTTATATGGCACATACTGTTTAATGTACTATGTAAGTAGGTTTGCCACCTGGCCGGTATTTTACGGCATAGCCGGTGAAAAATTATGGTTTATCCCAATGTTATTAATAGGGAAAAAACATCAGAAAGCACATTTCAAGCTGGAACCTCTAACCATGGTCTTGCAACCAAGGAGGGTTAACTCCTACAGTTTGAGAAACTTTGCTCTAGCTGGAGCAAGCTCCTTATAGAGTTCTGCACAGGTCTAGTTGGATGAAAATGGTCCTGACTTGCTAGCCTACAGCAGGACCCACAACCTGCATTTTTAGCTGCTTGGACTCACAACACGATGTGACCCGAAACAATTTAATCCTCAACCAGACCTAATACTGGTCATAACAAACTAGAGGTGACATCAAAATAAGCAAAAAAAGTGCCGACATCTTCACACCCACGATGCTTATTATGTAAGGACAGTGGAGAAAATGGGAAGAGTATCCGAGAAGCCTATTTTGTTACCCAGTGTCCTATACCCCCACCATAGCCACATTTTAACCACATTCAAACAAGTTCCTCCTTTTTTTCAGGGAACCCACCCTGCTGCAGAACTCTTTCCTTGAAATCTAGTTAAATGCTACCATATCAGTGCATTTCCAAAGTATGGATACGTGGGGACATTATATAGTGGCGTATACAGCGTGTATAAAAGGGCAATGCATACTGGCTACTTTATTTATTATTAGTAAATGTATTTATAAAGCACCAACATATTCCAGAGCACTGTTCAGTAGAAGGGTGTATACATATGAATTTCATACAGATACGCTTTAGAAGGTAAAGAGAGCTCTGTTAAATAGAGGTAATAATCTTAATGTGAATTAGGGGAATTGATTTAAATACATAAGTTGCTGAGAACACACTTTCCCAATGCAGCAGACTGGAGTACAGCTGGCTACTCAAAGGACAATTAAGTCCTTTTCAGGTTAATTGGTTAATCAATGCATACTGTGCAGCCTGAGACAATCAGACTGGCCATTTACAATCTGTGCATGATCAGCTGGTCATCCAGAGGAGTAACTATAGAGGAAGCAGACCCTGCGGCTGCAGGGAGCCCCAGAAGTGTAGGACCCCCAGTAAGGCCTTAATTAATGAGCAATTTCTTCTCATTAGTTTTTATTTTACTAACTGTTTTAGAAATACAAATAAGTATCACAGTAAGAAATATGCATTATTATTTCCAGGCTAACAATACATTTGAAAAGCAATTTTCAATATATCTTGACAGAATAGGTCAATTTTGGGCCCTAAATTGAATTTGCTGTGGGACCACAGTAACCTCTAGTTACACCACTGTGGTCATGAGCTAACATCATTGCATGGGGTATTCCTGCTTACAAGTGTGTTAGTGCTAAAATATCCATTATATTTAATATATTTTGATTTAGCCTTGAGTGCTTCCACAATTTTCCTCTAATATAGTATATTGGCCTGAAGCTGTGGCATAGCTTCATGTGGTTTTTCAATAGCACCCCATACCCACCCCTTAAAACTATTGGTGGTCCTACGCTTTTAAATGTGGGCGTTGGTTTGGGCAATCCCTCTCTCTTAAAAGCCTTTACTGGCGGGGGAGGATTCAGCCTTCAAATTGAAACCAATGCTCAACACACACTGAACACAGGTAATGCTATTATGCAGAGAAATATTTCTTTTTAAATAAGTAAGTTAGGGACCGCCATATGGGGTTTACCTTGACGTGGTATGGTGGCTTTTCAATTTTATGATCAAAACTTTGGTAACTAAAAACCCCTGTTTTGTAAACATGCACTTGCATTTATACTGAATTACTTATGAGACAGGGGCCCAGGGAAGTGCATTGTAAGTAGCACTTCCATTATATTTAATATATTTTGATTTAGCCTTGAGTGCTTCCACAATTTTCCTCTAATATAGTGCTAAAATGGCTGCACAATTTGTACTTGTGCCCATACGTGCACCTTTGCACCTTGCGGCTACTCGTGACCCAGGGTTTTATTTTCTATATAGTCACCCCTGAAGTCACATGCCTAGGGTGGCAGCTTCAGGAGGTGTCTGTTGCAAAGTTGCATTCAAATTAGAGGCAACTGTCAGAATTCTAGGCTCAAACTTCTCATTTTGGGTAAAAAAAAATAGGATTAATTATTCCCACTTTGCACTGTGCAGTTTGTCCATAAATGAACTTTTCAGATACTTGCACCATTTAGGTCAATGGATTTGTATAAATGAACTGCAGTTGTAGGCCTCACGAGAGCCCTCACTTGAGCCCTCACTTAGGGCTCTTACACCGTTTTTGCAGCACGCAGCATGTTGCATTTCACCTGTGTTCGGTGATATACATGCATCTGTGTGAGTACAGCCCCCTTCACAATAATTGAGTGCGTCTACTCCTGCGGCTGAACGGATGAAAGCGCAAAGCAGGGGAGCGCAGGCAAAAACAGCCGTGTGTAAGGGCCCTAATGATTACTCCATGTAACATGTGTAAGAGGCCTGCACTTCGACATAGGATTCTGAGCAGTCAGCCTGTTTGTTGGGCTAAATCAGTCCAGTTTTGCTCTTCATAAATTTCTATCAACCTGATGCTCAAACTCTGTCCAGTGTTGTGTCACCAGCCATGGTACAGCCTGATATATTACAATGGTCCGCTGCTAAATTGGTCTGAACTAATATAGCATTTTATACGATTACTGATATATTACATGGTTTATTCTGCAATTGCAACTCTATCTGATTGTACAGTCATACTATGCAACTGTGATTAACTATATGTAATGACAGGCAGTCATTTTACTGAATATTCATTCTTTCTGCATGTTTTTTTGTTTCTTTTCGTATGTATTTTCCCTGGGGTGAATTTTACTCATTGACATATTTTCTCCTGTGCCAAATGATAGTAATTCTTACAAACAAGAAGTCATATTTTCTTTCGTCTTTGCTATAAATTAAGACGTTTTCTGGAGCATGCGTTTATTATTTTATTTGTAATTATTTTTTGCCCTGAGGAGAGAGTGCTATACGGGGCATAAAGTGCTTTCTGAGAGAACCAGGTGTTCTGAGCAAGTGTCAGTCAGGCTTGACAACCCACCAAAAATACATTTTTACTGCCCCCCCATTTGTACATTGTACTATTTTGTTTTACTGCCATTTTATGGACAGTGATTTTGTATGATGTAACAAAAGCACAGGGCTCAGGGGAAAAAAATATTTTAAATGAAAATGTTGTTTAATTCTTCTATATGGTTAAGTACAGGGTGGAAACTAGGGGTAAGCAGAAGAGGCACGTTCCTAGGGTGCAAAACTTGGGGGGGACAGGCACATACCTCATAAGCAGCCTATCCCTAGTCAGCCGGTGAAAAAGGTTAAGAAGGTGCCTCTTTCTGGTGACAGAGCGTGCTGACACAGGCCGTCCGCTCACGCCCGCGCATCCTTATTTGCAGGACGCACCATGGAATACATTTGGGATCACCCCGTTTGCTGCAAAAACAGGTATTGGCTATCTTTTTCATATATTATATTCTTAGCTATAACACCTCCAGCAGTTCCTCATTATTCCCTTTTCTATAACCCTAAAATCTTAAAGCATGTACAAACAAAGTCTCCAAGACAAGCTATGCTGGGAATTCTGTCTCTTTTTTGCAATGTCACCCAACTGGTTCTGTGAGATACATGGATGGGAAAGAGTTCCGCTTGACATGGCACAGGCACAGGTGGCATGGTTGGTAAACCCGAATAAAGGGGAATAGATTCTCTTCTGGTATACACAGGGCTGCAATCCGAGGGGGACATACAGGACCTGTGTCAGTGGCCCATAATGCAAAGGAAAGTTGGAGTTTATTGCAAAGGGTTTAAGAGTTTGGGCAGATCTATTCCATGTAAATGCTCCATGCTTTGGTCCGAACCCGACCTTCTAAACAAGAACACTGCTTTGATTTAGTTTGAGCTGGTAGTCAGTGAACGCACTTGGCAGGCAGTCATTTGTTAAGGGTACATGGCTGAAGCCTCCTAAATCATATCATTCCAGGGCCCAGCAATCCTATCCGAGTAGTATGGCCTATCACAGACATTTCCAAAATGGCCACAGAGCTTATATTTTATTGTTTTTATTCTGTAATAATAATTAAAGAAATATCCTTCATATAATCACTCCGTTTTAACAAATTAACTCATATCCAATAGCAAAAAGTGCAAAATGAATCATATATAAGGATCTTTATTTACTACCATTTGATTCATACAAAGCGTCTTGAATTTTTTGTCTTTTTTTTTTGTCCTTTAAGTAAGGCAAAATGCCAGTTGCGGGAATCTTGGGGCTGGCTGCCATATTGCAGTCTTGGCTGTGAGAATATGGGGATATTATGGTTATGGACAGGCCAACCTTAGATGCACTAATGGCTGTTTCCTCCAAGGCAGCTGTGAATTTATTGATCATGTCTGTATTTAAGCCAAAGAGCCTCTTTAAGAGAAAGTGACGTGTTTATACAGAGCATGGCTCCCATGGGACTCAAACGGCTTTTCTGCAATAAACCATTTATGTGTACGCTAAGTAGCTTGGGAGTTGGGACGGGACAAGTTTAACCCTTTTGCCTTCAAAACCATTATGTGAATCAAACATTTCTAGTCAGGTGAAATAAGGGAGTCCATTTGAAACTGACAGTGAGGGCCCCTTGGGTAGAAAGATTGCTAGATGCAACTTAACCTGCAGCCATCCAGCTGGTCTGAATTACAACTCCCAGCAGCCTTCAGCTGTAATTCAAGCAGATCTAGAGAGCTGCAGGTTGTACATCCTTATTATACATCATTCCAACCCCCCTCCGATGGGCCTCAACCTTCTGGCATTGCTAGGGGCCCACACTTCAACTACCTACAATTCAAACCATGCTTTTTAGACGTAATGTCAGAGCACTTAACCCTTAAGCCACAATTAATAACAACCAGGCTTTTAAAGGAAACCATATCTAAAGCACCTCTCAAACTGCTGTAAAGCATTATAGTGAAGTAATAAATATTTATATTGCCTGTTATGCACAGACCACACCCCCACTTCACCTAAATAAAGAGGGGAGACTCCCAAAAAATATAAAAGCATGTACATCTCTTAAAGTAGCCCAGTTACTCCTTTAAGAAACATAGCATCTGTGTCACCATGATAAAACAAAAATAATTTGTAGGGAATTCATATTTAATTAATTTACTTTCCAGCAATCATTGTGGGTAAATATCTATGCCACATTAAAGGGTAGGGCCTTTCAGAAGTGGTTACACTATGTCAATCTTATGTACAGTTGGTTGTTCTTATGCTTGTCTGTAGAACAAAACAATAATCCCAATATGATTGTAGCCTCTACCTTACGTCACCTTTCTGGTTGCAAGGGGTCAAAACTTTAGACTAAAATGGCCATACACGGGCATATTAAAGCTGCTAATATTGGTCCTTTAGATTGATTCGGCCGCTTATCTGCCAGTGTATGGGGCTTCCAAAGGGATCGATTGATATCTGGCCAAGGACCTGGCGATCGAGGACCACATTGGCTAGTTGAAGCAGTCACCCGACAACCCGTCTGCACCCATTCTCTTCATCATAATCTGATCATTTGGCCTTAAACTGGTCATAGCTGTTGAGATTCCGATTGAAAGGGGAGCTGCCTGCTTGGCCCTGCAAACATAGATAGATTGCACTGAGACCGACAAAGATTTTTTAACCTGGCCGATCAATTTCCTGACAGATGTCGGCCGATAAATCGTAAGATGTTCGATCGTTCCAATCCCACTGACTGCACGATAATTTCAGAAGATTGGTCGGACTTCGCTAAAAACGGTCATTCGGCAATAGAACTCTTTCCGTCTATGGGGACCTTTAGGGATGAACGATTGGATTAACCCGATCTCGCCCTGCCTTTGGTGGGCATATTGTGTAAGGCCACCTTAAGTAAGTACAGTAAGTATTGGGTTCCCATTGCTATTTGCCCACAATGAACAACATGTGGATAAAGCTAGCCATACATGGGCAGATTTAAGCTGCTGATTTAGCCCCTTCAGACCAAGGTGGTATCTTATCTGCCCATGTATTTGCCCTCCATAACTTTCTCCATGACGGATATCTGGCCAAAAATTGTCCATATATATTTATATATATACTGTATGAGGCAGGTTTAAAATCTCATACGGATGAGAGCAGCATTGCTGCTGTGATGCAGTTCTCTCGCAGCGGCTTGGCTTGCATTGGTGCTCATTATAGTACCATGTTGGCCGGAGGGCCAGACGACCACTTCAGCCCGACATGTCCCAGCACATAGGTGGCCATACCAGGCAAAGATCCACTCATTTAACAATTGAGCCAAACAAGTGGCTCTTCAGCAGAGTTGGACTGGGCCAGCGGGACATCTGGAAAAAATTCAGTGGGCCCTAGTCTTCACCCCCCCCCGCGATCCCTGAGGATGCTGAGGACACTACCCTGCTCACCAAGAGTGGGCCCTTGTTGTTACCCTCATATGGGTATGTTATACCAACAGGTATTGTAGCTCTATGCTAGCTCTAAATCCTCATCTGTACCAGAGACCCCCCAGTTGGAGTGTCCTGACCTAGGCTTATAGACGTCTTTCCAAAAAAATATTTTGGGTGTGTGTGTCTTCTGAAAAATAATGTACCCAGAAGCATTCTAAACACAGCTGCATGTCAGATAAAAAAAAAACAGCTCTGCATGAGTCACAGGAGGAGAGGCACAACACCTTAAATACAGCTTTTGCCTTCTTTAGATCTAAGCTGACAGCAGCGTGGGATCCAAGCAACTCTGAGAAGGAAAGATCCCAAGCCTCCTACAAAGTCATTCTCTCTGCTTCTGCTGAAAAGCAGTCTAACTGTACATTGGTTAAAGGGACTGCCTGAACTGCCTGTGAAGGTTCTATGGAATTATAGGCAAGGGTTATACGGAGGAATAGGATGAAGTTACAGAGACACAAGAGCAGTAAAGGTCCCTTAGTGTTCCTTTAGAGCAGTTGTGCCTGTATTCTGGCTGTGTGTGCATCTGGCAAAATAAGTTATAGATACAGTAATGTAGAGTAGTTATAGACTGGGGCAGGTCTGGACTGGGATTCAAAATAGGTCCTTGCATTTAGGGTCTGGCCACACGGGCAGATTGGGGGAGTTTAGTCACCAGGTGACAAATCTCCTCTTCTTCATGGCAACTAATCTCCCCGATCTACCTTCCGCTGGCTAAAATGTAAATACCTTGGGGCAGGCACCAGAAGTGCTTAGTTTTCCGAAGTCGCCCGAAGTTTCCTTGTGAGGCAATAACGGGCGACTTCAGAAAACAAAGCGTTCCATGTGCCTGCCCCCAGGGGGTTTACATTTTAGCTGGCGGAAGGCATATCAGGGATATTAGTCACCGCGAAGAAGAGGAGATTTGTCGTCTGGCGACTAATCTCCCCGAATCTGCCCGTGTGGCCAGACCCTTAAAGTACACAGAGGCCCAAACAGCCCGCATAGTTCCAATAAATATTGACTATCTATGGCATCTTACAGCAGCCCCTCTGGAATTTCCCAGAATTCACAGATTGCCAGTCTGGGCCTGGAGTGGGGTGTAAAGTACTTACCAGCTTCTTATGACCAATGCTAAGCACAGGGCTCCTTTGCGTCTGACAGCACTGCAGAGGGAATTTTTCTTACGTCTCCCCAGTCAAGCAAAGTGCTTCATAGCATTGATAAATTGCCCTCGTGTTTAATTTTGCTTTATACACACACAAAACAAACAGATATTAATATGCATGGCAGGTTATCTAGGTGGTACAACTGCAGGGGTTTCCTTTATTGCCATAATATAACAAATACAAAAAGTATTGTAGAAGTGATACCTATATTGGCTAACAATACAAATAAAAATACATTGCAAACTTTCGGAGCACCAAAGCCCCTTCATCGGCAAAATACAAATGAAAGCTAGAAAGGCACAGCATATATACTGGCTCACACGGTACCACTGTACCACAGTTATTGTTTTGTGTTTCATTGCCATACAATCCTATGGTCCTACAGGTATGAGATACGGAAAGGCCGTCTCCCAAAGACTCCATTTTCTCCAAATAAACCAACATTTTTAAAAAGTATTATGTTTCTCTGTAATAATAAAACAGTACCTTGAACTTGGTTGAAGCAAAGATATAATGGATGATTTTTTGGACAGACATAATATCAAAAGGCTATTGTGATACTAAGCTCTATAGTTAGTATGGGTATATAGAATTTAATTAAAAGTAGAGGGGTGTATGTATGGATGCTGGGTTTTCATTTGGAGGGGTTGAACTTGATGGACTTTGTCTTTTTTCAACCCAATTTAACTATGTAACTATATGTAACTATGTAACTATAATTAATTCTTATTGGAAGCAAAATAATTCTATTGGGTTTATTTAATGTTTGCATGATTTTCAAATAGACATAAAGGGGTGGTTCACCTTTAAGGTATCTTTTAGCATGTTCTAGAATGGCCAATTCTAAGCAACTTTTCAATTGGTTTTCATTTAATTGGTATTTATTTTATATAGTTTTATAGTTATTTGCATTTTTCTTCTTTTCAAATGGGTGTTGCTGACCCCATCTAAAAAACAAATGCCCTGTAAGGCTACAAATATATTGTTATTGCTTTTTATTGCTCATCTTTTTACCCAGTCCTCTCCTATTCATATTCCAGTGTCTCATTCAAATCAGTGCATGGTTGCTAGGATAACCTGGACCATGGCTACCAGATTGCTTAAAATGCAAATTGAAGAGCTGCTGAATAAAAAGCTAAATAAACCTTAAATAATCAAAAATGAAAACCAATTGCAAATTGTCTCAGAATATCACTCTCTACATCACACCTAAAAACAGAAACCTGTTCTGGATAACAGGTCCCATACCAGTGTGTGTGTGTGTGTATAAATAATTCCTATAATTAGGTCACAAAGAATACCAACTATACCACTTGTATGAAGCCAGAGAGGTAAAAGTGGGCAGGTTACTCACACTTCCATTATAAAATAATTACTCACACTGTGTCTGCATTCCACAGGACTCCACCAACTAGTAGTACTCTGCCATGATTGTAATGATCTGTTTTCTCTGTTTCATTGCCAAAAGTGCATCCCTTGTGTAACCTGCTAGCTCCCCAAGGCAACAAACTCAGTGTCCCAGCTGTGGCATTGAAGGGGTGAAACCTTCTCACACATAGGGAAACACGGGGTGTGTTGCAAGAACTAGAGAGGAATTCTAGGGCAGGTCAGAGGAGGCGGCACTGAAATGGGCTGGTGACACAAACCAGTCAGCACCACTTGCACAAGTAAAATGATTACCTGAGTATCCCCCTTTGGCATCCACAATGACCTTCACATTCCAGCGATACACAACAACACAATACAGCCCGACCTTCAGAGCCTTACTGTACACAAACAGCAGGACAGAAAACTGGCCGGCCGAAAAACTAATATTCACATCACAACCCCGTGCTGAATTGGATCTGCACAAACAGGAACACGTCATTGCTATGAACTTGGCTAACACACAGCATTAGTCATACAGAAGACAATTCCCAGGTGATTTCTTGCATGACAAGTTCCACTACAAATGGCGGTGAAAGGAAAAGTGTCCCAAGACAACTGTTAGCATTTTTGGGGCTGAAGTAGATAAACAATTTAGCAGTTTGCATTTTCTGAAATCTTTAGGGTCGGTTCCAAACTGGAGAACTGCTTAATACTAGAAAAGAAGACAAGAGCAATTTGAGCAATCCCACTGCTACTATAGGCACCATCTCTCCCTACTATACCTGCTATCCCACAGTCACAGTCCATTCCCAGAGACTATTATCCCACTGTTACTATAGGCACCATCTCTCCCTACTATACCTGCTATCCCACAGTCACACTCCCTTCCCAGAGACTATTATCCCACTGTTACTATAGGCACCATCTCTCCCTACTATACCTGCTATCCCACAGTCACAGTTCCTTCCCAGAGACTATTATCCCACTGCTACTATAGGCACCATCTCTCCCTACTATACCTGCTATCCCACAGTCACAGTTCCTTCCCAGAGACTATTATCCCACTGCTACTATAGACACTATCTCTCCCTACTATACCTGCTATCCCACAGTCACACTCCCTTCCCAGGGACTATTATCCCACTGCTACTATAGGCACCATCTCTCTCTCTACTATACCTGCTATTCAACAGTCACAGTCCCTTCCCAGAGACTATTATCCCACTGTTACTATAGGCACCATCTCTCCCTACTATACCTGCTATCCCACAGTCACAGTCCCTTCCCAGAGACTATTATCCCACTGCTACTATAGGCATCATCTCTCCCTAATATACCTGTTATCCCACAGTCACAGTCCCTGCAGAGATTATTATCCCACTGTTACTATAGGCACCATCTCTCTCTACTATACCTGCTATTCAACAGTCACAGTCCCTTCCCAGAGACTATTATCCCACTGTTACTATAGGCACCATCTCTCCCTACTATACCTGCTATCCCACAGTCCCTTCCCAGAGACTATTATCCCACTGTTACTATAGGCACCATCTCTCCCTACTATACCTGCTATCCCACAGTCACAGTCCATTCCCAGAGACTATTATCCCACTGTTACTATAGGCACCATCTCTCCCTACTATACCTGCTATCCCACAGTCACAGTTCCTTCCCAGAGACTATTATCCCACTGCTACTATAGGCACCATCTCTCCCTACTATACCTGCTATCCCACAGTCACAGTTCCTTCCCAGAGACTATTATCCCACTGCTACTATAGACACTATCTCTCCCTACTATACCTGCTATCCCACAGTCACACTCCCTTCCCAGGGACTATTATCCCACTGCTACTATAGGCACCATCTCTCTCTCTACTATACCTGCTATTCAAAAGTCACAGTCCCTTCCCAGAGACTATTATCCCACTGTTACTATAGGCACCATCTCTCCCTACTATACCTGCTATCCCACAGTCACAGTCCCTTCCCAGAGACTATTATCCCACTGCTACTATAGGCATCATCTCTCCCTAATATACCTGTTATCCCACAGTCACAGTCCCTGCAGAGATTATTATCCCACTGTTACTATAGGCACCATCTCTCTCTACTATACCTGCTATTCAACAGTCACAGTCCCTTCCCAGAGACTATTATCCCACTGTTACTATAGGCACCATCTCTCCCTACTATACCTGCTATCCCACAGTCCCTTCCCAGAGACTATTATCCCACTGTTACTATAGGCACCATCTCTCCCTACTATACCTGCTATCCCACAGTCACAGTCCATTCCCAGAGACTATTATCCCACTGTTACTATAGGCACCATCTCTCCCTACTATACCTGCTATCCCACAGTCACAGTTCCTTCCCAGAGACTATTATCCCACTGCTACTATAGGCACCATCTCTCCCTACTATACCTGCTATCCCACAGTCACAGTTCCTTCCCAGAGACTATTATCCCACTGCTACTATAGGCACCATCTCTCCCTACTATACCTGCTATCCCACAGTCACAGTTCCTTCCCAGAGACTATTATCCCCACTGCTACTATAGGCACCATCTCTCCCTACTATACCTGTTATCCCACAGTCACAGTCCCTTCCCAGAGATTATTATCCCACTGTTACTATAGGCACCATCTCTCCCTACTATACCTGCTATCCCATAGTCACACTCCCTTCCCGGAGACTATTATACCCACTACTACTATAGGCACCATCTCTCCCTACTATACCTGCTATCCCACAGCCACAGTCCCTTCCCAGAGACTATTATCCCCACTGCTACTATAGGCACCATCTCTCCCTACTATACCTGCTATCCCACAGTCACAGTCCCTTCCCAGAGACTATTATCCCCACTGTTACGATAGGCACCACTTATATTGTAATGGGACTCCTCAGTAACTTATCCTTATATTTTACAACAGGAAGTATGTTATTCACTATATATTAGGGATGCACCGAAATTCTGGATCCAGTTTGGGATTTGGCCTTTTTCAGCAGGATTCGGATTCAGCCAAATCTAATCTGAACCCCAAAAATCACATGACTTTTCATCACAAAAACAAGGAAGTTAAAACATTTTAAAGTACACATGCAGCACACTGTTCTCTTTAACCCTTCCATGCCCTAATTATCATAAGCAAATTGGGGTCCGGATTTGGTTCGGGATTCAGCCAAATCTTTAATTAAATGAGTGTACCGGGGTGACAGAGCAATATTCAATTTGATAAGGAACACAGAGTCTTTTAATCACAAGAGTCTGTCTCTGGTTGACAGAGAAGTAGTAAATCATGAGCAATTTGGTGCTGAGGTCCACCTGTCATTCTGTGATTTTCATTCATTTTTATCAAAAGCAGTCGCTGTTCTCTGTCATAGGGCCTTGGTTATCCAATCAGCCCCTGTGAAGCCTTGTTGCATTTAAATCAATTTAAGGGATCATTTTTCATTCTCTTGTGCCAAATGCGGTAATGCTGACATCATTGTATTGGCATTACATCTCCACACACTGGTCTATTTCAATGTAAGACTTATATATGCACATATAATTGTGGACTGAATTAGGGGACTAATGACTGTAGATAATTTAGACAAGCAGTGGCCACTCCCGTAGACATTGTGGGGCCACCTTTAAAGGGAACTGTATTGGAACATTGTAGAGGAGCCCCTGAACAGCGTCAGACAGACATCCCAAAGCTAAATCGAGCCATCCCCTGCATAAAGACCATCTGCACAAATGGTCGCTAGGCCTATAACCACTGCAAGGTGCTGCCTGGTGAGTCAGCATTTAATGGCTGAACCGAGACCAACGTCACTGCACAAACACAGGGACTGTACAGATAGGAGCTGGCCGTTTGTGGGATTCAGGAAATTAAATAACGCTTTTATTGGCAAAATATATATTTCTGCTTCCATCCACCAGCACAGCCAATAAACAATTACCTTACAGAAGTACCGACTGAATATCAGCAGCCTGTCACATCCTCAGAAAATGATTATGAGCCACACCACAATGCAATGCACTTAAAATGTATATAAATCCCTTTGATTTATTTTTGTACTATTGACCCCTTTAATGACATCTGTGGGGCTGGACCATTACTCACTGTGGGGGCAGGAGTGTAGAACCTCCCTTAATAACCACAGGGGCATAGCAATAAAGCCGGAAGGCCAGACAGCTGCTGAGGAGCCCAAGAGTATAGGGTTTTTATGTTTTTTTATGGTCCTGACTGATGCACAGTTGTACGATATATAGACAGAATTAAAGATCATTGTCCTCAAGGTTTTGGCCCATAAAAAAATTTGGCCCATATAACAGCAGTTATTTTTAAAAACATTTAGCAGCTTCGTCTAATTTAGTCATTTTTACTTTCCTTGCCTCATAAATTAACAGCAAGATTCGTACATCTGGAAGAAATACACCTTCGGTTCTTTATGAATATGATAAAAAGGAAATCCCTAACATTCCTTAATTAAAATAAAGTGTTAAACAGCCTCAGAGCAGCATCACTGCATTTGTGCCAGGACGCAAAAGAGATTGCAGCTTATTGTGGAGCTCTTTTACAATTGCTATATGGCTTCTTACATCAAGAAGGGCCAGGTCTGGAGTATACGTAAGTGAAGAGGAAAGTGCGACTCTTCCATTGCAGAAGGCTGCTTACCTGCAAACTTGCACAGCAGCACTTTGACATGAAACATACTGCATGACATGTTAAAATAAGTTAAAGCTCCCCATACACAAGTCGATATAAGCTGCTGAAAGATTAACTCTGCAGTTTATTGGCAATAACTGCATCAGTTTGTTGATGCAGCCCTCCATCCACCCGCCCGTATTCCTCTTGTTGTGATGAGATCGTTGGGCCCTAGGGCCCACGATTGGATCAGATCAATATTGCCCATCTCAAGGTGGGCATTTCGGGAAGATATCTGCTCGTTGGCGATGTCACCAAATCAGCAGATCTCCCATATATGGCCAGCTTAGGGGTTCGAGCACACGGGGAGATTTAGTGGCCTGGTGACTAATCGCCTCTTCTGCAGGGTGACTATCTCCCTGCCGCCTGCTATAATGTGAAAACGCCAGCGCCAATGCACTCACGGTGCTTCGATTTCCGAAGTCGCCCGAAGTTTCCTCCTGAGGCAACTTCGGGCGACTTCGGAAATCGAAGAGCCGCATGTGCATTGGCGCTGGCATTTTCTAATTATAGCAGGGGGAAGGCAGTTCGGGGAGATTGTCGCTCCGCAGAAGAGGCAATTAGTCGCCAGACGACTAAATCTCCCCAATCTGCCCGTGTACTAGCTCCGTAAGGCTTTAACTCCCATATATAATTTAAATATGTTTGAAGTCAGCTAATTGGTCCTTGTGTGCTGTTATGCCTTCATGGAATTCAGAGGTGAATTTATTCAAGCTATCCCCTTAGCCAGATCCAAGCTAAAATGTACTGCTGCCAAGGCACTTACACTTGCCCGCTCTTCTGCTCATCACCCTCCACACACTTTTCCACACAGAAGTCCACTGGTACCAACCACGCTCACCATGATTGCCCCTGCTTTGCCACCAGGTCTGGACTGAGAATTAAAATAGGCACTGGCATTTCAGTTACACAGAGAATCAATCAGCCCACATAGAGGCCCAAAATAAATACTGATTTTCTATGGCACCTTATAGCAGCCCCTCTGGCATGTGCCAGAACCCACAGATTGCCAGACCAGGCCTGTTTGCCACCCACTCCATTCTGAAACACAGCATTGTGATAACTAATGACTCTTGTAGCAAGCGCCCAGCTGGCTGCACAAGGTAAACTAACTTAGACTAATGGATTTATTTATCAGTGGCACAGAACGACATCATTTTTGCCCAAAATGCACCGTGCCCTGTGAATTTGCACCTGCTCCTGTCCAATGAAACATTTTGAGCTGTTCAAGGCTGCCCTTTATCCTCATTACTTTTCCTTTCAAGCAAATCATAGGAAATAATAAAGATATGCACAAGATGCAATCTCGTCATATGACCTTCACTTTTATCTGGGTTACTTGACAAGCACATCACAAGTGTTGGCATTTAATTTCTAGGTTAAAGTTAACTAATGCCCCATAGAACAATGTGGTTGTTTAGTGTGCTTCAGTGCACCCTTCTGCACCCTGGTCTCCCTAGATCACCCTCCAGGTCCTGTATGCTACTCCTCCTCCACTTTTGGGTAAATTGTGAATAGGTCTCCACGCTTATTATGCACTATTGTTTGTGCTTTGAGTGTGTCCATTTTAGACTAAGATAACCAGAGTATATAATAAAACAGCGACAGATGGGCTGCACTTATTGCTTTTACATTAAAGGGGGTTATTTACTAAACTCTGAATGCCGAACACCCGAAAAATACATGTTTTTTTAGTATATCATCTGAATTTTTAGTGGAAAAAAACAAAAACACAAATTTTTCGGAAATGTATTATTAGTGATGGGCTAATTTGTCCCGTTTCGCTTTGACTGTGACTGTGAAACGCCGATTTTGAAGCTGGCAGCAATTCGTTGGTGTCAAAATGCAAATTTATTCACCGGCAACGAAACGTGCAAATTCACGCCTGGCAAATAAATTCACCCATCACTATTTATTATACCCCGAGGATGGAAAAAGTCAGAATCTGAAAATCCAGCATTTCAGAACTGCCGAGGTTGCATATAAGTCAATGGGAGAAGTCCTAAGTATTTTTTAATCTACGCTGGGTTTTGTGCAATAACCCGAAGGTTTCGGGTTTTTCGGGCAGATATCTGAAAAAATCTTTTGAGTTTTCTGGTAGAAAATCCCAAAAATTCATATGATTCGTTTTTTAGGATTTTTTTCCCGCCAAAAAATTTCGGAAAAGTGTAATAATAAGGCGAAAAAACACATGAGCTGTTGCTCAGAGTTTTTTGTTTTTCAGAAAAAATTAACATAAATTTGAACTTCAATAAATAACCCCCTCCGTGCCCCTTAATTTTTTTTAAATGATCTGGTAAACGTATTAATGAGAACCCAGACATGAAAAATAAGTGGCAGGCAATGTTAATTCCTTCTTTGCTATGTGCACAAAAAAAAATCTTTTGCATGCACATTTTAAACTTGCGTGTGCAGGCCAGAATAAATGCAAAATGTTGTGTTTTTGCACAACATTCTTTGTGCGCACCACAATTTGTTGTGTGATGTTGTATGCGCGTGCACCTTATAAGGATCATTGATGGCAGGTATACAGCCCAGCCCATGATAAACTATAATGCGCTGGTTTCCAAACTGTGGGTTTGACCCCGTTGGAGGGAGGCAGCAGCAGTGGGGGAAAGACTAGAACCTCAAGGCCAGTTGAGATGATATATGACTAGAAAGCAGGCCCGTGAAGACCGGAGGAGGCTGGAGGGATAGGGCCCATGACCGGGTGAGGAAGGGAAACCCGGAAGGCAGGGCAGGGAATTGTGGGGGATGTAGTTTTTAGGAGGCGGCGGGAAATGGTGTAGGCTAAGGCGGGAGCGGGAGAAGTAGACGGCGCCATTTTAGAAAAAGACTGAACGCCCACCCGCCCCTTTTGGTAGAGGGAGAAGAGAGGGTAAGGTGATCAAGTCGCAGCCAAGTACTTAGGTGGGTAGGTGGTGGAATTGGAAAAGGGAGTATGGCGGAAGATTGGTAGGTCTGAGGCTAGGGGGTGTGGTCATTGACCACGGTTAAGAGGGGAAGGCCAAAACAAGGGGCCTAGTCTCAGGATGTGGATAGGTCCAGTAGCAAGGGGATCTCCATAGGAGCAGCCTTCAGCGGCTAGGGGTGGAGATCTCGCTGGACATTGGTTATAATGTTAACGTTGAAATGTTAAATATATGTGAGTGATACTCAAGTCATGGCGTTTGCACTCCAAGATACACATGGATGCCAAGCTTGAAGGCTAAATACTTTAATACTCTTAGGGGCACATTTACTAAGCTTGAGTGAAGGGTTCGAAGTTTTTTGGGTACTTTCGACTACGACTTTGATTCGAACTAAAAATCTTTGACTATTCGACCATTCGATAGTCGAAGTACTGTCTCTTTAACAAAAACTTTGACATACTTCGCCACTTTAAACCTACCGAGCTACAATGTTAGCCTATGGGGACCTTCCCCATCAGTTTTCTAAGCTATATCTGATCGAAGGAAAATCATTTGATCGATGAATTAAAATCCTTCGAATCGTTCGATTCAAAGGATTTCATTGTGCGATCAAACGATTTTTCCTTCGATCAATCGATCAAAGTATTTGCGGTAAATCCTTCGACTTTGATATTCGAAGTCGAAAGATTTTACTTTGATGGTCGAATATCGAGGGTTAATTAACCCTCGATATTCGACCCTTATAAATGTGCCCCTTAGAATTAATGCCAGTAATAAAAGATATCTTGTCTCTCTTAAATCACCTATGCTGGCAAGAAGCGATAAGAATTAAGACTGCTAAACCCCATCTTAAGCAAGCTTTTATAAACACTTGGGGGCAAATTCACTAAGATGCGAAGTTGCGCCAGGCGCAACTTCGCCGCACTTCGCCACACTTCGCCAGGCGTATTTTCGCCAGCGCTCCGCAAATTCACTAAAATCCGAAGATGTGCACAGGGGTAGCGTAAGTTTTCGAAGTTGCGCTAGCGTTAATTCGCCAAGCGAAGCGAAGTTTCGCTAGCGATGGTTCATTTACATACGGCGCGAAATTCAAATTTCAATGGAACACGTATCACCACTTCAAATGCCTAGAAAACCTTCAAATCAGCAAATAAAAATTATATTTTGCCCTACACATGTGCCCACTGTCTAGGTAAGTTGCCATAAGTCAGGGGGAGTAGGGGGGGAAGGAGGGGAGCCCCAAAAATATTTTCGATCTTTTTCAGCCTATCACCCATCATGTAGAAAACACGCCAGCGTTTTTTGGGACTTAGAAAAAATTTTGCCTTTTTTGGAAACAAACCCTATCTACTCTATTGCGCTTCGCCAGGTCTGAGGTGGCGAAGGAAGTCTAGCGTAAAAGGTAGCGTTCAGTACACTGCGCAAGTTAGTGAATTTGCGTAGTTACATCGGTAGCGAAAATTCGCCTGGCGTAAGGGTGCAAAGTAACACTAGCGAAATTACGCCAGCGTTCGTTAGTGAATTTGCGCACTAGCGAAAAATGCCAAACGCTAGCGAATTAATGCTAGCGTTCGGCGCTTAGTGAATTTGCGCCTTGGTCAGATTATTGGGACCTATTTGACTCTAGTTACAAATCTCGCTCACTTGGACTGTTGCAGTTATGACTTGTTCTGTAATGGTTAATTCAATATGTCTGAGGTTTACAGTTCCCTAATTGTATCCATTTATCACTTAAAGACAATTTATTTTTCTTGATTATCAATTAATATTTTCTGAGCGTAATGTTTGCTTTAATTTAATTTCCTTGCTTTAGCTCTAAGAACAGTTTTGGTGGTGTCGCCATTAATTATCAGTTTTTTTTTTTTTCTTTCCATGCCATTAAACATCCTAGGCTGTATAAGTTTTCTTCACAGCCCAGTATTTCACTCTGTTAAAATCTTGCTTGTTCATGTAAAACAAAATTAAAACAAGAATGTACCAGTGCATTATACTCTTCATTACCGAAGGAAAGTGCTGAAAAATGTTGAGTTTTGGGTTGATTTATTGATAATTTCTGCAAAAACTCATCTACAACTAATCTCTCCCATTTGTTCCACTTTCTGCTGCCTCCTTTGCCAGGCTGTGCAAGGGAGCCAGTACACCCCACGCAAAGACTGCACTGTAGGACAGGAACCAATCAGTGGCTATGCTGACCTGATAGGGAACTGAAACCTGTCTTTGCTTGTGTGACTGCCGGGCTGTGCTTCTGACAGGGACACACCAACCCTTCATTTGTAACATAGACAGGGACCATAGCAGCTCTATAGGGAGCTCCAATAAAGGGGCCTAATAATAATAAGAACTTTTAGCCCAAATTGAAACCAACACCATATATTATTCAATATTGTCTACAATGTTAGGCTATAGGTCTCCGTTAAACAGTTTACTTCATGTCATTTACTCCCCTAGGCACAAATGATAGAGTGCTAAGGGGTGAAAAACTGTGCCCTGTAGCGTTCATCTACAGAATGTTGTGTTCTGATCCTCGAGCCAAATTACCTGAAGCAAGAAGCAGAGCACAGGAGACACATGCAACAGCCCCATTGCAGTCATCATCTCCTGCTGCTCCCTAACTTGCATATCTGAATGAGGCACAAATTAGGGGACGGGTGGAGGGCAGAAAGGGGGTGTCCACATGCTACTCACTCCCACCCCTCACTAATACAGCTCTGATTAATGCAGGCAGCACTGGATTCTTGGGGGAACCCATAGATCTCCGTACTCTTATTTGCACAGAGCTTATTATTAGCTAAGGGAGCCCTGAGAATATGTTGGGCCAACTCCTATAATAGACTGTGAGCAAACAAAACTGCAGCACCTACTCATATTTATAAATACAAATACGCAGAGTAGAAATGTTATCCTTACACAGTAAACTCTATCCTTGTACTGCAGAATCTAAGAATAATAATATGGCAGCATAAAAGGGATGTGCCTGGCACACAATGATCTATGGATGCCATCAACCAGCGTACAGCAATTTTCAACAGTGAATAGAAGACGTCTGGAAAATGTATCAATATAGCATTTCCTTTCAAACTGCTACAAAGTAACGTATTAAAGTATTTGTTGTGGTTTAATATGTAACTTTAAATGTGTCAGACTGCATAAGAAATGTAAATATAAAGGAAAAGCAGTACTTCGGCCTGTATTATGGCAACTATGAAACTGTCACTGGGACAGAGCAAACAATGATATTTATATACTGAGGTCACTGGCCTGAGGGTATGAATAAATAGATTCTGCTTTACTGTGGATAATACACACTGCCTGGTATATAAGACTGTAATCTAAGAATATATATATATATATATATATATATATATATATATATATATATATATATATATATATATATATGTGACTATGACTAGATACACACAGAAGTTATGTGCTGGCAAAATGCAACACACAGAATGTGGGGCCTAAACTTTTGATGGACAAAGGTCAGGCACATTTTTGACAGAATATAATGCACTTGCATTCAGGCACATCATGTAACACCCCCTGCTCTGTATATACAATTAATAAGCACCTACACCTGTATAATACAGATACTCTCCCCTGCTCTGTGTATAATACAGACACTCTCCCCTGCTCTGCGTATAATACAGACACTCTCCCCTGCTCTGTGTATAATACAGACACTCTCCCCTGCTCTGCGTATAATACAGATACTCTCCCCTGCTCTGCGTATAATACAGATATTCTCCCCTGCTCTGTGTATAATACAGACACTCTCTCCTGCTCTGTATATAATACAGACACTCTCCCCTGCTCTGTGTATAATACAGACACTCTCCCCTGCTCTGTGTATAATACAGACACTCTCCCCTGCTCTGCGTATAATACAGATACTCTCCCCTGCTCTGTGTATAATACAGACACTCTCTCCTGCTCTGTATATAATACAGACACTCTCCCCTGCTCTGTGTATAATACAGATACTCTCCCCTGCTCTGTGTATAATACAGATACTCTCCCCTGCTCTGTGTATAATACAGATACTCTCCCCTTCTCTGTGTATAATACAGATACTGCCCCCGCTCTTTGTATAATATAGATACTTTCCCCTTGTCTGTGCATTATATAGATGCACCCCTGCTCTGGGTAAAATACAGATACACCCTTTGTAAGTGTGTGACTTATAATATCCTTATATTTTACAATAAGGGGTACTTTATTCACTATATATATATATATATATATATATATATATATATATATTTGGAAAAAGGTCCAAATGTGGACCGAAACGTCGGATATTACAGAATGACAATAAAATTATTAAGCTTTTAAAGGGAGTGCTGGTCAGAAGATTTTTGATACATAAATAATTACAGTGCACCCCGCCATTGATAACAGCTTTGGAGTGTGGATACTCATTGGAAAAATATCTATCTATATATATATATATATATATATATATATATATATATATATATAGATAGATAGATAGATAGATAGATAGATAGATAGATAGATAGATATATCCTGCACCCTGCTTAAGATTATTTCTTACTTTGACTACAATAAGAATACATATTCATTAAGGAGTTAATTCCAAAGCCTACAATATGAGCACACCTTAGTGCCCTGATTATGCCCTATGAAACACAGGTTGGAACAAGCAGAGCGCACCTGCCACTACCCTCTGAGTTACACCCTGACCTGGGCACCTGGCCCACAACATGTTTCCTGCTCTTTCATTTAGTGGGGAGAGCCCAGCAAAGTTTGTAGTACACTCTATACATGGCACATATTGATCACTCAATTCTATACAAAGTCGGGAGTCCATATTATTATCAAACCGACACACCTATGACTAAGCGCCGGAGGGTGCGAAACGCGTAAGGTGGGATATGGGGGGTAGTATGTACCAGCTATAATTCTTTTAAAATGTACTTCAATAAATTAATATTTTTTACTTGAAGAAAGCTTTGGGACTTATATCATTTTTTGATATAAATTTTTCTACATATTTATCACTGCCTCCCAATCAACTGCATTGGATCTGGATCCTGCTACTGGTCTATCAAAGTAAACACTTAGCACTATATATATATATATATACAGTATATAATATATATATATATATATATATATATATATATATATATATATATATATATATATATTGTATATATCTTTGAAATGCCATAAAAATCACTTTGAGTGCCACATCTAGCCTGCAGGCCTTCAGCTCTACAAGAAGGTGATAGGAGAATATACCTATTTTAAATTTTAAAGTAGTATTTCACATTCCTTTTATTGTTTTTTTTTTTATTATTATTATGTAATTTATTTTCTATAGATTTCACATTATTCAGCATGGGGAGCCTTATTTGTGTATATTTATGTGTATTCTTAAACATGGACGCTTTCATCCTGGTTGCTCTATAGAATTTAAACTCTTCTTCAGAAAATGGTAGAACCAGTGGCATACAACACACCCTGCAACTGCAAATGGACAGGGGCACCCAGACCCGAATTCCACCCACCCACCCCACAGGCAACCTTCTGCCAGCACCTGTCCTATTTGGACACATCCTCTATCATACCTCCCAACTGTCCCGTTTTTTGCGGGACAGTCCCAATTTTTACAGCTCAACCCCAGTCCCAGATTATTACTGAAATGTCCCGACTTTCTCTTTGATCTCCTGCACTAAACAGCCAGAAAAAGATAGAGTTTCTAAAACTTAATTGGCTTCTGGCAGAGAGCCCAGAATAAGTGGCAGGTGCACTTAGATACTTTTGTAACAATTTAAGATAAGCAAAGATACAACTGTAACAATTTAAGCTAAGCAAGTCTCTTGGGGAAACTATGACTTGCAGCTTAAAGGGCAATTCACTGCCATTAGCAAAACTCTAATAAAATAAACTTTCATAACCTGCCAAAGTAGCACTTGATACAGGTATGGTACCTGTTACCCAGAATGCTCGGGACCTGGGGTTTTCCGGATAACCGATCTTTCCGTAATTTGGGTCTTCATGCCTTAAGTCTACTAGAAATTAATTTAAACATTAAATTAACCCAATAGGCTGGTTTTGCTTCCAATAAGGATTAATTATATCTTAGTTGGGATCAAGTACAAGCTACTGTTTTATTATTACAGAGAAAAAGGAAATCATTTTTAAAAATTTGGATTATTTGGATAAAATTGAGTCTATGGGAGAAGGCCATTCCGTAATTCGGAGCTTTCTGGATATTGAGTTTCCCGATAAGGGATCCTAAACCTGTATATAATTAAAGGCAAGTCTCTGTACATTCTACAAAAAGAAGCCCATTAAGTTTAGAAAGCTCTGAACTGGGGAAGAACAGACCTGCTGGATGTTTTGATTTAAAGGTGTTGTTCATCTTTAAATGAACTTTTGGTATGATGTAGGGAGTAATATTCTAAGAGACTTAGCATTTGTATTTTATTTTTTATTAATTGTGGTTTTTTAGTTATTTGGCTTTTTTTCAGCAACTCTCCAGTTTGCAATTTCAGCAATCTGGTTGCTAGGGTCCAAATGACCCTAGTAACCATGCACTGATCTGAATAAGAGAATTGAATATGAATAGGAAAGGGACTGAATATAAAGATGAGTAATAAAAAGTAGTAATAACAATAATTGAGTAGCCTTACAAAGCATTTGTTTTTTTTTAGATAGGGCCAGTGACATTTGAGAAATGGAAAGAGACAGCAGAAGAAGGCAAATCATTTTAAAAAGCTATTAAAAAATATATATATTAAATGAAGACCAACTGAACAGTTGCTTAGAATTAACCATTATATAACATAGTAAAAGTTAACCACCCCTTTAAGGGAGATAGGGCAATACATAAACGCTGGGTCTGTGGGGTAAATTATGGGGGTGTCCAGCCTCCAGCCCTCAAACTGCAATTGAACTACAGCTCCCAGTACACCTAATGTAGTCTAGTGTGCTACAGTAACACAGAAGACTTTAGCTCTGATAATTCCTATTAAACATATGGCTGAGCAACAGCAATACGCATAAAAAGCAAAGGGGAAAACATGTTTCACATCACACACAAACTCCAACTCTTTCTCAAAACTATCTACAACTATTTAAGTAAGTAAACTGTAGCACTCTCACCATAAAGACATTTTTTTGCACCTTTAGATGAATACTCCTTTGTTTAAATCTCAAGGGATGCTTAGTTGCCATCAAGTACAAAATACTATTTTATTATTATTATTATTATTATAGAGAATCATTTTTAAAAACTAGAATTATTTGCTTAAAGGAGAACTAAACCCCCTGTACCAAGAAAGTCCCCCTTAACTGCCTGGCATTGCCCTCCCCTCTCCCCACACTGTGCATTAGTAAAAGAAAAACCCTTAAAAAATATATGACCCTAAAATGCAGAGCAAGCGCAGCAGAGCTCCAGGGCACCATCATCCGCCACTTTGTCATTTACTAATGCACAGTGCCAGGTAGTCAAGGGGGCTTTTTTGGTACAGGGGGTTTAGTTCTCCTTTAAAGAAGGAAAGTCTAAACACTGGGGGTGCCAAATATCAGGAGAACCAGGAGAAGAACCAAAGGCCGGTGCAATTTTCTGCTATAAGATAACCCACCAGTTAAGTGATTATAATCACTGGGGGGTGGGGGGGGTGGGAGGTTGCCTAACATTTGGTAGCCCCAATGATTTAAACTTTCCTTCTCCTTTAAAATTGACTCTATGGAGGATGGACTTCCCATAATTCTGAGCTTTCTGGATAACGGGTTTGCAGATGAGGGATCCATACTTGTATATTTCTGTTAATATAAAATGAAGATGATTCCTGGTCATTGGGAAAGGTATGTGCAGGTGAAATCTAGCCGCTGAGTTGGGGAAGGCTGCAGACATGTAAAGACGCATAATGCTATGTGTGCAGAGTTCAGTCAACGTTAGGATAAAACCCTCGGGGACTGAAAATGTGTTTTTGACGCATCCCCCCCCCCCCTGATTGACTGCATGTAATCATTTTTAGAGTGGATAAAAGGAACTTTGTCACCAAATACTGTAATTTGCCTGCTTTGTTTCCTTTTTTACCATAATTCTAATTATTGTCATGAGAAGTTTGCACATAGGTCAGTGCTGTGTGACTTTCTATGGCAAATAGTGGCCATTTGGTATCAGCAACGTGGAGGCAGCAACACAGTGATGCAGATTAATATTGGGGACACTTAATTAACCTTCGATATTCGACCCTCAAAGTAAAATCCTTCGACTTCGATATTCGAAGTTGAAGGATTTACTGCAACTATTAAATCCTTTGAATCAAACGATTCTAAGGATTTTAATCCATCGATCAAAGGATTTTCCTTCGATCAAAAAAAGCTTAGAAAACTTATGGTAAAGGTCCCCATAGGCTAACATTGTAGTTTGGTAGGTTTAAAGTGCCGAAGTAGGTAGTCGAAGTTTTTTTTAAAGAGGCAGTACTTCGACTATCGAATGGTCGAATAGTCAAACGATTTTTAGTTTGAATCGAAGTCGAAGGTCGAAGTAGCCTATGCGATGGTTGAAGTACCCTAAAAGACACTAAGGGGCATATTTATTAGCAGTGGAGAAAAATATCACCGTTGATGTTGCCCATAGCAACCAATCAGATCTTTGCTTTTATTTTATAAATTGTAGGTTGAAATCTGAATGCAGATTGATTGCTATGGGCAACATCACCAGTGACGTTTTTCTCCAATGTTTAACACAGCATGATAAATAGGCCCTTATTTTGCCCAGGTGCAGCTACCAATAACAACCAATCATCAAAGAGCGTTAACTAGTCTCTTAGTGGTTGCTGTAGGTTACTGCTCCTGAGGAAACCGAGTGCCTTTAATTAATTATATTGGGGTAAATGCTTAGGGTTTCCCTAACATGAGAAAAGTGCAGGAGCAAAATATTACAGGGCCAGAACTAGGGTTTGGCAGTTGAGTTGTGTATCAGATCACAATGACTGCTTCTGGGTCAGCTGATGTCGTCCCAAAACAATGGGATGCTTCAGAACAGACTTTAGTCTAAACTGACCAAATGCAGTCCGGTGGAGCTGATAAAACTGCTCCAATGCAGCTCCAACACACAGTAAACAACAAGCAATTCATTGATAAATGACCCATCCACATTTACGCCATAAATAACTTATGTACGTGGGATATTAGACTAACGGATATGAGAGTTAATGAGATGTAGAAGTGGCCGCTCTATCATGGTAGTTCGCTAGCTTGAATTACTCTTGATGAAAAAGCATTTTTTGATAAATAATTTGTGTAATTTAACCTGATGATATGATGTGAATTTGCACCAATGCAAGCTTTTATTACATTGCTAAAGTCATCACATTTTTTTGCCTTCTAATATATGCTCCCAGATATATTATATATATATATATATATATATATATATATATATATATATATATATATAAATAAACAACTGGTAAATTGACTTGTGAATAGACCTATAAACATCACAACCCTTACAGAGCCTGACACACATTAATGAGAAAAACCTATCGCTAGATTTTTTGCATTGACTACAATACGATTTTTAAGTATCTGTCACTAAACTGTATTTGTCTCTCTATAAAAAGGCCTTCAGCCTACAGTAAATTGTCAATGATACCTACACGTATTGTCCTATAATCACCATCTCTCCCTACTATACCTGCTACCCCACAGTCACACTCCCTTCCCAGAGACTATTATCCCACTGTTACTATAGGCACCATCTCTCCCTTCTATACCTGCTATCCCACAGCCACACTCCCTTCCCAGAGACTATTATCCCCACTGTTACTATAGGCATCATCTCTCCATATTATACCTGCTATCCCACAGTCACAGTCCCTTCCCAGAGACTATTATCCCCACTGTTACTATAGGAATCATCTCTCCCTATTATACCTGCTATCCCACAGTCACACTCCCTTCCCAGAGACTATTATCCCACAGCTACTATAGGCACCATCTCTCCCTACTATACCAGATATGCCACAGTCCCTTCACAGAGACTATTATCCCACTGTTACTATAGGCACCATCTCTCCCTACTATACCTGCTATCCCACAGTCACAGTTCCTTCACAGAGACTATTATCCCACTGCTACTATAGACACCATCTCTCCTTACTATACCAGCTATGCCACAGCCACAATCCCTTCCCAGAGACTATTATCCCACTGTTACTATAGGCACCATCTCTCCCTACTATACCAGCTATGCCACAGTCCCTTCCCAGAGACTATTATCCCACTGTTACTATAGGCACCATCTCTCCCTACTATACCAGCTATGCCACAGTCCCCTCCCAGAGACTATTATCCCACTGTTACTATAGGCATCATCTCTCCCTACTATACCTGCTATCCCACAGTCACACTCCCTTCCCAGAGACTATTATCCCACTGCTACTATAGGCACCATCTCTCCCTACTATACCAGATATGCCACAGTCCCTTCACAGAGACTATTATCCCACTGTTACTATAGGCACCATCTCTCCCTACTATACCTGCTATCCCACAGTCACAGTTCCTTCACAGAGACTATTATCCCACTGCTACTATAGACACCATCTCTCCTTACTATACCAGCTATGCCACAGCCACAATCCCTTCCCAGAGACTATTATCACACTGTTACTATAGGCACCATCTCTCCCTACTATACCAGCTATGCCACAGTCCCTTCCCAGAGACTATTATCCCACTGTTACTATAGGCACCATCTCTCCCTACTATACCAGCTATGCCACAGTCCCTTCCCAGAGACTATTATCCCACTGTTACTATAGGCATCATCTCTCCCTACTATACCTGCTATCCCACAGTCACACTCCCTTCCCAGAGACTATTATCCCACTGCTACTATAGGCACCATCTCTCCCTACTATACCTGCTATCCCACAGTCACACTCCCTTCCCAGAGGCTATTATCCCACTGCTACTATAGGCACCATCTCTCCCTACTTTACCTGCTATCCCACAGTCACCGTTCATTCACAGAGACTATTATCCCACTGCTACTATAGACACCATCTCTCCCTACTATACCGGCTATGCCACAGCCACAGTCCCTTCACAGAGACTACTATCCCACTGCTACTATAGGTGACATATGTCCCTACTATACCTGCTATCCAACAGCCACAGTACCTTTCCAGAGACTATTATTCCACTGCTACTATAGGCACCATCTCTCCCTACTATACCTGCTATCCCACAGTCACAGTTCATTCACAGAGACTATTATCCCACTGCTACTATAGCCACCGTATCTCCCTACTATACCTGCTATCGCACAGTCACAGTCACTTCCCAGAGACTATTATCCCACTGTTACTATAGGCACCATCTCTCCCTACTATACCTGCTATCCCACAGTCACACTCCCTTCACAGAGACTATTATCCCACTGCTACTATAGGCACCATCTCTCCCTACTATACCTGCTATCCCACAGTCAAAGTCCCTTCCCAGAGACAATTATCCACTGTTACTATAGGCACCATCTCTCCCTACTACACCTGCTATCCCACAGTCACACTCCCTTCCCAGAGGCTATTATCCCACTTCTACTATAGGCACCATCTCTCCCTACTTTACCTGCTATCCCACAGTCACCGTTCATTCACAGAGACTATTATCCCACTGCTACTATAGACACCATCTCTCCCTACTATACCGGCTATGCCACAGCCACATTCCCTTCACAGAGACTACTATCCCACTGCTACTATAGGTGACATATGTCCCTACTATACCTGCTATCCAACAGCCACAGTACCTTTCCAGAGACTATTATTCCACTGCTACTATAGGCACCATCTCTCCCTACTATACCTGCTATCCCACAGTCACAGTTCATTCACAGAGACTATTATCCCACTGCTACTATAGCCACCGTATCTCCCTACTATACCTGCTATCGCACAGTCACAGTCACTTCCCAGAGACTATTATCCCACTGTTACTATAGGCACCATCTCTCCCTACTATACCTGCTATCCCACAGTCACACTCCCTTCACAGAGACTATTATCCCACTGCTACTATAGGCACCATCTCTCCCTACTATACCTGCTATCCCACAGTCAAAGTCCCTTCCCAGAGACAATTATCCACTGTTACTATAGGCACCATCTCTCCCTACTACACCTGCTATCCCACAGTCACACTCCCTTCCCAGAGACTATTATCCCACTGCTACTATAGGCACCATCTATCTCTACTATAAATGTTATCCCACAGCCAAAGCCTCTTCCCAAAGACTATTATCCCACTGTTACTATAGGCACCATCTCTCCCTACTATACCAGCTATGCCACAGTCCCTTCCCAGAGACTATTATCCCACTGTTACTATAGGCACCATCTCTCCCTACTATACCTGCTAAACCACAGTCACACTCCCTTCACAGAGACTATTATCTCACTGCTACTATAGGCACCATCTCTCCCTACTATACCTGCTATCCCACAGTCACACTCCCTTCCCAGAGACAATTATCCACTGTTACTATAGGCACCATCTTTCCCTACTACACCTGCTATCCCACAGTCACACTCCCTTCCCAGAGACTATTATCCCACTGCTACTATAGGCACCATCTATCTCTACTATAAATGTTATCCCACAGCCAACGCCTCTTCCCAAAGACTATTATCCCACTGTTACTATAGGCACCATCTCTCCCTACTATACCAGCTATGCCACACTCCCTTCCCAGAGACTATTATCCCACTGTTACTATAGGCGCCATCTCTTCCTACTATATCTGCTATCCCACAGTCACAGTCCCTTCCCAGAGACTATTATCCCACTGTTACTATAGGCACCATCTCTCCCTACTATACCTGCTATCCCACAGTCACAGTCCCTTCCCAGAGACTATTATCCCACTGTTACTATAGGCACCATCTCTCCCTACTATACCTGCTATCCCACAGTCACAGTCCTTTCCCAGAGAATATTATCCCACTGTTACTATAGGCACCATCTCTCCCTACTATACCTGCTATCTCACAGTCACACTCCCTTCCTAGAGATTATTATCCCACTGTTACTATAGGCACCATCTCTCCCTACTATACCTGCTATCCCACAGTCACAGTCACTTCCCAGAGGCTATTATCCCCCTATTACTATATGCACCATCTCTCCCTACTACACCTGCTATCCCACAGTCACAGTCGCTTCCCAAAGACTATTATCCCACTGTGACTATAGGCACCATCTCTCCCTACTATACCTGCTATCCCACAGTCACACTCCCTTCCCAGAGACTATTATCCCACTGTTACTATAGGCACCATCTCTCCCTACTATATCTGCTATCCCACAGTCACAGTCCCTTCCCAGAGACTATTATCCCACTGTTACTATAGGCACCATCTCTCCCTACTATACCTGCTATCCCACAGTCACACTCCCTTCCCAGAGACTATTATCCCACTGCTACTGTAGGCCCCATCTCTCCTGACTATACCTGCTATCCCACAGTCAAAGTCCCTTCCCAGAGACTATTATCCCCACTGTTACTATTGGTGGTTCTGCCTGCCAAGTCAAGAGGTATTATTTAGGACATTGCTGAACTTTGTAGCTTTAACCTATACTCTATAGGGCCCAAGGCAGTGGATCGTTATTGAACCCTCCAAAGACCACTTTATTAAACTGCTGTGCATTTCTGGGTTCAGCCGGGTGAGGAAGAATCAAACTGATATATATAACATTAATGCCCTATTTATCCACACTGGTAAAAGCTCCTTTATTTGCAAACAGACATTCTATGGTTCCATAACAGCAGATTACAAAGAGGCCTTTCAGTCCCTCTTGCTCTTTCCTAAATATGTATCTAGATTATGAACACTCCCTTATCTGCTCAGTCAAAAACCTTTCAACTTCTCTCAATATCCCTCACGCGCAAATCACGCCTCTTACTGTCACATACCCAGCGTCACACAGACATACCAATGGATTATATATTTTCCCCAGGGTAGGGGGGGGGAGTTTAAACATGGCTGCTGTTGTGTATGGGGCTTGTGATATAAGCTTGAAGGCAGATGACACAAAAAAGAACATTTTATCATACAATAACCCAAACAGTGTGGCATCCGGTTTCCCAAAGCATGCTCAAAGTGGTTTAAAATGTTAATATTTACATTTGTGTTACTTTGCAACAAAACAAATACTGATGAATCTTAAATATACACAGCGTATTTGGCAACAGAGAGAGGGAATAAAATCTAATATATATATATATATATATATATATATATATATATATATATAATGAAACCAATATGTATTAAAGGGGAAATGGAGTAGTGGGGGTGATACATTTAGTACAGTGAGGTGAAAATAGCAGGGAAAAATGCCAGCAGTGCCCCTTTACCCAGAGCTGCAGCCCTTCAATTGCTGCTTAAGTACAACTCCCAGCAACCACCAAAGAAGGGGTGATAGGGGTGTGGGAGTTGCAGCAGAAGGGCCATGGGTTTCACCCAATTTGATATGATCAGCAGGGCTAAGGGGCCCACCACTACTAAAGGGGACCCTGGTATACATAAAGAATAAGGTATAAAATGTAATTTTTTATTCCATACAATCCTGCCTATAGTAGTTGCAGAGGGGGAGGAGAGGAAGTATAAACATCATGTAGGCTAATCTAGAGAATTATCCTTATAACAGCAAATATTTACAGAAAAAATGGATATTATAGGTACAAGGCATAGAATTGTATGTTTTATATAGTAACAAAAAAAATAAATGACTGCAAAAAAAAAACACACAAGATGTAGGAACAATATACTTATGTAATAATATACAGTATTAACCCTTGTAGTAGTGATAATAATTACACAAAAAGCCCTGTATCAGCCCAATTCATCTGGTGGAGTAAATGATGCTTGAGGGGCAAGAGGAGGGTTACAGTGATTTTTTTTCTTTTGGTGAATCCCCATAACACATCTGGAGCTGAGATCTAAAAAAAAATGGAAGATCTATTTTGCATGGGTGAATTTTTCCAGATACATTAATCCTGATTTGGGGTTATGCAACGCATTTCATGCTGTATCACACACATACACACACCCTGTGCTCAGAGGAAATCATCCCTAGATTACAAAGGGAGTGGTAGGGAGGCTACATATGTGTTGTGTGCAGACTGCTCATTGTACAGACATAGGTGTGAGTGTGTGTGTGTTTGTACATACTATAGGCAGGGCATTGCTGTACACAGGTGAATGTAGATGCTGGTATGACAATACACTAGGGTGTGGATAGTATGAGGACAGTGTGCAGCTCACATGGTTACACAGGAGAAGGGCAGGCACTGATTTGTGTGCTACCTACACAAGCCTAAAATGAGACACACCAGAAGGCAGGATTGTGCAAGTGGGTGACATGGAGCAGGGAGTGGGTGACATGGACCAGGAGCAAGGAGTGGGTGACATGGAGCAAGGAGTTGGAGCAGGGAGTGGGTGACGGAGCAGGGAGTGGGTGACATGGAGCAGAAGCAGGGAGTGGGTGATATGGAGCAGGGAGTGGGTGACATGGAGCAGAAGCAGGGAGTGGGTGACATGGAGCAGGGAGTGGGTGACAGATGTGTGGATACTGCAGGCACAGACAGATGTGTGCAGGGTCTGAGGTGAGGGTGGAGGAGACAGAGCATTGATTGGGGGGAGCTGGAATAAACCCCACTTTCGTTTTCCCGTTTAACCCTACTGGGCCTGCGACAAACTGTACGGCAAGGGGTTAAGCAGAGAGGTTGGCAGCCAATGGCCGGCACTGTGCCAGGGGTTAATTAACCATACTCCCCCTTCCCCCCTACATCGTCCAGGCAGTAGCAGTCTCTTACCTGTCAGCAGCGAGATTCCAGGGGGAAATGGGTTCCCCTCAAGCAGCCATAGAGATCCTCCAGGGCAACTCCACAGGCAGCGACGGCTGAGGGGGGCGCAATGTAATGGGCAGCAGAATGGGAGGAGGGTATTCTGCAGCCAATGCCTCCCGACCCCCCTCTTTTCTTACAAAACGAAAGGGGAGAGGGTGGAAGGAGGGAGGGAGTGGTGCGGTTGCGGGTTCTGCCACTGCAAAGGTAACGCTTGTACGAGAGTCTGTGCAGGAAAACAAGGAGGCTGGGACTGGCACACGGGGCGACAGAAGGGGAGAGAGTGAGGTAGGGAGGGGGAGAGGGGGAGGCAGGAGGCCGGTCTCACTACATGGGAATCCAACCTTTTTTAATATTTTTTCTCTTTTGCTCGAGTGAAGTAGATGTGAGAAATGCCCCACCTAGTGTGTGTGTGTGGGATCAGCGTGTAGTGACACCCCCACCCCCACTCCTGATACAGCCACATGCACAGCGAGCCGGCGCGCCGGGGGTTAAACAGCAGCCTCATCTGGATCCAGCGACTCACAATGACTGCAATCAGGAGAATGGGCTCTGCAGCGGGGGTCGGGGGCGCGCATGTGTCATTCATGTGTGCGGCTGGGGGTCGCCTCCTGCCATGAATATGCCATGCTGACAATTGTGCAACACACATGCATTGGGGGATCAGCTCTGCCATATGCTTTCACTGCATGCGCTCCTGGGATGTGACATTATATACATGCAATGTATCTGACATTATACACATGGAATGTATGCACTGGGGCCTGCTCTTTATACATATGCACTGCATGCATTGGGGAGCATGTTTATTGCATGCACCTTCTGGTGACACATTAGAAATCACGCCCCTACAACAACATTTTTTGAGCCCCTGGTCCCCATTTTTTGGGCCCCACCCATCCCAAGCCCCGCCCAGACCCCGTCCACTTCACAGTTAAAGGGTGGTTCACCTTCAGTTTAACATTTAGTATGTTACAGAATGGCCAGGTCTTCATTATTTATTTATTATAATTTTTTAATTATTTGCCTTCTTCTCCTGACTCTTTCTAGCTTTCAAAAGGGGGTCACTGACCCCATCTAAAACCAAATCCTCTCTAAAGCTACACATTTATTGTTATTGCTATGTTTTATTACAAATCTTTCTGTTCCGTCCCTCCCCTATTAATGTTCCATAGTCTCATGCAAATCGATGCACAGTTGCTGGGGTAATTTGGACCCTAGCAACCAGATTGCTGACACTGCAAACTGGAGACTTGCTGAATAAAAATCTAAATAACTCAAATAATAAAAAATGAAACCACAAATAATAAAAAATGAAAACCAATTGCAAATTTTCTCACAATAACACTCTCTATGTCTAAAAGTTAACTCAAAGGTGAACAACCCCTTTAAAGACCACACTGACATCAGCGCTAAAAAAGTAACCCCCCCACACACACACAAGTTATAAAAAATATATATATATTGGTGGCAGGGGCCTATAGAATATTAGAATAAAACATTGGTGGCCAGCGGATTAAAAAAAAACACACATACAAATGGTGTTCAGTAAAATTGAACTCGTGGCTTCAGGACTTCAACTTCGCCTCCTTTCGTGACTTTTCGCCGCTTCAGGACTTCAATTCTGGCTGTTTTCGTGACTTTGGATCTTTTTGCCGCTTCAGGACTTAAATTTCGGCTGTTTTTGTGAATTCGGGTCTTTTCGCCGCTTCGGGAGTTCGGCTTTTCGCCCGGGCCTGGGACACTTGTCCCCCCTGTCCCCCCCTGATGGCGGCCCTGGTGGCACACACATATTCCCTCAATTGCAAATATTGATTATTTTTGTAGTAACCAGTATTAAGTTGGCAAACATGCCTCAAGTTTTTTGTTCATATTTCTGATGGAGACCTCTTGTATCAGGAATATTCAGCCTACAGCTGTCTGTAACTGTAGTCAGAATAGAACTCCCAGCATCCCCTTCAGCCTTCAGCAGCAGCCAGATGATGCAGATGAAGCAAGAGCTACATTCATTTCAAATGTTCTGGTGCATCAATCTATATATTTCATGATTTTACAAAAGCTACTGAATACTATTGTAATCATTGCTGTCTGGTTCATTTTAACATATGAATGAATCCATAATGGCGACTGTAGTTTTCAAATGATGGTAGTAGCTGTAAGTCAGCAAAAGCCAGAGGCGTGGAGGTCAAACACTTATAACCTGATACATTTGAGCTTTCAAATTTTTAGAGAAACATCAAATCCAGGATTCGATTCAGGATTCAGCCAGGAATCGGCCTTTGTCAGCAGGATTCAGATTCAGCCGAATCCTTGTGCCTGGGCGAACTGAATCCGAAAACGAATTTGCATGCGCAAATCGGGGACGGTAAGGGAAATCACGTGACTTATTGACACAAAACAAGGAAGTAAAATATTTTTCCCACTTTATCCTTTCCTGACCCTAATTTGCATATGCAAATTAAATTTAGGGTTCGGTTGCTGAATCTTTCACAAATAGTGGATTCGTGCATCCCTACTGATTTTTCAATAAATGAGTGATGTCACAATTGTTACCTAATATTGCAGTAATCATCAGTACTTACAATCATTATTACTACAACAGTATTGTACAGTAGAACTAAAGAGAACATACTTCCCAACATTTCTGAAATAGAAAGAAGGACAAAAGCATTTGCATTTGACCATGCCCATTTTTGTGGCCACACACCCCTAATTACCATGTTCATTTTACAAAATGTATCAGGTTATGAAAGTATGAACACATTTCTGTGGTTTTTATGTGTTATTATAGTTTTGCTAATGAAGGTGAATTGCCCTTTAAACTGCAAGTCACAGTGGGGCAAAGTGGGGGGTGAATACGCCAGCGTAGCGCATTTTCGTTAATTCGCCGATTCACTAACGGACGCTGGTGTAAATTCGCCAGTGTTACTTCGCACCCTTACGCCTGGCGAATTTGTGCAACGGACATAACTAAGCAAATTCACTAACGCGCAAATTATTCTGAATGCTACCTTTTACGCCAGACTTCCTTCGCCACCTCAGACCAGGCGAAGTGCAATAGAGTAGATAGGATTGCTTCAAAAAAGTTAAACATTTTTCTAAGTCCCAAAAAACGCTGGCGTTTTTTTCTTTTGTTATGGGAGATTTCCTAACTCATGGCACCTTAACTATACAGTGGGCACATGTGTAGTGCTGCTACATATACCTCCATTGTAACTTCAATTTGGCGCCGTATGCAAATTAACCATCGCTAGCGTAACTTTGCTTTGCTTGGAGAATTACGCTAGCGCAACTTCGCAACCTTGCGCTTCCCCTGAGCGCAACTTCGGATTTTAGTGAATTTGCGTAGCGCTGACGAAAATACGCCTGTCGAAGCAGACACTGGCGCAATAACGAATCTTAGTGAATGTCCCACAGTGTCCCCAAGAGACACGCGCAGTGGCGGAACTACCTGGGGAGCAGGGGGTGCGAGCGGGCCAGAGCCCGCACCCCCTCAGGGCCCCCCGGCAGCCCGCGCCACTGAAATGCGGGCTGAAAATACGCGTACGGAGGGGGGCGCGGGGCCTGGCTGCGCATCACGCAGTTACGCTCTAGTTACGTTACTGAGCACACGTATCTTAAATTGTTACATTTGTTTCTTTATTTTAAATTGTTACAAATGTATCTAAGTGCAGCTGCCACGTATTCTGTGCTCTCTGCCAAAAGCTAATTAAGTTTTAGAAAATTTGTATATTTTTTATGGCCGTTCAGTGAAGGAGATCTGAGAGAAAGCAGTATATTTATCAAAGAGTGAAGTTAGAGATCGCCACAGTCCGCTAGCGTGAATTTACCACCTCTCTCCATTAATTTTGTGTGATTTTTAAAGGCGTCTTTATCAAATTGCGAACTTTCACTTTTACCCTTTGATAAAAATGCCTTTAAAAATCCCATAGAAATGAATGGAGAGAAGCGGGAATTTCACTCTAGTGGACTGTGGTGTTCTCTAACTTCACTCTGTGATACATATACCCCAAAGTCGGGACATTTGAATAACAATCTGGGACTTCCATTTGAGCTGTCAAAATCGGGACTGTTACGCTAAAAACAGGACAGTTGGGAGGTGTGAATAAATAAAAAAACTCAAATTGTTCCCAAATATTTCTCTCGCAATTACCTGCAAATGCTAGTGTAGTCGCTTGCTAGGCAATTTTAGTTGGCAACACAGACTGCAATATTTCCAACTAACAGTAGTCTGATTGTATCCATGCTTGATGGTGATTGCCCTTGATATGAACTGATCATTGATTCTGAGTAATTGCTCCCACTTCTTGGGATGGGGTCGATTTAGGTTGGGAGTCAGAAAGGGCAACCAGTGGCTGTCAGGAGGGCCCTTGTTGTTGCAGCCCCAGTGAGCCCCCACTGCTCCAGTCCGACACTGCTATATATGATCAGATAGACGTGTTCCAGCTGATTAAAGGAAGACTCTGCCAATTCATAATGGCCACACGTAAATAAAATGCACACACACCCTCTGTCTGTTCCATGACTTTGTTTTTTCATACACTTCTGTGTTCCCCACATTGTGCCTGCTACGTCTTATTTGTATAACCCATCTCAGGCGTCTCCCAGAATCAAGCTCTTCCTTCTGTAAACATCAGGGGAATGTCTGACACTTGTCTTTTCATTTCCGGTTGTGTGACTGTCAGTGCTGTGGCCGAATGAATCCGTGTGGAACAGGAGAAGGTGTATGTACATAGTCTATGCACAATTGAGCACTGTTTATTCACGTGTGTCTGGGATTCTACAGGTAGCTAGCTATGATGGGCCATATCACAAAAAAATGGAATAAAGGTAGAGCTAACAGTAGGGTGAGACAATCCCTGGCCCCACAGAGTAACATACGTAGGCGCAGTGGGAAAAAAAATATTTTTAATCACACAAATTAAAGGTTTACAGTTCCTCTATTATATCTATTAATTGATATATTCAATGGATAAGTTTACTTTGCCCTAGTAACACCTCATTATCATTTACAATGCCCCATGCAATGTGGAAAGTGAGAAAAAAAGAATGCAATCGTCTATTTGACTACTGCATGGGGGCGTTGTGCAAATAGACGCAGGCCTATGTGCTCCGTTTCAGAGCTCAGTGACCGGAAGAATGCCGACTACATGCTCACTTGTATTATAAGTGATAATGTACCCCCTACTGTAAATGATAAGGATATTAGAAGTCACTAAGGTGTTATGTGACCATATAAAGGCACCAGGGCCGGAACTAGGAGCGTAACCATAAGGGGGCGCTTGGCAGGTACCTATTAAGTGTATTCTGCCTACCCCTATTCCGTGTTTGCTACACCAGTCTGTAGCTCTCCCCTCCCTCCTCCTTCCCGTCACCCCCTCTCTGTCACTCCCAACTCCGTCACTCCACTCCCTGTCACCCGATCCCTCCTCCCCTCTCCATCACTCCCCTCCCTGTCACCCCGATCCCTCCTCCCCTCTCCGTCTACTGCGCGTTCGTTCTGGCGCGCACGTACACAATCAGGTGCGCGCGCACATACACAATCAGGCGTGCGCGCACATACACAATCAGGCGCGCACACACAGGGGGTAGCTGGCTGGCCAGCGAGGTTGCCTAGGGCGCCCGGCGGGCTTGGCTCAGCCCTGAAAGGCACAAGGCTGCAGGTTGAGTTATACAGGGAACTCTGAGTATGATTCATGTACTATAAGGGCCCAGACCTGCTCCCTGTCACTGACAGAGCCTTTGCTCCGCCCCACCACATGAAGAATTAACACGCATTGGCCAGGGGAAGGGGGAAAGAGGGGGATTTGCTCTGGGGCCGATGCGGGTGGCGAACAGGGGGTTCGTGGCCCTGATGTGGCAGCCCTGGTGGGTCCAGACCCACCCCCCAGTCCGATGCTGCTCCTGCTGTAAATTATAAGGATATTAGAAGTCACTGACCGGTTCTGTTGCTAAATAAAGGCACAAGGCTGCAGGCTGTGTTATACAGGGAACTCTGAGTATCACTCATGTATTATAAGGTATTATAATGTACCCTCTACTGTAAATTATAAGGATATTACAAGTCACTGACAAGTTTGGTGACCCTATAAAAGCATGAGGCTAAAGGCCAAGTGCTTTTATATGGATAATGGAATTTCATAAATATGAATATCAGGGTTCTTGTGAACAGTTTGAGTTTTTTTAATGAGCTTTCTTACCTCTCATTTCTTGAATTCAGTATGCACACGATTACCAAAGTATATGGCATGTAAAGACACAAAAATGTAAATAATGCATCCCACTGATAAATTGCTACTGCAGAACTAGCACACTGCCAGTATGTTAAGTGTAATAAGAACCCTTAACATTAAGTTGACCCCATAATAAACAATATATGTTTGGAAAGTACAGGTACAAGATGCAGTTATGCAGTGTGATTAGCAGGCCCAGATTTGTGGAAAGGCCACCAAGGCCCGGGCCAAGGGCGGCAGGATTTTATGGGGTGGCATGCTGCCCAACCACACCCACATTGGTTCAGAAACACTATAGATACGATTGTTTTTTAAATTTCCCGTGCACCAATCCCCATTGCTCCAGTCCCGATTACAAAAATTTGCCCAAATATAGGGGAGGGGACTGGGGCAACGAATGCCAGTAGGCCTAGGGGTGACCACTATGTAAATCCAGCCCTGGTGATTAGTACTCATGCTAGTGACATTGGGCAGTAACACACTTTTAAAGCAAAAAAAAACAGACAAGCAAAAAATATGATTTATTTCCTTTTTATCTTCCACTAAGATAAGGATCTTGGTGCAAGCAGACAGAAGTTACTAGAGGGCTACTGGAACAAGGGGATTGTCATTATGTAGCCCGTATTGGCAGGGGTTGTATAGGGAGATGCAGTAAGAAATAAGTGGTTTCCATGTGGCTGCTGTTTTCTCTACTCCCCGGGTATTCATACCCCAGGCACATATAAAAAGCTATAAAAAGCTGCTGATCTGTTTCTGCACCTGGAGGAGCTTCATATTACAGAATCTACATGGAATCTATGGAATGCAGGTCTCTTTGTCCATGTTAGAGTATATGATCTGTGCCACTTACAGGGTAAAATTCATCATGTGGCTACCACAGATTGACTGTGGCCAGACTGACTGCCGATTGTAGTACCATTGCTACACTTGCTAGAGCAATTTGCTACAATGAAGCTCAAAAATGTTTACAACTGCATGTCCAGTCCATTATTGCTACCTTATAACCTATAATGGTTAGGCCACACTGGGTCTTTGCGGCGATCAATCTCCCCAAACAGGTCCAGACTGAGAATTAAAATAGGCCCTGGCATTTCAGGTACACAGAGGCCCAATCAGCGCACATAGAGGCCCAAACAGCCCCCACCAGCCCACTAAATACTGACTTTCTATGGGACCTTATAGCAGCCCCTCTGGCATTTGCCAAGAACCCACAGATTGCCAGTCCGGGCCTGCCCCCAAACGCCTTCCCTGACTCTGCACCGGCTAAAATGAAGAAACGCTGGTGCTAATCAAATGCGGCGATTCGTTTTATTAATTTTCCTGGTGAGGCAACTTCGGAAAACTAAACACCGAATGTGATTAGAACCGGCATTTTTCATTTTAGCCGGCGCAGAGTCAGGGAAGGCGTTTGGGGACCAAATCTCCCCAAAACGCCCAGTGTGGCCTTACCCTAAAAGCCAGCTACAAATGAAACTCATGATGCTAAAAGTTGTATTTACATTAATTATAATAGTTTCGGTTGTATGCCTAGTGGCAGCTACCACTGGGAATTGCCGTGCTACGGACCTTGTCCTACCCAATAAACATATCTTCAGACAGTGTTGCCAAATCTGCTGTGTTTTTAGTGCTCCATAAGCAGTCAGGTCTGTATTCTTGAGCTGCTCTAGCTCCAGTAACACAGTGGTTTAGACAACAATGCCATCTCCACGATATTGTTTCCTGGTGTTAGTACGTTGGCATTAGCTAGAAATTCCTAAATGCTTTGTTGTTATCACTTTAACAGTGTGCTAAAGGAGAACATGATTTTTTGTGTTTTAGTATGTTTTTCACTCATTTTTCCACGTGGATAAATCTTGTACTCCAATTCTCCTGCATTCCAGAAAACAGATTAAATGCCAGGAACATAATTCAGTCAAATACAAAATAAAACAATAAAAATATGGTCACCACAGAGAAATAAAATATTGTAAGATAATAAAGGGGAACACAGTACAGATGTTTTCAGAACTACTTTCCTTTTTTCTTTTACCATTTTTCCAAAATTGAAACTTAGGGGCAGATTTATCAAGGGTCGAATTTCGAAGTGGAAATTCGACCATCGAATGGCTTTACATCGACTTCGAATGTCGAAGCTTTTTTACATCGAATTTGCCCAGTTGCGGTCGAAGTAAAATCGTTCGATCGAATGATGAAATCCTTCGAATCTAGCAATTTTATTGTCCGATTTTACTTCAACTTCCAGAAACGTAGAAAAATGCTGTAGAAGGTCCCCATAGGCTAACATAGCACTTCGCCAGGTTTAATTTGGCAAAGTATTGAAGTCAAAGTTTTTTTTAAAGAGACAGTACTTCGACTATCGAATGGTCGAATATTCGAACGATTTTTACTTCGATTCAAATTCGAAGTCGTAGTGTCCTATTCGATGGTCGAAGTATCCAAAAAATTACTTTGAATTTCGAATTTTTTTTGCTTCGAAAATTCCCTCGAATTCACTTCGACCCTTGATAAATCTGCCCCATAATGTTTGAGTGTGACAGTCAGTGATCCAGATGCAGAACTGTTACAATTGGCTCCATTAGTGGATCCATTTCTCAGCAGCATCTGTGGAATATCAGCAAATATTGTATCAGTTGTATCTCAGAAGAGCAATTAGTGCGCCTGCTCTTACAATTAATAAAATGAAGCTAAACGTAAGGAAAAATACTGCACAGTTATAAATCAACACGCAGATAAGGAAACAATCCATATTTATTATTCTGTAATGATTGTGCGACGTGTTCAGAAGAAATATAGAGGGGGAGGCGTAGATTGCGCGCAATGAAACCTACTGCGCATGTCCGGGCAAACTAACACCACGCCCCCGTACTTGATAAGTCTCAGTGCAGTAGGTAGTGGCGTCACTCTGCTGCTTTTGGATCGTGCGTGTGAAAGTGTAGTCGCCATGCCGCGAGTGTACGTCGGAAGACTCGGGTATCACGTACGGGAGAAGGATATCCAGCGGTTCTTCGGGAGCTACGGCAAACTATTGGAGGTTGACCTAAAGAACGGGTGAGTTATTCCCCATACGCAGGTATTGTGATTGTTTCCCAGCGGTGGCGCTCAACGCACGGACTAGAGTGCGCAGTGGGCGCCATTTTGTGCTGCATGTTGTGGGGAGAGTGCGCTGCAGTGTTGTGCATGGAAAGTGCGTGTTGGTCAGGTGGGAAGACATGAAGTGTAGGAATAGGAAATGCAGAAGGAAAGGCGGAAGGCCGTGCGATTAGGTGCGGGAGACGTAGCGTAGCTAAGTCCGGGGCTCGAAATGGCGGCCCTGTTGCGGCCTTGCACGTGACTGTGGTAGGGCTTCCTATTGGTTTAGTGTCTTTTGTTGTGGCTGATGCAGTGCTTGACCATGTGCCTCACGTGCCATCTGTTGGCTCCTCTGCAGGAACGTAGTATCATAGGCTTTTAGGGTTGCAGGCCCGGACTGGCAATCTGTGGCTTCTGGCAAATGCTTTAAGTTGCCATAGACCGTCACTATGTATTGAGCTGGTCAGGGGCTGTTTGGGCCTCTTTGAACTTGAAATTCCAGGGCCTATTTTGACTCCCAGGGTTGCCAGGTCTAATTTTCAAAACCAACCAAAGTCGGCTACAAAACTAGCCCAGAAGCAGCGCTGTGTGCAGTGAAAAAAAAGTCTAAAAAATAAATTAATTTAAATGTTTCTATAAAGCAACATGAGATGGATTCGCCTGTCGATGGGGGCCCCATAAGGCCCTAATTCATATACAATTTCAATAAATATTGGTAAAACCTCTACATTTTGGAGGCCCCCAAAATTGTCTGAAAATGAGCCAAGTCACTGGAAAATGTGAGAGTGCTTAAGGGTGAACTGGGGTACAGAGCCCAAAATCAGCTAACTCCTAACTTCTACACAAGTCGGTCCCATTGCATGCTGGGTATTGTAGTCTTACATCGAACTTGACAGTTGGCAAATTTTTTTTTAAAAAAAAAAACGACATCACCCAAAATTAGGGATGCACCGAATCCAGGATTCGGTTCGGGATTCGGCCGAATCCTTCTACCCGGCCGAACCGAAAGGGAAATTGCATGACTTTTTGTCACAAAACAAGGAAGTAAAAAATGTTTTCCCCTTCCGTCCCTAATTTGCATATGCAAATTAGGTTTCGGGTGCGATATTCGGCCGAACCTTTCACGAAGGATTCGGGGTTCGGCCGAATCCAAAAAAGTGGATTCAGTGCATCCCTACCCAAAATGCATGACACAAGCTTGGCACATTAGGGCCAGAAAAAAATGTCTGGCTTCCAAAGTACTAACCAGCCAAAGGCCCCAACGGTGCTGAAGTCAGATTGGACTTTTGAAAGGAATTTTTATCCTGATCTCAGCATTTAACATCATGTTTTGGGTGTTTTGTTCACTGCTATTTTTAATAATACTGACATGCTGTGGCAGAATGCCTGAATCCACTGTCCCCTATGGTAATCACTCAAGGTAAAGACACAAGGCTTTGGCTGCCAATTCTCTGCCTGTAATTCTTATTGGGAAAGACGCAGATGTCTTGGACCCATGTGTTTGGGTCACTAAAAACTTGCTACAATGAGAAATGGTGCACCCAGCCCATATAAACACTACTGAAATAAATGCAGTTTCAAGAAGAAATATAAACAGGAGGGCATACTCACAGTTCACCCCAGTCCAAGGGCATACTAGGGATGCACTGAATCCACTATTTTGGATTCGGCCAAATCCTTAGCTAAAGATTCTACCGAATCCTAATTTGCATATGCAAACGTTTTTTACTTCCTTGTTTTGTGACAAAAAGTCACACGATTTCCCTCCACCCGCCCCTAATATGCATATGCAAATTCGGTTTGGCCGGGCAGAAGGATTCGGCCGAATCCTGCTGAAAAAGTCTGAATCCTGGATTTGGTGCATCCCTAGTGCATACACATAGGAACAAAACCAAAAGTGAGTTCCTCCATAAAAAAATAAAGCAACAAGTAAAAAAAAATCCGAAAAGTTTATTAGGATATGGCCTGACAAGTTAAGTAAATGCCCCGAACAGGCACAAAACGCGACAGTCCATGTCCTAAAAAGCTTTTTGTATTTTTTTTTTACTTGCGGCTTTATTTTTTGGAGGAACGCACACTTTTGGTTTTGTCACTAAAAACATGACCAGCAAAATGTTGACCCATGTACCATTATCCTTGCTTTTGTACAGTAAATGTGGTGCCATTCGGGAACTTTTCTGTGTTTGTATTTAATCTTGTAGATTACTTTCTAACTCAGACCCCCAGTCAGGCACTCCTGGCCATGAGTTGAATTCTAGTGGCCAACTTGCTGCCATTTTATTTCCTGCCTCAGAATCTTCACTGCTGCCCTCTAGTACTGTCACCCCCCCCCCAGTAGAATTTCCCAAAGCTGTATTGTTCATGTATCCGGCTGCATTTTTTTGTGGGGGAAATGTTTGCTCCATTGTGGACACTTGACTGGTTTGATAGTAATGTCAATGACTGATATGTATTTTTCAGGTACGGCTTTGTGGAGTTTGAGGACTCGAGGGATGCTGATGATGCGGTGTACGAGCTTAATGGCAAAGACCTATGTGGCGAGCGTGTGATTGTAGAACATGCCCGGGGCCCACGGCGAGACAGGGATGGCTATGGCTATGGAAGTCGCAGTAAGCATGGCAGTCCTGGTTAGCAACAACTTTAAACCTCTTTATACATATTGCCAATAATGAGATTCTTTCTGTTGAGACATGTTCATGACCGTGGTGTTCACTGAGCCTACATGTGACATTGTGCCCAGCTTTACTTTCCAGGCAGGGCCGCCATCAGTTATCATGGGGCCCCATGCTACTAAATTTTAAGAGCTCTCCCCCTTAGGGACACAAAAGCACGTGGCACCTTTATAGTGCGCCCTGCCAACAAATAGAATGGAAGAAAATGACTTCTTGCGTAAATGAACCCCATATGCCTTAATCTGCCTAAACCCTGCTCTGTTAGTCACAAGCCCTACTTCTTTACAACCCACAAATAGCCTTTTTTGCATTTCTCTTTGGGTCCTCCTCTGCAGTGGGGCACCTGACTAGAAAGCACTCTGTACCCCCCCCCCAGATTGTGACCCCATTTCCAGGGTTTAATAGTCATGAGCTTAAGCTGCTTTTCTGCATGAATCAAACTGCAACCCAAAAACCTACAGCATTGATAAGTGACTCTTATTTAGATGTTATGCTATGTGGAGGGAAAGCAGGTTAATCTACATGGGACCTGACATTTACCAATCTTTGGGGCGTGTTTACTGAGATTTCTGGAGATGTTGCCCATGGCATCCAATCAGCAATTAGATTTTAACTAATAAGTTAGATTTGAAAATAAGTTGGCAAAACAACAGCAAATATCTGACTGGTATATCTCTTCAGATATGTATCTCCAATGTCAGTAAACATGCCCCTTAATTTTACATTTTAAATGTAAAGGCATGGCTCATGTCATAAGGTTAAAAATAATGAACTGGGGACTTATAGGTGTTTTTTATTTGTACAGTAACTTTGCTTCACATCTCTTGCCATTGTGAGGCTTGTACCCACAAGAAGAAAGCCCAAAGTATACCTGTACATTTTTAATTTACAATAATGTTTCCATTGACTAAACAGATTGCAGTTATTGGTCGTAGAGTGGTCATTTAAGGAAGGGACACACGGTCAGATTCTGGGAGATTAGTCACACAACAACAAATCTCTTCTTCGGTCGACTAATCTCCCGAAACTGCCTTTCCCTTGGCTAGAATGAAAATCTTGGACTGGATGGCACTCTGATCGATTAGTTTTCCGTAGTCGTCCAAAGAAAACTTCGAATGACTTTGGAAAACGAAGTGCTCCGATTGCCATCCCGCCAGCGATTATCATTCTAGCCAAGGGGAAGGCAGTTCCAGGAGATTAGTCGCCCGCAGAAGAGATTTGTCGCCGTGTGACTAAACTCCCAGAATCCGGCTGTGTCTCTGCTCTTAAGATGGGCCAAATACAGAAAGTACTGAAGGCAGTTGGGGTTTATTTTCCTTCTCCGCATGCATATGGACTCCTTGTTGGTTGAGACATCGTTTGTTTTTGTTTCCCCCACTGGCAACTAAGTGGAGTGTGGCAAGATAAAAACGTAAATTACAGAGGACCGAGGCAAAGGTTGTTGACTCTTTAACATGAGGATTTCAGTTCCAGTTCTGCTGACTAGTCCTGTTCTTGCCCCTTTGCTGACGTAAGCTCCTTGGTAAATCAGCCCTTGGTGCAAACCCTTCTGTCACCCTATATTCACTGATCTGCATAGGGTTTTGTGGGACAGTTTTTTTTTTTTTTTTTTTTTTTTTTTTGGGGGGGGTGTTCTTTTGGAGGGAGGGACATGGTGTTTTGGTGTACGGGAATAATTGTCATGTTTAACTTGTATATTCTTAACCTTTTTGCATGTCGAATTCCAAAATCCATTTTTAACAGTCCTTGATGTTTCAATTTGAAAGAGACCAGTGGGGGCTGAGACCATTGAGGCTTAAGATGACTGCCTTTCCTGGTTGGCCTTTCCAAACATTGTGTGACCCTTGCCCTATGACCCTTTGGCTGACCTTACCGGAAGCCATGACGACAGCAGCCTATTGCCATTAGACGCAGGGTGATGGTGAGGATTCCAAGGGTTAGACCAAATCGGATTTAATCTAAAATAGGTGACTTCCCATGAGTGTGTTCCAAAAGCAGTCTTACACCTCCTGCCTTTATGTAAACCGTGACTGGCATCTCATGTAACAATACTGTATAGAAATGCATGTGAATTTTGTAATGCCATAAAGTTGTCTAAAGCATATAATAAAATGCTGTGGATAGACGGCCAAGTGCATTCACAGAACTGACCCTATTGAAAAAACGCAGTGAGAAGTCTATAACCACATCTCTGCTGCTCATTCGCCAGAATCACAGCCTGAAAGGAGGTTTTTTTTAATGCAAGAATTTGCAGATTTTACTTACTTAAATCCCTCCCAGAAAGATTTAGATAGTCTGCATGTGGTTAAGTTTGGGCACTGATTACATTTTCTATGTGCAATGAAGGTGGATACAGAAACCAGAGGTCTGGCAGGGACAAGTATGGTCCCCCTGTGCGCACAGAATTCAGGCTGGTTGTTGAAAACCTCTCAAGCCGATGCAGCTGGCAGGATCTCAAGGTGGGTATTGGGTGTACATACAGTGGTATGAAAAACTATTTGCCGCCTTCCTGATTTCTTATTCTTTTGCATGTTTGTCACACAAAATGTTTCTGATCATCAAACACATTTAACTATTAGTCAAAGATAACACAAGTAAACACAAAATGCAGTTTTCAGGATAAGCTTGGTCCTTAGATTAACAAATATTTAAAAATCATTGAAAGGGGTGGTTCACCTTTAAAGTAACTTTTAGCATGTTCTAGAATGGCCAACTCTAAGCAACTTTTCAATTGGTTTTCATTGTTTTATATAGTTTTATAGTTATTTGCATTTTTCCTCTGACTCTTGGCAGATTTCTAAATGGGCATTTCTGACCCCTTCTAAAAAAAACATGCTCTGTAAGGCTACAGATATATTGCTATTGCTTTTTATTACTCTTCTTTCTATTCAGGCCTCTCCTATTCATATTCATTCAAATCAGTGCATGGTTGCTAGAGTAACCTGGACCTACCAGATTGCTTAAAATGCAAATTGAAAAGCCGCTAAATAACTCAAACCTCAAATAATAAAAAATTAAACCCAATTGCAAATTGTCTCAGAATATCGCTCTCTACGTCACATCTAAAATTATCGCAAAGGTGAACAACCCCTTTAAATAACATCTATGGCCATCTTTAAACCATATGATCAGATCACCCAGATTTTGGTCCTACATGTAGGTCGCCAAACTGGGCACAGGTCTGCTCTTTTGGTGACCTCTCTAGTCAAGCAGACCCAGTGGCACTGGAAGATTCTGGTTTTAAATTCACCAGCTGAGAATCTGTCTGGTGACATGAGCCTTAAAGGACCAGTAACATCATTTTTTTTTATTCAAAAAATACAAACTACACCCTCCAAATAATACTTATGTCCCACTGCATGTTGTGTATTTACCTCAGATTTAGCATAAAATTGACCAAAAAATATCGCCTCCATGCTCTTCAATGCATTTTGAAAAACGGCGAAAAGGCGATATGCGCGCACCCGACAGCTCTCCTCACAGGACTTCCGGAAGTCGCGTCATGAACCAGGCAATTGAAGGGCTGCTTCAGTGGATCACGCAACGGCTGGGGGAGAGGCACACACTTGTAAGGGCTGCTTCAGATGATCGCGGGGGAGAGGCACAGCTGATGGAATGGCTGCATTTAAGGATCCTCAAAGTATGCGGAAGAAAGTTGAGAGAGATAGGAGGTAGGGGGAGGCTGAGAGAGACGGATACAGAGGTGGGGGAAGGCTGCTGTATGTGAAGGGCTGGGAGACAGGAACGGGGAAGGCTGCAGCATGCGGAAGAAACGACTGAGGGAGACAGTAACGGAGGTGGGGGCAGGCTGCTGTATGTGAAGGGCAGAGGTGGGGGAAGGCTGCTATATGTGAAGGGCACTGCTGGGAGACAGGAACGGAGGTGGGGGAAGGCTGTAGCATGCGGAAGAAAAGACTGAGGGAGACAGTAACGGAGGTGGGGGCAGGCTGCTGTATGTGAAGGGCACTGCTGGGAGACAGGAACGGAGGGGGGAAGCTGTGGTATGTGGAGGAAAAGCTGAGCGAGAGAGGAACGCTGAGGAAACATAAGGAGAACACTTAGACTTTGACAGCCAAGAAGACGCTTACAGGTAACTAATGGTTGCTATGTGACGTCACTTCCGGAAGTGACGTCACAAACCAGGAAGATGGAACCCGAAGAACAGGAAGAGGCTCACGGCGGCGCGCAGGCAGGGGTGAAGATGCTTTTCTAGTGCTACAAGATGGCGTGGCCCCTTGGACTCCATGAGAAAGCTGCGGTTTCAATTTTTTCCATTTCCCTTACTAGAAAGCAGGATGCAGTTGCAAATTGGGTGTTATTAATGTAAGTACATTGACTTTGTCTGGGTTCTCTAAAAGGTGTTACTGGTCCTTTAAGGGAGAATGAAAGGCTTATATTAAATAAGCTTTATCAGAAAGGTCTAAATAAATACACCAGTGAACCCTCAAAGTAATGCTGGTCTGAGTCCTCTGTCAAAAGAAAAAACAGCATTACTTTCCTTCTATTGTGTACACATGGGCTTCTGTATCACACTTCTGTTTCCAGCATAAACCTCCAGGGCTAGGGCTTGAGCATGCTCAGTTTGCTCTTATTGCCCCCTCTCCCTACCTTCTCCCTCCCCTCCCTGCTGTAATTTGAGCCCAGAGTTATGAGTGAGCAGGGAGAGACTCGGGCAGGAAGTGAAGCTAATATGACCGCTGCTATCTTAAACAGAGCTTCTATAGCGGTTTGCTCGGCTATGGTAACGAATTCTACAGGATAAATAGTCTTAAAGCTTGCACTAGTGTGGCTAAACTATTGCCAATAAACTGCTTTAGTAGCTTTCCTTCTCCTTTTAATTTTTCAGGGTTAGGAATTTGTCCATTTCATGTCCTGTTCAGAAATGTTTTGAAAACAGCTGACAAGTATGATATGAAGTGTTAGTGCTCATCCAGTGACATGTCTTGGGTAAACAGTAATTTAGGGCAATGCCAAAAGATTCTTTGTTTTATAGCACTGAGTTGTTATTACTTGACTGCTTGCAATTGCTCCCAATTAATGAGTGGCTGAAATTGTGTCCTGAAATGATCTTTCAAGCAATAAAAATGTAGTTTATAATTAATATGTTTTAAATTTCAAATGACTAAAGAAAAAAATTACTCTACTGTATCATTTTCAAAAGCCCCTCTTTGAATAGGCCTGAGCTTTGCATTTTGTATCCAGAAATTTGTTAATTCTACTGACCTCTTCTTTTTTTAGGATTTCATGAGGCAGGCAGGCGAGGTGACATACGCTGATGCACATAAGGAGCGTCCAAATGAGGGGGTTATTGAGTTCAGGTCTTACTCTGATCTGAAGAGAGCTGTGGAGAAGTTGGATGGCACAGAGATAAATGGACGCAGAATCCGACTGGTGGAGGGAAAGACTCGTCACAGGAGATCTTATTCTGGTAGCCGCTCCAGGTAATTTTATTTATAAGATTTCTCTACATGCCTTTGTCTAAAGCAGTGATCCCCAATCAGGGGCTTGTGAGCAACATGTTGCTCTCCGACCACTTGGATGTTGCTCTTGGCCTTAACGCAGGTTCTTATTTTTGAATTCCTGGCTTGAAGACAAGTTTTAGTTGCATACAAACCATGTGCATTGCTAAACAGATGCTCCTGTAGGCTGCCAGCCCACATAGAGGCTACCAAATAGCCAATCGCAGCCCAGGGAACATTTTTTGTGCTTATGTTGCTCTCCAACCTTATTTTTTTTAAATTTCAATGCGGCTCACTGGTAAAAAAAAAAAAAGATCGGGGACCCCTGGTCTAAAGGAACACCTTTGCCCTTAGTATTGTTGAGCTGTAGGTTCGGTTTCAAAACCGTAGGTTTAAAATGTAATAAAGTTCAAATGCTTTTTCACATTTATGTTGACATTGCTTTAATCCTATTGACCTTGGCTGACAATAGTCTGCCATTTTTTTGAGTAATCACTCTTGAGTAAAAGTTTAATGCAGTAGTTCTATCTTGACCATTTCAGCCAGATGTTTCTAACAAAACTGACACGAACCGATAAACCAACCGTTTACTCCCCAGCAAGCCATCCTTTTGGGCTTTGTATGGCTTGGGGAAAGGGGGTTGCTACTGCTTTAGTAGATGCCACAACATGGGGTAAAGAGGACCCTGCGTTTAACCTCTAAAAGGAAACGTGGGCATTGAACAAAAGATTTGAGTGGGCATGATCAGGAGTGAACAGGTAGCAGTGGCATGTATAGATAAATATAGGACATGGATATATGCCCCACACCATATTTTTTTCAATTGTAAGGACATTCTAAACACTAAACTTATTAACAATTCAACTTTCGTTTATTGTACATTTTAAGTTCTATGAATTTTAGTGTCCCTTTATTTTCATAATCCTCATGTAGATCACGCTCTCGTAGCAGGCGAAGATCACGCAGCAGGAGTAGGCATCCCAGCCACAGCAGGTCCAGGAGTCGATCTCGTTCACCTGCCAAGAAAAGCCGTTCCCCTGCTAAAAAAAGCCGCTCTCATTCCCCTACTAAGAGCAGCCATTCACAGTCCCCTGGAAAGAGCCAGTCCCGGTATGTCTGCTTAATTTCTTAAAGGGGAACTATGTCTAAAATTAATATTTAATTTTGGCTTCAGCATATTGAAATAAGTAGCTTTCGAAATCCAATCCATTAAAATATAATAAACAAGTTTATCTTCACTATTCCTCTCTCAGCATCTTTCTCCTCATTCTGTCTTCATTCAGGAGTTGGGTATCAGATGAATGATCCAATATATCTTATAGGGGTGCTCCTTTTACATAGACAATGTATTAGAGCTCGCTTTATTAAAATCACCAGAAATCCGGTCTCTTTACATGCAGAATTTGTGCAAAGTCCCTGGATCAACTTGTACTATGAGCGATTTCCCATAACCCCGTATTCCCTCACTTGCTAAAAAGCCATCCAACCCCTTCTTAAAGCTATCTAATGTATCAGCCTGTACAACTGATTCAGGGAGAGAATTCCACATCTTCACAGCTCTCACTGTAAAAAAATCCTTACGAATATTTAGGTGGAACCGCTTTTCTTTGGAATGGGTGGCCTAGTCTCCACTAGAAAGACCTACTGGTTAAAGCATTAGAGAGATTACAATAATGTCCTGTGATGGAGACGATAACTGTACAGCATATTCTATATGTGGCCTTACCAGTGCTTTATACAGTGGAAGAATGTTTCCTTCCTGCTGTGAATCTATGTCCCTTTAATACAGCTCAAGACCTTGTTGCCCTTGATGCTGCTGACTGGCATTGCTTGCTACAGCCAAGTTTATCATCTACAAGGACTCCAAGGTCCTTTTCCATATTGGATTTGCCTAGTGCAGTCCCATTAAGGGTATAAGTAGCTTTACACTTAAAGTGTAATTTTTCACATTCTAAAGCAGCTCAGAAGGTGGTTGCTGACCCTTTAAACTGTTCTAAAATGATACATTTAGTTGATACATTTCTTTGTCCCTGCTTAGCAGAATCCCTGGTTTCATTAAAATTAAAGACGGCTGTTAGAATTGATACAATAGTTGCTAATATTATAGAGATGCTGATGACAAATCTAGCGACTAAATGTTGCAAAACTGTAACAGTTCAGAATCTGCTCCTGAATTACTGAGCTGCCAGACAAACACCAAAGACAGGGACATTCAACTTTGAACTTAGATTTTAGAAAAACAGTAAAAAATGGAAATTGATTGAAAAAAGTCTTGATTTCTGGGGAACAGGCTGAAAACAATTAACTAAAAAAAGTGTTTTTAAGATGAACAACTTTAATTTAAGTACCGTGTAGTAATGCGTTTGCTTTTCTCAGGTCTAGGTCAAGATCTAGAAGTAAAGAACAGTCAAGCAAGCCAAAATCTCCGCATAGCTCACGGTCACGTAGCACATCCCGAGGAAAACAGGAGAGGTCTCGTAGTCGCTCCAAAGGCCTAGTTGAAAGGTCCCGCAGTAGATCAAAAGAAAATGATGAAAGGTCCCACAGTCGGTCCAAAGGCATAGAACGGTCTCGTAGTTGGTCCAAAGCGAAGGGTGAAAGGTCGCGTAGTCTATCCAAAGCTAAAGATGACAGATCTCGCAGCCGATCCAAAGCTAAAGATGACAGATCTCGCAGCCGATCCAAAGCTAAAGATGACAGATCTCGCAGCCGATCCAAAGCTAAAGATGACAGATCTCGCAGCCGATCCAAAGCTAAAGATGACAGATCTCGCAGCCGATCCAAAGCTAAAGATGACCGATCTCGCAGCCGATCCAAAGCTAAAGATGACCGATCTCGCAGCCGATCCAAAACTAAAGATGACCGATCTCGCAGCCGATCCAAAACTAAAGATGACCGATCTCGCAGCCGATCCAAAACTAAAGATGACCGATCTCGCAGCCGATCCAAAACTAAAGATGACCGATCTCGCAGCCGGTCCAAAACTAAAGATGACCGATCTCGCAGCCGGTCCAAAGAGAACAGGAAAAGATCACGCAGTCCATCAAAAAACAAGCATGACCGATCTCGTCAAGGCAAGCATGAGAGGTCTGATAGTAGATCAAAAAGCAAGCGGGAAAGGTCTAGCAGTCGGTCAAAGAGCAAGCGGGAGAGGTCAAGCAGCAGGTCAAAATCCAAGCGGGAAAGATCCCGTAGCAGATCAAAGAGCAAACGAGAGAGATCAGGCAGTCGTTCCAAAAGCAAACGAGAGAGATCTGGCAGTCGTTCCAAAGGCAAAAGGGAGAGATCCCGCAGTCGTTCCAAAGGCAAAAGAGAGAGATCCCGTAGTCGTTCCAAAGGCAAAAGAGAGCGATCACGCAGTCGTTCCAAAGGCAAAAGGGATAATTCTGAAGGTCGCTCAAATACAAAGAGAGCAAGGTCTACTCGCAGTCGCTCCAGATCCCGTTCTCCACGGGAAAATGGAAAGGGAGGTGTACGATCCCGCTCCAAGTCTCCCCTTCCAGCCTCTAGGAGCAAGGAGCGATCATTAAGCCCTCTTCCTCGAGCTGCTTCTGCTTCCAGTTCTAGGTCTCGCTCTAGCTCACGAGAATAGAATGCTGGCATGCTTTGTCTGTAAATGTGTTAAGTGCAGTACTAGAACTGTGGACCAACTAACAACTTGATGTATAAATACAATTCATTGTACTTAAAGGAACAGTTACACCAAAACATGAAAGTGTTTTAAAGGAATGACCATACCATGTACTGTTGCTCTGCACTGGTAAACGGGTGTTTGCTTCAGAAAGACTACTATAGTTTATATAAACAAGCTGCTGTATAGCCATGGGGGCGGCCATTCAGAGCTGAAAGCTGAGAAAAGGCACAGGTAAACAGATAACAGATAAGCTCTGTAGTATACAATGTGATTATTCAGAATGTATCTGTTATCTACTGTGTATCCTGTACTTGAATGGCTGCCCTGTGGCTACAGAGCAGCTTGTTTATATAAACTATAGTAGTGCTTCTGAACAAACACACCAGTGCAGGACAATAGTACATTCTATTGTCATTTCATTAAATCACTTTTTGGTGTTACTGTTCACTTAAGTTAAACCTGTTCATTTCAGTCAGGGATTGCTACACGCTGATTTTCATTGCATTGTAAAACTCTTTGGGCAGGTCAAGCAATTTTTAGGTATTGATGTGCTTTTTTTTTTTCCCACCCCTGCCTGATGCACCATTTGGTACTTAGGGGTGAAAGAATTTTATCCTACCATGACCTTTCTAGAATAGGGTTTAGAGCTAGTTACTGCCATATCTGATCGTATGAATACTCTGTCACCCAGAATGTTTGCTCTGTAATTACAAATTTGGGCTGCTAATAAATGTGATTAATTTGGTTTTCCATGTTAAATCCTAGTGCACCTAAGTCTAATGGTCGAAAATAAGTTAAAACTAGTGATGTGATAACTAATTATTTGCTAACTTGTTTAACCCGTAGGCATTCACTCCAAATCCATCTTAAATTTACCTTCATGCTGTGCCCTCGTAAGGGACCCAGTCCCAAAGCTTTGGGGCACCTTGTGAAGTTGCTGATCTGCCATTGAGGGTTAGTACTTTCCCAAGCTATAGCTGCTGACATTGTAAATAAAGTGAAGGTTTGTATTTCTAAAGCAGTTTTTGCTTTTTTTTTTTTTGTTTTTTAGTTAAATGCTGTAACTACATAATGAGCAGAGAAAATAAAATTGCTTTTTCAAGCATACTGGTTTGTTTGTCAAGAATTCTATTGTAACCTTGGCTTCACTTGGCTCAAATCTCTGATGTTTGACCTCTTGTCCTGTAGAGCCGTCATCTATATCCTAGTGTGATATTACCCACACGTGTGAATTGCCAGATTCACTAAATTGACGGGTAAGGGCTTGCTTATGCCTCTGATACCATACACATGCCACATACAAGTGTTTGTTTTAGCTGATCATCATTTTATGTAAGCATTATGCACAAAATTGGACATTAAATTGCATGAAGATCTGTCCATGTGGCCAGCATAAGGATGTCCAACTCAAACTTAGAGATACTGTCATGGGGAAGATAATATTTTTTTCAAAACGCATCGGTTAATAGTGCTACTCCAGCAGAACTCTGCTCTTTTGAGAAATGGATTTCAGTACAAACTGATTTTTTTTTTAATTTAATTTTTAAATCTGATATTGGGCTAGATAAATTGTCAGTTTCCCCAGCTGCCCCCAGTCATGTGACTTGTGCTCTGATAAACTTCAGTCACTCTTAACTGCTGTACTGCAAGTTGGAGTGATATCACCCCCCATCAGCAGCCTAACATCAGAACAATTGGAAGGTAACCAGATAGCAGCTTCCTAACACAAGATATAAATACAGCACTCAATAGTCAAATCCAGGTCCCACTGCAACACTTTCAGTTACATTGAGTAGGAGAAACAGCCTGCCAGAAAGCCGTTCCATAGTGCAGTACTGGCTCTTTCTCGTCTTGAGGGACACAGGGAACGAGTGGGATTAAGCTCCACCCTCTAGGAGTCAGGACACTTAGATTAATCAAGGGGCTTGCCATGTAATCTGGTTTAATCCCACACTAAACCAATCACACCAATTTTTAAGTGTCCTGCTTCATAGGAGGATATACTCCTCTCGGCTCAAGAAGATTTTGTCACAATGGATGACGCGTGAGGTTTTATCAGGTGCAAGGCTACCTGTCTCCTTTAGCGATACCTCCTTCATGGGACACCTCACCAGTCATACCCTAGCCTCACAGGCTATACCGACTAACTCAGGCATACCTGCAAACCACAGAGGGAAAGGCAGAGACACTGACCAGTGCAGAGGGACAAGTGTGTATATCAGCATACTCCTTAGTCATATTCTGGTTGCTCACTCCTAGCTACTCCTCTGAGTTTCTCTCCACAGGTGTGCCCCCGCAGTTACCCTTCCCCTCTGGGGTCCCTCCGCAGTTGCATCCCCGCAGGTCTCCCTATAACAGTGTGTGCCACGAAGTAGAGAAGGAAGGTGCACAGAACACTTCTCAGCATGTTTGTCTGCATACCGTAACCCAGTGATCCCCAACCCGTAGCTCGCGAGCAACATGTTGCTCGCAGCTCCTCTTGGAGTTGCTCGCGTGAGCTTTTCCAGCCCCAGTAGAACCCGACTCACTAGCCCTGTGTAATAGTAAGCATTTTAATAGATTGTATGCCAGCGAGATCCCTTCTCCCTGACTCACCATAAGAAGCGTATATCACAGTTTCAGTTCAAGCAGGATCCTTTCTATATAGCCAACCTTCTATAGTACACAATCTATTAAAATGCTTACTATTACACAGGGCTAGTAAGTCGGATCTACTGGGTAAAACAGTACTGGTATGGGGCTGGAAAGATGGGAGAGTTTTGTAGCCTAACAATCTTATTGCTGGCAGAAATTATATGCTTGCATATCCAGCATTGAGCACTAATAACAGCACAATAGTTTCTGTCCCTCCATTCCCAGCCTCGGTACAATATTTTTCTGCCGAGCCTTGATGTCATACACCAGCCCACAGGGAGCCCTTCACCATAGTCCTGCCATTACTGTGCCAATTCTGATAATTCCACATTCTCTGTAACTCCTGCTCCCTCACCTATTTTCTTGTACCATTATTGTTCCCAACTCCACATGATTACTTTGCACCAGAGTTTCAGTGCTGCCCAGTCTCCTTTGTGCCACCTGCTCATCCACTTGTATCATTGCCAGGGCTGGGTCAAGGTATTTTGGCAAGGGCTTCAATCAGTGCCCCCCCACCTGGTCCTGCATTGCCCTTGCCAGAACCCAGGGGCGGTCCTGGCCCCTCCGCCGTTGGAGGCAGCAACAGTTGCTGCCCCCCGTGCACTTACCTTTTTGCGCCTAAGGGGGTCCACCAGGGCAGCAGAGAGCCTAACTGCACTCTCTGCGCTAGAAGAGCCAAGTTTCCGGTTTGTAAACCGGAAATTCGACTCTTAAAGTACAAGGAGCGGCCGGTACCTAGTGGGGCGCTACTGCCTGAGACTGTCGCCTTATTGGCAAAGCACCTCTGCCAGAACCATCATATGCCCCCATTTGTGCCTGTGCCAATTGCAGTCAATTCCTCAGATTACCCCCAATCTGTACCTGTGCCAGCATAAGCCAAAACATCATCCATATTGTTAACCCCAAGCTGTACCTATGCCAGTGGCAGCCAAGAAAATCTATCATATTGACCCGTATTTGTACCTGTGCCAGCAGGAGCCAAAAATCCATCATATTGCCCCAAACATCTGTGTACCTGTGCCAGCAGCCACCATCTTGTCCCATGTACCTGAGCCAGTAGCAGCCAATCCCACATATTGCCCCCATTCTATACCTGTGCCAGCAGGAGTCAAAAATCCATGATATTGTCCCCAAATATGTACCTGTGCCAGCAGCAGCCAAAAATCCATCATATTGCACCAAACATCTGTGTACCTGTGCCAGTAGCAGCCAATCCCTTATTTTGTAGTGATCTGGATGGGCAATATGACTTCTGGACTTTAAAAGAAATCTTCAAGTTTCCCATCCTAAAAGGAACCTCCCAAAGACTGAATTCCTGTTTTGGGTCAACCTACCTTTGTGAATCTGGATTTTCAGCATTGAAAATTTTAAAATCTAAATATAGAACACATTTAAATGATCATTTGGGAGAATGCATGAGGTTGGCTGCCACAAACTATACCCCAGATATTCAAAAACTGGCAGAAAACATGCAGTGCCAGATTTCACATTGATATTATATATAATTTTAATTTAGAGTATATGCTCTTTTCTTCAAGCGCTAACAGGTTTCGGCAATTCAGTGACAGGCGAATCTTGGGTTCTGGCGCCATCTCTGCTCGCGCCCTATGTGGAACGCCACAAGTTGCGTTCCACGCACCGTTTTGATTCCTGTGCCCTTTCAGCTTGAACGCACCCTTCTCCTGCTGACTATAGCACTGCTAGGCGCATCTATCACACGGAGCCCATCCAGCTCCTGTACTACAATTCTCCCTCGGCTTGTCACACGCTCAACTCCTAAGGCATGTTGCATCGGTCCACAATCTCATCAGCAGGTACAATAGCTACTGCTACTGCTGTTGTACCCCAGGATATAGTGGAATTCTCCAGCAAAGAAATTTCAGGCTACCCAAAAATTTTCTAAATCCTACTCCTTCAAAGGGATCTGGTGGACAAATGGTCAATGCTCCGACAGTAGATGCACCCGTGTCTAGGCTATCCCTCTACAGCTGTGCTGGTTACAGATGCCTCATCCTTTAAGGATCCATCTGACAGACACCTGGAAGGGTTCCTGAGGGAGGTGTACTCTTCCGCCTGTTCAGCCCTGCATCCGATGCTAGCTTCAGCCTCGGTAGCCAGAGCCATCCAGGCATGGTCCGAAACTCCTTCTCACAGGACATCCAGAACATTATGGCTGTACAACTGGACATCTGACATCAGCTCAAAGAACTCTTTAACTTCACTTCCCTTTAAGGTAAACTGCCTGTTTGAGGAAGAAATGGAGAAGATTATTTCCCAAGCCACATGGGGAAAGAGTACGTTTCGAACAGATCTACCTCATCCAAGCAGGGCAGTTTTTTCATGGCCAGTCCGGTAGATTGACGCAACTATATTGACGTTCTACTTTTCCCCAGTCACCATGGCCATCATTCAACAATGGGTTAATTCCCCCTGCTGGCCAGCGGGCAGGACCTCCTCCAATAGTTCAAAAGTAAACTTCCTCCCTTGCTCCCTAGTTCTGTCATTGCATTTTGTGTCCTGCCATCTATTTGAAGCTTGGGGATTTCCTATTGGTGAATGCTGGCCATGGTTACTCGGGAAAACAGGAATTTGTTTAATACATACCGTAATTTCTGTTTCCTGGTTACTTTCATGGCAGCATTCGCCAGAGTGTTTCCCACCCTATAGGGGACACCTTTTAATACTGAGTCTAGGGGGCAAGGGAGGAAGTGAACTATTGGAGGAGGTCCTGTCCGCTGGCCAGCAGGGGGAATTAACCCATTGGTGAATGCTGCCATGAAAGTGACCAGGAAACAGAAATTATGGTATGTATTAAACAATTTCCTGTTTTGTTCAAAATCTGGCAAAAGGCATCCAACATGGAAGACCAATAAATTCCACAACAAACCCTCATCCTACAAGGCAACTTCCGGCTGACTGGGCACGCCCTCCGGGATTACAGCAGCCCGTAGGGGGCAGGCTACTATCGTTCCTGTAGGTCTGGACATGACACTCTTCAGAAGCCTGTGTCAACAAAATCACCAAAGGCTATCATCTGGACTTTTCTTGTCACCCTCCCAGAAAGTTTCTCATGTCCAGAATACACACCAGCAGGGCCAAAGCTCCAGCCAGCTCCACAAGATGGAACAAAGTGGAGTAATCGTCCCAGTACCCCCATCAGAGACACTCAGGTTTTTACTCCAATCTGTTCCTAGTCCCAAAGAGGGACAGTTTCAGCAGACCGGTGCTGGACCTAAAATTTCTCAACAAATACTAACAGACTGGAACTGGTGCAGAGACACCCATCCAACTTCAGCAGAAGATCTCCCTTCTGGAGTGCAAAATTCCAAGGGTGTTATCCTTCCTACAGTGAGGCCTTCAGCTTGCTCTTAAGCTTAGTCTTGAAGGTTCAGGTGTCAGCACTGTCAGTTCTACAACTAGCCATGGAAGATTCTATCCGGACATTGATAGCGGGAGTAGCGCATTTTGCTCCGTTTCGTTCTCCAACTCCAGGATGGGATCTCAATATCATTTTAGCTCTACTAGACCTCCCCTTTCAGCCTTTGCAGACAATCTCTGATGAATGGCTAACCCGGAAGGTAGTGTTTCTAGTGGCAATTCCAACGGCCAGACGAAAGGTAAAATCAAAAGTTGAATAAATTAATAAATTGTTTGTCTTAGAATTACTCTACATCATACTTGAAGTTAACTTTAAGAGCCTCTGTGCATCAGTTTTTCTTGTAGATTTGCAGTTGTTGCCATTATGGTGAAAATTAACCAGCAAGCTCCCTCCTACTTGTATTCCTCTGCTACTAGCTATATTGCTTGCCTTCCATTTACTTGTAGTTGCATACCTTATCCTTGCTGTATTTGTTGTAATTGTGACTCCTGATAGTTTGCCTCCATCTGTTGGGTGACAGTTTCTTCCTTGCGGCTGGCATTTCCAGGGTTCCCTTCTTTCAATATGTTCATGTGCCTGTAATGCATGTGCAGCCTAAAAGGGAAGGGTGGTGCATTGGTGTTTGTTGAAGGTTGCAATGGAGCAAATACCAAAAAGGGGGGTATGCAAGGAATTGTAGTTACTCAAGGATAGGCTAGTGATACAATATATTAGCCCAGGTCTCTTTTTGTTAAAGGAGTTGTTTGTTTTTTTTGTTTTTTTAAATCTTTATTTTTGTTTTAGGAATAGGGAATTGGGAAACGTGATAAAAGAAAGTAAAAATTAAACAAAATAAAACAACATGGCTTACCTTTCAGATAACTTATATTGTGGTGTAAAAAATGATATTCTTAGACAACTTGCAATTGTTTTTTGAGCTATTTAGCTTTTTATTCAGCAGTTTGCAATTTCAGAAATATGGCTGCTAGGGTCCAAATGACCCTAGTAAACATGTATTGATTTAAATGAGAGCTTGGACTGGGAATAGGAGAGGGTCCTGCATAGAAAGATGAGTAACATACAGTACCAATAACAATACATTTGTAGAGGGCATTTGTTTTTAGATGGTGAACCCCCAATTTGAAAGCTGGGAAGTCAGAAGGCAGCAGCAAATACATTTAAAACTATAAAAAATAAAAGAAAAGTTGCTTAGAATTGGCCATTCTATAACTTACTTAAAGTAAACGGAAAGATAAAGCACTCAGTTCAGCATGTGGTAAATACTGTGTTTTGAAATGGTTAATCGTCTGCAAGTTTACTTTGAGCTTGTTCTGGTTTTGCTAATCTTTGTGATACGTGCTCTGTGATCCTGACAAGTAGTAATAGTTTTCCCTGTTGAGGAAAGGTGGAGCCCAAACAAGGCCTTTATTAACGGCACCGTGAAAAAATGGGAATGATCTGACATGTTTGCAAAGGTTAAGAGCAAAAATCCCAAGGTTCTGCAGTTCACTCCCTTTGCCGGTATGAGACCTGTTCTCCCTCAGATCGACCACAATGTAAACAACCTTTTCTTCAAATGAAGATATACCAGCGCTAGAAGCTCAGGGATAGACACAAGAAAAAGAGATATAGGCAAAATATAGTGTAGTAATTTCAAATTGGATGGAATCTGTGACCCTTTGTGCAGTTACTATATGGTGTGGTTTGGGGTCTTCCACCAATGTTTGCAAAGGTTGACCCAGGAGATGGTGGCTGTGAAGTTTGCTTCAGAGGGGAAATATAATTTCTGCCTCAGAGTGCAATCGGAGCAGTCCATGGATAAACTGTACTTACAACTGAAGCAAGTAATTGATCACATACCTGTAACTGGCTTCAGTGTTTATATGTTGCCATTACAGGCTCACCGTGCCAGCAACAAGAAGCTATTGCATGTCTCCTGAGGTCTCCAAATGAATATATTGTTTGGATCTCAGGGCAGGCCCATGGTCGGATCATAAAGGAGAAAGGGTCTATTTCCCTTTAAAGCTTCACCACTGACGGCAGCAATGAGCCGATGCAGTCCTTATACCGCTATGTATCTGTCAGGGAGCTTAATGTATGGCAGATTATATTTCTCCCTAATACGCAACTGAGCACCTCACAATACACAGTAGGACACAACTCACTTTGTTTTAGGCCTGTGACTTTGGTGACATTACAGTTCTATCAAGAGGAGCCATGTGCATCACTGCAATGGATATCCCACTGTCTATGGCAAACCATTCATCTGTTCTCAGGTAATGTTCCTGAGCAGGCCGGGACTGGCAATGTGAGGCTGAGGTAATATTCCATAAACAAATGCTTTATAGAAGGAAAGCTACAGAGGTTGTTTATTGTCAATAGATTAGCCACAGTAGTGCAAGCTATAACACTATATTTATTTTGTAGAATGCTTTACAATACCCGAGTAAACAGCTCTAGAAGCTCTCTCTGTTTGTTTAGGATAGTAGCTGCCATATTAGCTTGGTGTGACATCACTTCCTGCCTGAATCTCTCCCTGCTTTCTCATAGCTCTGGGTTCCGATTAAATCAGGGAGGGAGAGAGGATCAAACTGAGCATGCTCAGCCCGTGGCCTGGAGGTTTAAGCTGAAAACAGGAAGTCTGATACAGAAGCCCATGTGTACGCAATAGAAGGAAAGAAATGCTGTGTTTCTTTTGACAGAGGACTCAGAGCAACATTACTTTGAGGGTTTACTTGTATATTTATATAGACCTGTCTGATAAAGCTTACTTCATTTTAGCCTTTCCTTCTCCTTTAAACGGGGCCCTGTGAGCAATGTCTGTCTGCTAGCAGTAACTTCAGTTACACTCTGAAAGCATACAAATGTGCTTAATCACACTAATGTACTTCAGTTTTTACTGTGGGCAGGCACCTTAGACATATACATGGGCACCTTGCAAAAGAGTTTAATTGTATCCATATATGTTTTATGTGTCAGGCAGATCTAATAGCATAATCATATTTCCATGGCACAAAGGCTTGCTCGTCCTCCTCCTACTGGCCGATTTCCCCTTTTATCAGTGCTACTCGTGTCTGTTCTGTGCTACATCCCTGGCTGTTACGCACACATAATCATACAGGGCAAGCGTGTAAGAAGGTGGTTGGATTGTGTGCATGAGGAAATGTATTGAATGTGTAAAGTGAATGTGAGTGCTGTAAAAATGTTAAAGTAATGTTAAAGTGATTGAAAGTGTTAAATGTGTTGGAAGACTGTAATGTGTAAAATGTACCACAAGATGGCAGTGTTGTCATGTAAATGAATGGTAGAGGTTCCATGCTGGATAACAGAGGGAAAGCACATGTACAGTATTGAGCATAGCACATGAACAGTAAGTGTTAGGGTAGTGTTTAATTGAAGAACGTATTTAAAGGGGAGACACACCCAAAGGGTTGTTCACATGCATTTGGATTAAGATAGAGAGAGGGCACAAGTGTGAAATACTAGGTATTTCAGATAGTCAGGACTATTTAGTATGGGTAGTTAAGACCCCAACGAGGAGGTAGTGGCATATGTGCCAAGGCTAAGCCAGTGAGGGTGCAAGTGGAAGTTATAGGAAAAAGGACATCCTGAAGGAGGGGGAAAAGAAAAGTCCTATCCGGAGTAGGCCAGAGGGGCATAGGTCGTATGCCGGACTGGTAGGACCGGAAGGTGTCACAAGAAAATTCCTACCCTGAAAGGTCAGTGGTGCACTGGCGTGGTGTCAGCCCGGCTGAAGCAGGGAGGTGGTGAGTAACCCTGGAAAGGGATGTCCTTCTGAAGGTTTCGGGAAAAAACCTTTGTGTGTTTGGAGTGTCGGCTTAGCCAGCATAGGAGAAGTGTATCATTGTCGTAGATTGTATATCTGTATGCCCTGATGTGTGGAAGAGTCATCTGATGAAAGAAAGTGTATCCAAATAAACAGTTCAAGTTTGTTTTATCATCAAGAGTGTGGACTTCAATCCTTGGATCAAGTTGGGTTTCCATGGTGACAGTGTTAACCCCTTCCTACCCTTGCATAATTTGGTGTTAACCCTTTACTCCCCTTGCAAGCGTACAAACACCCTGCAGATTCCATCAGGGACAGAATCCTTATCACATTAGGTAAGTCTTTCTGGTGCTTAACCCCTTTGGCTTCTAGAAAAATGTGTGACACAACACACAAACTATGGCGCTGTAGCACTGGCTCTTTCACTGAAGGGGTAAATGTTATTAACCATCTCCATTTCATTCATTACCTCTACATCCATTCAGCCCCCTCCCACTACATTTCGCTTATTATGATTTGGGAAGCTGTGCAGCGGGGGGGGGGGTAGTGCTGCAAGATCAGGGAAGAGAGATTAAAGGGGAACGGTCACCCAAAACAATTATTCAAAATCCTATTTTATCGCATCAGTCAAAATGAACTTTAATTACCTGTACAAATTTTGAATCTTGTTTCCTTCAGTCTGGGAATTCAAAATTATAGCAAGCAGGCAGCAGCCATTTTGTTGTTAAGACAAGGCATAGAGGAGGGGCAGACAATATTTGATTGACAGCTGAGCTTTTTCAATGAGCTTACAACAGCTATGAATGCTTTGATAAAAAAATAGAAATTGGATTTCATGTTTAATTTGGAAAGGACTTTTATTATCCAGTGTCTGGGTGACAGGTCCACCTTAAGAATGTGCTCCTGACACATCCAGGGGAGGGGGGAGTTGTTCTCTGTTTCTCTGTCACATCACTATTTTCAGCTACTTCTTGTGTGTGATTTATTTTTGTGATATTATAAACCTTCCATAATTTTAGTTGCTTTCTAATCCCAGTAAAATCTGCCAATTCAAGTATTTTTTTATGCATTGTTCCAACTCATAGAAACTGATGCACGATGAATACAAGCTTTTTGTTGGCTGTAGAATCCATAGAATCCCTAATTATTTACTTCTGGTCTTTTTTCGTAGGTTGTCACCTAATTTAGCTGCTATAAAACTCTCTACATGAATGTTCACCAGTCCTTTAGCTAAGGCAAAGCCTTACTCAATCACAGCTCCCTACTCCTGTGAACCTTTCAATCACTGATCAATGTTGTGCCTTTTACTTGTCATAGCAGTAGTACAGCTACCTCAATCTCTTTCCTCAGAGATGCAGCCCTCCCAGCTGAAGGAACTGAATCTGCTACAGCAGCTGTGAATCCACAGGTAAGGTTCTTGGTTACCACCTCCTACTGGTCTCCATGCCCAAGCTCTTTATCTAATGACTAAACCACTCTTGTACTGTGAGGTTTTGTAAATAGTTGCCACAATTTCATACAGATCCCACTATGTGCTCCTCCAAAGATGAGACGCTCACCAGACCACTGGTCTGAGCCCCAAGAAGGGATACCAAGATCTCCAAGGCAAGACAACCCTTCTGTCACAGCTACAGAGCTTACATTTCACAAGAACACTACATTGTGAGTACATAGTGCTATTCACAGTAGTGTTTGGGGATACATGGAAGCATATTTAGTGAAACAGAGCTTGCCACAGGTCCCAGAAGTAAATTGCACATCTCTTTTCACTTCTATGGGCTTTTTAGGGGAATATTTATCTAAAGGTTATAGTGGGAATATATATAGTTCTGGGTGCTGCCATATAAGAGACTGGGGGACCCATGGGGAGCCCTATTTCAACTTTAGATAAATATGCCCCATGGTGTGAGGTTAGTGAGTGGTGTAAGAGAATATACAGTATTGCACAAATGTTCATGTGCCCATGTATGGTGTTTCTGTTGAGGAGAAGCAGAAGGAACAGAAATTAGGGGACATTGATGAATCACTTGCAAGAAGCTGTGAGAAGGAAGAGTGGAGTCAGAGAGACCCACAGGGTAAGGTTATACACTTCTTTCCATCTGTTGCACTTGGGTATTTGACTGGGCTGCATTGCTAAAAATCCCCTACAGCTGTAGTTCTCAAACTGTGAGGTCCTGTCCCCCTAGGAGACCCAAGGAGACGGATGGTCGGACAATTCTGAAGGCATTATATAATGAATAATGTGTTGAATGCCTTATTTAAAGAGTTAAATGTTCCTGGAAGCCCAGTGTGAAGGGCAACTGGGCTGAAAATTTTGCTAAACACACCTTTGCTGTCTTAGATAGTCTCTGAAATACTGTATAGTAGGGAGACGTACAGTAACTACCTAAATGTGCCATATAGGTGCAGTAAAAATTCATAGTATGAATCTAGGATGTGGCATAGGTTACCACTATCTCCATAATTGAAAGTTACTTTTATTACTCATCTTCATCATACCAGAGGTTCTTTTAAAGGTTGAACACAGGCACTTTGCCCTGAGTTCAGCCTTTGCCCAGTATTTACCCCCGGAACAATGGGCACAGATTATGATTAATGCCAATTCCTGGGCTGCTCTCTTTAGGCACCTCAGTTTAGGCTGAGGCGCTGATGCTTTGTCTTAACTACTTCAGGAAGACATAATGAAACTTCAATATTAGAAAACATCACAAAAAGAAAATAGAGAGTAATTGGAAAAAAATCTTTATTTCTGAAACCAAGCGAACTGAGAAAAGTGTTTGAAGGTTTACAACCCCTTTAGAGACGCTCAGGAAGCACAAGCAGTGAGTGCTATCATGGCTTATTTAGTGGAGAGATGCTAGTGTGGTTCTATATTACTTATTTATTACTCCTGTATAAACTTACAGACCCGTCCCTGATTGCCTTGATTCCCCTGTAGCTCTTCAGAGTTTATGGACATTAAATAAGTTAAATACGTTTCCATAGACCCAGGTTGTTACTGAGACAGTCCTTCACCCACTTTCTATATTTCTCCTTAGACTGCCTGCCTTATATATGTAGTTTATATTTTTGGAAGTTTCCGGGGAACTGGTTGAATTTTGGTCTTTGAGTACATACCTTGTTGAACTGAAATGCATTGCTGACCCACTCAATCGGTTCCGGGAGGTGAGTGAGGATGGGGTTGCGCTGGCTGTTCATATTGTACTTATCCCTGCTGTACACATTATGAAAGAATTGATATATTTTTTTCATGGAGGAATTTCTTCAGTTGACTGATGAGAGATGCCTTCTTTATCTTCTACCCAAAATCCTCCTGTACTGTTACAACCTCCGTGCGTATAGTCAATAGAGGTTGGCAGGGTTTACCAGCAAAAAAATGTCCGGCTACACCATGTTTTAGCTGTCAATATAAATACAGTTTGATAGTACATGAGAACAAACTGTTCCTTAGAGTGTTTCTTATTTACCAAAATATTGTGCATCATTAGATGATTTAACTCATAATATTTACCCTGGGTAGTTTTAGAAGTATTTACCATATTTGGCTACAGTGACAAGCACATGATGCTCGGACTGCCTCTTTCTGTAGTGCCTGGAAGGTGTGTAATACCCCCATTGTGTATACAAAACATATTCAGCATATTGTGTGAATGAGAGGCTTTCACTGCTTTTGCTTGTGTTTGCCCTGGGGTATGGAGGTACTCGGAGTTAAACTGATTTATAAAAAGAGGGACACCCTCAGAATCCCACTAGCTTGTCTGGAGATATGATGATGAAACTATATTTGAATTATATGTTGAGGGCTGCAGCGGGACAACCCTGCTATGTAGTAATATAGCAGGAATATACATTAGGGATGGGCGAATTTGACCCGTTTCGGTTCGACAAAAATTTGCCAACACCTATTAAAGTCTATGCAAATTTTTTTTTGACGCACGTCATTTTTTTTTTTCTTCAGACGTGCTGCGCCATACAAGTCTAGGGGCGTCATTTCCACGGCGAAACAAGGCGAACAAAATTAGCCCATCCCTGATATACATATATCCTTGTAATAAGGCACTCATAGTCCCTTGTGTAATACACCTAGGCCTTGCTTTTATTGCAACCCATGTACTGATGTGTCAGTGTTTCCATACACTAATGCAGTTGTGTGTTTGAGAAGAGACCGACATTGGCCATATCTCCTAGGTTACACTTTATATCATTGGTGCTATCTTATTTCCTATTTTCTTCTGTGCAGTGGCAGCTGGGCACCCAACACAAGAACGGCTGTAAAGTAAGGCTGAAGCTAGAGGGGATCGACCCTCAGTACCCCCCTTCCTCTACTTCATTCTGACTGTAACTGAGGTGAGAATACCAATGGCAGCAAATGAACAAATGAGCTAATGTTCCCTTGGTGTTGTTAGCCTAAATACCATCAAGCTCCAACTTTTACTTATGCCGCACTTTTTAACATTCACATTATCTGTGGCCTAAATGAAGATTACAGCCTAAGAATGGAGGCACATAGGGCATATGGTCCACTTCCACCTGAATTTTATATGAAGGCGGAGAGAAGCAGATCGGCTCCTGTTCACTATTGTGAATTGACATTTCAGACTGATCTACACTATGGGGCACATTTACTAAGGGTCGAATATCGAGGGTTAATTATCCCTCGATATTCGACCGTCGAAGTAAAATCCTTCGACTTCGAATATTGAAGTCGAAGGATTTACCGCAAATACTTGCATCGAACGATCAAAGGAAAAATTAAATCCTCTGAATCGAACGATTCAAAGGATTTTAATCCATTGATCGAAGGATTTTCCTCCGATCAAAAAAAGCTTAGAAAGCTTATGAGGAAGGTCCCCATAGGCTAACATTGGTGCTCGGTAGGTTTTAGGTGGCAAAGTAGGTAGTCAAAGTTTTATTTAAAGAGACAGTACTTCGACTATGGAATGGTCGAATAGTCGAACGATTTTTAGATTCGAAGTCGTAGTCGAAGGTCGAAGTAGCCTATTCGATGGTCAGAGTACCCAAAAAAAAACTTCGAAATTCAAAGTTTTTTTACTTTGAATCCTTCACTCGAGCTTAGTAAATGTGCCCCTAAGTGTGGCTGACGCTATTCCGGTTAATGGAGCTACACACACAGGCGCATATAGGAGGAGATCCGCTTCTTTCTGTCTGCAAACAAAACACAATCAGAAACAAGTGGACCATATGCCCTGTGTGCCCTCAGCCTCAGGCTCCTGCCATGCCCATAAACACAAACTGTGGCAAACAGGGAAACTGAAGCTTCTCCATGTTTTGTCATTATGAGTTATTTACATACAAAAACACTCTCTTTCTACAACCCTTTGTTGTGACTGTTTTGCCTTTCATATAAGCAGTGGTGCAGTATGCAGGGTTATATATATGCACTAGAAAGCTACTTGTCTACCTTGCAAGGACCAAACATGGACTCATTTCAATTCCCCTGTTCAGCTCAAGAAATAACTTTTTACCTTCTCATTTCTCCTCTCCCAATTTTTGCCTCTTTGAGTGAGTGAGTCCACTGTGCGAGGTTGTTGTGCGCGAAAATAGCGTTGACAGTGACTTAAATTTGCAATTTGTGAAACTGTTTTGAGAATATTTTCTCCGCCACCAAATCTGTGGCGTAATTCAAACGCAGAGTGTGCACAAAATATTCGCAATTTGTGATTTTAGCCATATTTATAAAGCTCTTATAGACATTTGCAGTGTTAAAAAAAGTTCAAGGCAAATATATTCACTGTGTGAACCAAACTGCACTGTGCGAAATGAGTCCCATATTCTGTGGGAGTTGCCATATTGTTTTCACTTACCGCTGGAGATGCTGTTGCTTTTTTTTATCTTCCCTCTTTGAGAACACTGCACCCCTATTAGTATTGTATTCATGAAATAAGCAGGGAAGGGATGTTATGTGCCTGCAAAAAGTTTGCACCCAAAACACATTGGCGCAAATTCACGAAGCGCCAAATGCTAGCGTTAATTCGCTAGCGTTAATTCGCTAGCGTTTGGCATTTTTCGTTACTGCGCAAATTCACTAACGAACGCTGGCGTAGTTTCGCTAGTGTTACTTCGTACCCTTACGCCAGTCGAATTTTCGCTAGCGATGTAACTACGCAAATTCACTAACTTGCGCAGTGTACTGAACGCTACCTTTTACGCTAGACTTCCTTCGCCACCTCAGACCTGGCGAAGCGCAATAGAGTAGATAGGGATTGTTTCAAAAAAAGTCAAAATTTTTTCTAAGTCCCAAAAAACGCTGGCGTGTTTTCTACATGATGGGTGATAGGCTGAAAAAGATCGAAATTTTTTTTGGGGCTCCCCTCCTTCCCCCCTACATTTCCTGACTCATGGCAACTTACCTAGACAGTGGGCACATGTGTAGGGCAAAATAATTTTTTTATTTGCTGATTTGAAGGTTTTCTAGGCATTTGTAGTGCAGATATGTGTTCCTCCATTGAAATTTGAATTTCGCGCCGTATGCAAATTAGCCTTCGCTAGTGTAACTTCACTTTATATAGCGAATCAACGCTAGCGCAACTTCGAAAACTTACGCTACCCCTGTGCGCAACTTCGGATTTTAGTGAATTTGCGGAGCGCTGGCGAAACTACGCCTGGTCAAGTGTGGCGAAGTGTGGCGAAGTTGCGCCTGGCGCAACTTCGTATCTTAGTGAATTTGCCCCATTGTCTTCTTGCATTTTTCTTTCGCAGGTGCTACTTTCTTACTCTTTTCCTCATTTGTTCATTCATGAGTTATGTTTCCCTTGTTTTCTACTATTTCAGCGCCCTCCTCGAGGTTTTAAAGTTGATATGTGGCTGGAGGTTGTGGACAGGAGACGTCCCTCACTGATAAAGGTAGGAAATTTCTATCAAACCCTAGAACTTGCACTTCCATCTCCCATTCTGGTGTAAGGTTATGATTATGTACAGTGCAGTTGTTCAGTAGTACAATGGCCAATAACCCCCTCTCCCATTGTTACTATAAAGCAATATTTTTCCTAATCCCTTCGGTTCACTGGCTGGATGCTGACTACCCGGATCTCCATCCTGCAAGCTGGTGCCAGAGAACAGGCCATCCTCTTCAAACCCCTCTCAGTAAGTGCTTTGGACTGTATAAAAAGGGGGTTCCTAATGACTGCCACATACACAGTGGCTTTATTGGGTCCTGGACATATGTTGCCTATATGAAGCTCACACTGACACATCTCTATGCCACACAGACAAAATACACCGCAAGCTGAATACATTGTAGCAACCTGTAGATGGATGGGCAAATCCAGGATTTGGTACAATTTGGTACAGCACTAACTAATGCTCCCAGTTGCTAACCATTCTTTCACCTGGCAGAGGCACCATCTTGGCCAATCTGCTACTGCTTCTCATGCAACTATGCACATTACAGATTACTAATACAAACACACTACATATGAAGGGTTCTATTGAGCAATAGGAGCGTTAGCTAAATGGAGCAGTATCAGGAGTTATAGCGGATGAGAGTGTTAAGATGCCTATGCATTGGCAAGCTCTTCAAAAATGGGGTCAATTTACAAAAATGTGGTCATATAGCTGGTTGCACAGTCATCTTGATACAGTTCCAAGGTAGTAAATTATTACAGGTATAGGATGCGTTATCCAGAAAACTCTGAATTATGGAAAGGCCGTAGGCCATAGACTCAATTTTATCCAAATAATCCAAATTTTTTAAAATGATTTCCTTTTTCCTCTGTAATAATAAAACAGTACCTTGTATTTGATCCCAACTAAGATATAATTAATCCTTATTAGCCTATTGAGTTTAATTAATGTTTACATTAGTGATGTGCGGGCCGGCCCGATACCCCCTTTTCGGGTCGTGGGCGACCTTCCAAATGCCAACTTCCGGGTTGAACTTTTATAAACGCACTCCTTTCACCCCACCCCTTTTGTGACATCACCAGCGGCGCGGGTCTGTAAAAGGAACCCGGAAGTTGGGTGCGGGTGGTGGGCCGGTGCGGGTCTGGCTTTTCCCACATCAGTAGTTTACATGATTTTCTAGTAGACTTAAGGAATGAAAATCCAAATTACGGAAAGATCTGTTATCTGGAAAACCCCAGGTCCCGAGCATTCTGATTAACAGGTCCGATGCCTGTACTATTATTCTTGAACCTGACTGGATTATGAACTTGATCCCTCCATCTATTACATTAGATGGTGCAAGCGAAGGTAAGTCTCAGTTGTCCAGTAACCTCTAAAGTAAAGAAGATCTGGAGGAATTACACTGAGGGAACTGATGGTAAAGGGCACTGATAGTAAAGGAAAAATGGTTGGGGTAATATGGTGTAAAGTTGGGGTGATAAAGCAATAGGGATTACTTATATGGACTAGAGGAATTATTGTATATATATATATATATATAGTGATAGAATGCTGATGCACACCAGGATTTTCTTTTCAAAGTTACTTTATTTAATCGACGTTTCGGTCCACGTCTGGGACCTTTATCAAGATACATTTTAGTACAAATGAACACATTATATAGAGACTCACCCATCTGTGACCCATCACCAGACCACACCCACTTCCAATTACATGTATTAACCCATGTGTGCACTCGTTATTCAGTTAACATGTTGTGTTCCATTTAAGGGCGTGACCTGTGAATCAAACATATATTGTTTCAATTTATAACTTTAAAAACATGTTAAAATTCATACAGTGATACATACTAATAAACTTGATACCACCCTTGTGGTGTTTAAATATACAAATATATAAATATATAAATATGAATATAAACATGAATACAATTGTGTAAAAAAGTTTAAAACTTAAAATCAATATAAATGTCGAGGATTTTTCTGAGAAGCGGCTGTTAGCAAATATGTGATATTAACAAGGAACCTACATAGTTTATGTTTCTAAAAAAGGTACAAAGGAACAATATTCATTCAAACCACGGGGGGCTAAAGTGTCAAGTGTTCTGATCCAAAAAACTCCCTTTTGTAACAATAATCGATCCCAATCCCCTCCTCTATTTGGCTCTGGGACTAAATCTATCCCCATAAACCTTAGGGTTGAGAGTCTATGACCTTCCCTTAAAAAATGCTGTGGAAGGGGTTGATCTGCTTCTCCTGTTTCAAATGCTTTTTTGATGGATGATCTATGATTTCCCATTCTTATACGAAGTGTATTTTGGGTTTTACCCACGTACACTAATCCGCACGGGCATAATATAATATAAATTACATGGGTAGATGTGCAAGTTATCCGATGTCTGATATTAATTGTTTTCCCTGAATGGGGGTGTTTAAATGTATCATCAGGTATCATAGATCTACACGTAATACAACCTGCACATTTATGACAACCTTTTTTGAGTTTGCTTAAAATATCACTTTTTTGTTCATAGCAGTTAACTGGATCAGTCTGCATTAGTAGATCTCTCAGATTTGGCCCCCGTTTGTAACCCCACATGGGCATTTGTGTCAGTGTTTTAGATAACTTTTTATCGCTTTGTAATATCGGCCATTGGCTATCAACAATGTCCTTCACTTTTGGTGAACCTGTGGTGTATTGCGATGTTACAATAAAGCGATTTTGTTTATTAGGGGTGGTTTTTATTACCTCATGTTGTGACATGTGTGTACGTGCCTTTTTCAATGACGTGTTAAGTACATGTGGCTTGTACCCTCTCTGTACAAAACGATTAAATGTTTCCCGTATTTGTATCTTGCAAGTGTCATCTTCCGAGTTATTGCGTATAGTGCGCAAAAACTGTGAAAAAGGCACTGCTTTTTTTGAGCTTGGTGGGTGAAAGCTTGTAGAATAAAGCAAAGTATTTCGATCTGTGGTTTTTTAAAAACCACCCCTAATAAACAAAATCGCTTTATTGTAACATCGCAATACACCACAGGTTCACCAAAAGTGAAGGACATTGTTGATAGCCAATGGCCGATATTACAAAGCGATAAAAAGTTATCTAAAACACTGACACAAATGCCCATGTGGGGTTACAAACGGGGGCCAAATCTGAGAGATCTACTAATGCAGACTGATCCAGTTAACTGCTATGAACAAAAAAGAGATATTTTAAGCAAACTCAAAAAAGGTTGTCATAAATGTGCAGGTTGTATTACGTGTAGATCTATGATACCTGGTGATACATTTAAACACCCCCATTCAGGGAAAACAATTAATATCAGACATCGGATAACTTGCACATCTACCCATGTAATTTATATTATATTATGCCCGTGCGGATTAGTGTACGTGGGTAAAACCCAAAATACACTTCGTATAAGAATGGGAAATCATAGATCATCCATCAAAAAAGCATTTGAAACAGGAGAAGCAGATCAACCCCTTCCACAGCATTTTTTAAGGGAAGGTCATAGACTCTCAACCCTAAGGTTTATGGGGATAGATTTAGTCCCAGAGCCAAATAGAGGAGGGGATTGGGATCGATTATTGTTACAAAAGGAAGTTTTTTGGATCAGAACACTTGACACTTTAGCCCCCCGTGGTTTGAATGAATATTGTTCCTTTGTACCTTTTTTAGAAACATAAACTATGTAGGTTCCTTGTTAATATCACATATTTGCTAACAGCCGCTTCTCAGAAAAATCCTCGACATTTATATTGATTTTAAGTTTTAAACTTTTTTACACAATTGTATTCATGTTTATATTCATATTTATATATTTATATATTTGTATATTTAAACACCACAAGGGTGAAAAGAAAATCCTGGTGTGCATCAGCATTCTATCACTATATAAGTCATTCTGTTTTGCACCCAGGTGAAGTTTTTTTCTAAGTGTGTGCTCAAGCCTTTACATATATATATATATATATATATATATATATATATATATATATATATATATATATATATATATATATATATATATATATTTATATTTATAAGCAATATATAGCAAGAGTTAAAGTAAGGAACTGTAAGGATCAATACAGTGTCATAAACAGGGTAAATATTCCAAACCTCACTGTCCTCGAGGTTTTCTTTGTTTAACCCCTTGCTTTCATTCCTCATCCTAATAACACGTCCCAATATTCTTTTGCTTGTTATCACAGAATTGTAAACTGTTGAGTTGGCCTCATGTTATGGGCCATAGAGCAGTGTCTGGTGGGGCCTGGACTGAAGATCTGTTAGGATTAGATCTGGGGACAATGCCAGGTTGCATTACAAGATAGTAATGTACTGGAACCAAGCTTGGAGGTAAACATTTATTTTCTGTCCTAGTTAGTCCTTTAAGGAGGGCTTGGGGGAAAAAAAAGCATATATATTTTCTTCCTTCAGCTAGATCTAGCTGTCAGTTGATTCTTTCACTTTCTCTTTAGGGCACAGAGATGTCTCCAGCAGGTCCCCTGGGCCCTGTGTTTCACTGCTGTAAGGAGATGTCACACAAGGAGCAGCAAATACAGTTTGCAGCACAGGTCAGGATCCATCTTTCATAGATGGTCCTGCTTGTATTGCTTGATTTTACTGTTTTATAACATTTGCATCCTATTACTATCCCTTTGCCTTGATGTAGAAAATGCCCCATTCCAGGCTGTGATGGATCAGGCCATGTGACTGGAAGGTTTACGGCTCACCACTGCCTGTCCGGCTGTCCTCTGGCTGATCGGAACCAAAATCCAACAATGAACAGGAATCCCATTCCATTTCCTTTTCGTAGAAAGTTCCGACACCACACAAGGTAATGGGTGTCATTGTATGGTAATTTGTGCTGCTAGGATTGGCTGTCCTCCAAAGTATAGCAGGTAGGGATGTAGCGAACTGTTCGCCGGCGAACTAGTTCACGCGAACTTCGACTGTTCGCGTCCGCCGCAAGTTCGCGAACGTCGCGCGATGTTCGCCAATAGGCGTTCGCGTCAAAAATCGTTCGATCATTCGACCATTCGATTCCTTCGACCGCTAAAATCGAAGGATTTTCGTTCGAATCGAACGATCGAAGCCATTGGATTGAATGAAATCATTCCATCGAATGGCTTTGATCGTTCGATTCGAACGAAAATCCTTCGATCGAACGATTAAAATCCTTCGATCGTTCGAATCGAACGATTTTCGGATGTTCGAAGTTCGCGAACTGTTCGCGAACTGTTCACATTTTTTGCCGGTGTTCGCGAACGGCGTTCGCGAACACATAGTCGGCGGTTCGCTACATCCCTAATAGCAGGGTCTAACAGGATAGCTATCAGGGTGAGCTGATCTTTCGTGTAACTTTATCCATAGTGTGAATAAAGTGTGTGGCCACATAAATATAATTATAGGGAGCTTCTCCTCTTGCTCAAACTCTCTCTAACTCCTTCCTATTCTGTTACCTAGATCCAGTGCACCAGTCTTTTTTTTAAGTCTGCTCTTTCTGTGCACCCAGATCATGCCTACTCTTATTATTAGGAGCAGCACTGCCGCCTCCTGCCTGGTGTGGCTGGCAGGGCCGGATTTACGTAGTGGGCGCCCCTAGACCCAGTGCCGTTAGTCACCCCTTTATTCATGCAAATTTTCATCATCTGGACCAGATCAATGGGGATTGGCGCATTGGAAATTTTAAAAATGATTGTATCTCCAGCGCATCCCCAGTGTTTTTGAACCAATGTGGGTGTGGTTGGGCAGCATGCCGCCCCCCTAAAATCCTGCCACCCTAGGCCCGGGCCTAGGTGGCCTTTCCACAAATCCAGGCTTGGTGGCTGGTATTAGTGCTAGCACCGTATCTAAATAGAGCACAGAAGGTAAATATCAGTCAAGGTGTCGTATTTTTGTCTTGGGTCACTGTCACTATAAGTACAGTAGAGCTCACTACCAGTGTCACCCATATGAGACAGGTCACACAGGCATAACAGCCTCTACATTCTCTACCTATCCAGGTATCTTTAACTTTGTACAGACCCTGACTGGTTGTGAAGACCAGGCCAGATTATTCAGAGAGGAGGTAAGAACAAGGACCATTGCACCATTCTCGAACCATTGCACTTTCCCCTACATACAAACATGCTTTTTCCCATTATCATGCATCTTTTTATCTTGGTTCCCATTGTTTTCTTTCAGTGTCTCTACAGCAACACCACCTCTCTCAGAACAGCGGCTTTATGGTGTATGTGATTCCCACAATGCCCCACAAATCCAAACTGCCATTTCAGCACACTGCCATCTTACTTGTTTCATAACTATAGCCCTCAAACAATGTAGGTCTTTATAAAAAGATATTGCATAAAACAGCTCATATGTAAAACCCTGCTTTAAGTAAATAAACCATTTTTATAATGATATACTTTTCTAGTAGTATGTGCCATTGGGTAATTGTAAATAGAAAATTGCCATTTTAAAAAATAAGGCCAGCCCCCTGGGATCGTATGATTCACGGTGCACACAAACAAACCAAACAAACTAGACATGTTAGGTCACATGAGCCAATTAACAGACATAGTTGTGTCTTTTGCTTCCACACTTCTTCCTGTTACAGTTAGAGTTGTAGTATTTCTGGTCAGGTGATCTCTGAGACAGCACACAGACCATCACAAAATGGTGGTTCAAGGCAAGAGATGTAAAAGGACAATATTTACTTAAATATATATTCCAGTTTCATAAGATTCTTTAATATGCCACTTAATTTGATATAAACTAAAAGTATTCATTTTGGGGGTATAGTTTTCCTTTAATGTAGCACAGTTCTGTAGCAATCACTGCTAACCAGAATTGGTCATCTCTGTGGCTCTGCAATTCATATACTCACCCAGTTGGCTCCCATCCTATTTCTGTCCCTGCAGATGATAGATGAGCAGGCACTTCTAACCCAGACTGATATTGGGAAAATCCTGTGCATTAAACTGGGACCCACTGTCAAGAACTACAACACCAAGAATACTCTGTTGATTGAGCCGAGATCCCAACCTGCCCTTTCCAATAGTTTTGTGCCGTGAATCGCATGTCATTGTCGCAGTCATATGAGAGTGTTGTTCTGTTATATTAAACAGTGCCAAATATTCCAGAAAAACTGCAGTTGTGTTAAAGGGGCTGTTCACCTTCCAAAACTTTTTTTCAGTTCAGTTGGCTTCAGATACAGTAGTTCACAAGAAATAAAGACTTTTTACAATTACTTTTTATTTTCGATCTGTGACCTTTCTTCTTAAGTTTAAAGTCAAATTTTCACCTTCTAAAGCAGCTCTGAGAGGGGGTCGCCGACCCTCTAAACTGTTCTAAATGGATACTGTACATTTAGTTGATACATTTCTTATCTTTATTCCTGCTGAGCTTGAGTTTCATTGAAGGCAGCTGTTAGACTTGATACAATAGTTGTTAATACACCACAGATGCTGCTGAAAGATGTATCAGCTAAATGTTGCAAAATTGTAACCGTTTAGAGGCAGGGACATTAAACTTTAAACTTATATTTTTGGATAACGGTAAAAAATAAAAAAAGGAATGTAAATTGAAAAAAGTCTTTATTTCTGGGGAACAATCTGAAAACAATTGCAGTAAAAAAATTATTTGGAAGGTGAACAACCCCCTTTAACAAGTGCCAGCCTCCATTGCACCTTGCATTATGATAGCAGCATAATGCAACCGACTAACCTCATTCCTCTCTGACAATAACCTGCTGGACCCCCTACAATCTGTTTTTAAGCCACAACACTCCACAGAAACTGCCCTGACTCGACTAATGACCTTTTAACCGCAATCATTTCTCGCTACTAATACTGCTTGATCTCTCAGCCGCATTTGACACTGTAGATCACCCTCTCCTCCTCCAGTCCCTCCAGTCGCTTGGCCTTCGTGACATAGCCCTGTCCTGGTTCTCTTCTTACATCACCAATCGTTCCTTCAGCGTCTCCTACAATGGAGTATCATCTTCTCCCCTACCTCTTTCTGTTGGAGTTCCTCAAGGCTCTGTCCTGGGACCATTACTATTCTCCCTCTACACTTCCTCCCTTGGAAAATTAATAAATTCGTATGGTTTCCACTACCACCTCTATGCTGACGATACTCAGATCTGTCTCTCATCTCCTGATCTCAACCCAGAACTCCTAACTCGCGTCTCCTCCTGCCTGTCCGATATCTCTACCTGGATGTCGCAACGCTACCTTAAATTAAACCTCTCTAAAACTGAAATGGTTCTCTTTCCTCCAACTAACACCAGTAGCATCCCCGAAGTATCCATCATAGTTAACAATTCCACTATCACCCCCTCTCCCCAGGCCCGGTGCCTTGGGGTTATCCTAGATTCTGCCCTGTCATTCACCCCTCATATCCAGTCACTTATTAAATCATGTCACTTCCACCTAAGGAACATATCTAAAATACGATCATTTATCACCCAAGACGCTGCCAAAATTCTTATTCACTCTCTCATCATATCGCGTCTAGACTACTGTAACTCTCTTTTAATTGGCCTCCCCCTCCAGAGACTGTCACCTCTTCAGTCCATAATGAACACTGCTGCGAGGCTCATACACCTCAGCAACCGCTCCTCCTCTGCCTCACCATTCTGTCAATCCCTGCACTGGCTTCCGTTACCTTTCAGAATCAAATTCAAATTAATGACACTGACTTTCAAAGCACTTCATAACTCTGCCCCACCCTACATCTCTGAACTCATCTCTATATACTCACCCACTCGCCTACTACGGTCCTCTACTGACCTGCTACTCAACTCTTCTCTCATTAAATCCTCACATGCTCGCATTCAAGACTTTGCAAGGGCTGCACCCCTCCTCTGGAACGCTCTCCCACGGTCTGTCCGACTTTCTCCCAACCTTCCTGCTTTCAAAAAATCTCTGAAAACTCACTTCTTTCGAGAAGCCTACCCTCACTCTGCTTAACTACCAAACGCAACACCACATACAATACCACATTTCTCACCCACTTAATTCGATCTTGCCCACTCCCACACCTTGTGTATTACTCCCCTCCCTTTAGACTGTATGCCTATGCATAGAGCCTTCCTCACCTTTTTGTACCTGTATTGATTGTGATGTTTGTTACTCCATATATTCTATATATGTAATTCATGTGATGTAGTTGTATAATCACATTTACTTTACAGTGCTACGCAATATGTTGGCGCTATATAAATACATGTTAATAATAATAGCAGACCCAGCTTTTGTTCCCCTAGGTGTTGCTGAACTTCAGCTCTTGAACAGTCATGCCAGACAGAGAATGTAGGGTCATGTGCAGCCCTACTGATTATACAGGGGTCATATTTGATGTTTCCAATCATAGCTGCGGGCTGTAGTGGCAGTACATGAGGCTGATTTTACTGCATGTCACCACTAGGTGGAGCTCACAGGTTCACAGAGTTCCTCAGTATAGAACAGACCATGGAAATTGCAGTCAAACAAGTTTACTGTGTTCCAAATGCAAAGAATTCCAATGCATGAATGAATGAGTGAATAGTGTCTGTGCCTATGAACCCATAATGCATTACTGACCGGTGACCTCCCCTCCCCAAATACTTCTATTTAGCCTGTTCTGTTAGATGCATTGCTTCCTCTGATGGATTGTCATTTTGTCATTTGAAGTGCTTTATCAGTAAATAATATCTATATCTATCAAATCCAATGCCTTAGCTTCAGTTATCAATTGATTCTTCTGCCTTTGGTATATTCCTTTAATTTAACCATCTCACTTCCTCTTTTCGCTTACCAAGTAGAGTTTGTGCCCATAAGTAGCAGGCACTAAGAGGTTAATGATTAACCAGTCTGGTTTCAGGCGCTCCTTGAAAGAAACATTTGACCTTCACAACATTACACTCCCCCTTCTCTCCCCCACCCTCCTCCTCCTCTCTCCCCACCCTCCACCTCGCTTCTCTCCACCTACAGCAACTCAAAAACAAGATTTTAGAATTAAGCAGAGGTAAGTCTCAACTGGAATCCCAAGAAGCTTAGAAGAAGGGCCCCACCAGAAGCGCCTGACAGGTAGGGGGGGGGTGAGCATAAGAGGTCTCAGGGGTTAGGGGGTACAAGGGCTAAAGGGGTAGGGTACCCTCTCAGTGAATGAACAATGACAGTTTCTCTGGAGTTGACTTTGGTTGACTGAAGACTATAAATTCCATTGCACAAGTTCTTACTATAAATCTGTATATTTCACCTGATCATTTGGTTATTTGATCACCTTCTCATCTTCAGTCCCACCTCCCCTCATAACCACACGCCGGAATACAGTCCCGGCCACTTTCACAGAGAGGAACATCAGTGTAAAGTGAAGTGTGTAGAACAGAGTAAATATCCATGTCCATGAATTAAAAATCATAGTATGTTGCTGTATGATACCTCTGTATTAATGTATCTGCAACATTATTCTAATATATTGACTTTGTCAGGGCAGAAGTTGTAGGTCAGTCTTTGCTGCAGGTTACACCAATGTGGAAGTGACTTTCACTGAAGGGGACGGAAACTATGCAAACTGACAGGCTGTGAATAAAGAAAAACATAGTTTTCCAATTTTATGTAGGTTTATATGGAGTCATGGGGGAGTTAGACGGAGGGTTATGTGGAGCAATCGGATGAGTTACAGGGAGGATTACATGGAGCAACAGTAGGAGTTATAGGGAGGATTATTATATGGAGCAATAGGAGGAGTTATAGGGAGGGTTATATGAAGCAATAGGAGGAGTTATAGGGAGGGTTATATGGAGTAATAGGAGGAGTTATAGGGAGGGTTATATGGAGTAATAGGAGGAGTTATAGGGAAGGTTATATGGAGCAATAGGAGGAGTTATAGGGAGGGTTATATGGAGTAATAGGAGGAGTTATAGGGAGGATTATATGGAGCAATAGGAGGAGTTATAGGGAGGGTTAAATGGAGCAGTAGGAGGAGTTATAGGGAGGGTTATATGGCAATAGGAGGAGTTATAGGGAGGGTTATATGGAGTAATAGGAGGAGTTATAGGGAAGATTATATGGAGCAATAGGAGGAGTTATAGGGAGGGTTATATGGAGCAATAGGAGGAGTTATAGGGAGGGTTAAATGGAGCAGTAGGAGGAGTTATAGGGAGGGTTATATGGCAATATGAGGAGTTATAGGGAGGGTTATATGGAGTAATAGGAGGAGTTATAGGGAGGGTTATATGGAGTAATAGGAGGAGTTATAGGGAGGGTCATATGGAGCAATAGGAGGAGTTATAGGGAGGGTTATATGGAGCAATAGGAGGAGTTATATGGAGGGTTATATGGAGCAGTAGGAGGAGTTATAGGGAGGGTTATATGGCAATAGGAGGAGTTATATGGAGTAATAGGAGGAGTTATAGGGAGGGTTATATGGAGTAATAGGAGGAGTTATAGGGAGGGTTATATGGAGCAATATGAGGAGTTATAGGGAGGGTTATATGGAGCAATAAGAGTTATAGGGAGGATTATATGGAGCAATAGGAGGAATTACAGGGAGGGTTATATGGAGCAATAGGAGGAGTTATAGGGAGGGTTATATGGAGTAATACAAGGAGTTATAGGGAGGGTTATATGGAGCTATAGGAGGAGTTATAGGGAGGGTTAAATGGAGTAATAGGAGGAATTACAGGGAGGTTTATATGGAGCAATAGGAGGAGTTATAGGGAGGGTTATATGGAGCAATAGGAAGAGTTTTAGTGGGGGTTATATGGAACAGTAGTAGGAGTTATAGGGGGTTATATGGAACTGTAGGGGGAGTTATAGGGGGTTATATGGAACTGTAGGAACTATGTGAGGGGATTTAACTGCAATTGGGGGAATTATTGCATAAGGTTTCAAGTCCCTTTTGCATTGGAATGGTTAACTGGAACTGCATATCCCAGTTATTCTCATATAGTTCTTTGAATATTCAAGATAACAAATATGCCTTATCACTCAAACTCTTAAATTAATCGTCACATCTCCAGCTGATCTGGCTTTAGACTGGGGCCCAGATTAGGTATCTCTTAATTATGGCGGATGATAGTGGACCCACAAAAGGCATTATATGGAAGATTTTTTGGGATCTCCAATAAGGGTTAAAGGCAGTGTGGGCCACTAGGCCTGTGTAAAAATGTTACTTGATACCAATGGGAGGGCAGGTAGAAGCTGTATACAATTTATAAAACATAATAACCCTTCCCTTACTTTCCCTGCCCTTGGGGTGTTGTTCTGTTTGTTCCTTTATTCATTCACCTGTTATTACATAATTTGGTTCCTCCATCAAATAAACATTACCTGTGCCTTTTCATTGAAACAGCACGTAATATCGGGCTAAATTTAGTTAGGAAGAATCAGGAGATGCGATTTTTCAATAGAACATAGAACTGGCTACAAGTAAATAGCGCTAACCCAGAAATGTGATTTGCCAAACAACCTCTTTATAAATATAGGAGGAAGCAGAGAGTCTAGTGTAAAAGAAAGCGGTAAAGATTAATAGCAGGACATTCTGTTTATTTACAGATTTATTGTTAGAAATTGATATAATGTCAAGAATGATAAACTATCAGCATAGGTTGCCATGTAATGTTTTTTTTTTTAATGGGAAGTGTTCAGGCTGATAGATGTAGAGCTGCTTGTTTCTGGGTGTTTAATAATAGTTGAGTTTTAATATATGATAGGCCAACTTGCGGCCCAAAATCGATTAGGGAAGCTTGTCGGAGGGTCCCATACACTGCCCAGTAAGCTGCCGACTTAATCTGTTGGCAGCTTATATCTGTCCGTGTATGTGGCCCTTAGTGTATTTCCCCTTTTACACAATTATTGGCAGTGATGGGACTGGCCAAGATTTGTGTGTGTCTCCTCTCTGACATGTACTGCTCTGAATGTGTGTATATATGTGTGATTTCTGTCTGCTTGTGTGTGGGATCCTAGTGCATTGCCATTGCAAATACATTCCCACCAAGTAACATAACTACATTTATGGACCTGGGGCAACATTTACACTGGGGTCTTACCTTTATACACACACACTTGAACACATGACCCTCTTTGATGTATGACTAATGGGATATACCACAACTTCCCCTTTGTGCTTATTTTTAAAGTGCGTGTGATTTTATCTAAGATTGATTAAGGAATAAATAAAGGTTTTAAGGGTGTAGGTCCATTAAAAATGTATTGGTCCGGGGGTTCTCTTTCCTTTTCTTTTGTCCATATAGTGTGTTACCTCTGCAAAACTTACGCTTATTATTGATGCAAGGCTTAAAGGGATACTGTCATAGGAAAAAAAATATTTTTTTCAAAACTCACCAGTTAATAGTGCTGCTCCAGGAGAGAAATGCTTTCTGGCAGGCTGCTGTTTTTCCATCTCAATGTAACTGAATGTGTCTCAGCGAGACATGGGTTTTTACTATTGAGTGTTGTTCTTAGATCTACCAGGCAGCTGTTATCTTGTGTTAGGGAGCTGCTATCTGGTTACCTTCCCATTGTTCTTTTGTTTGGCTGCTGGGGGGGGGGAAAGAGGGGGATGATATCACTCCAACTTGCAGTACAGCAGTAAAGAGTGATTGAAGTTTATCAGAGCACAAGTCACATGACTTGGGGCAGCTGGGAAATTGGCAATATGTCTAGCCCCATGTCAGATTTCAAAATTGAATGTAAAAAAATCTGTTTGCTCTTTTGAGAAATGGATTTCAGTGCAGAATTCTGCTGGAGCAGCACTGTTAACTGCAGGGTCGGACTGGGGGGCTTCGGGCCCACCGGGGCTATTGCCCCAGGGCCCCGCTCCGGCCCCTGCTGCCGCTCCGGCGTGCTTCACCGGAGCAGTTCGCATGCGCGCGGTGCCGCGCCTGTGCGCACGCGCGCAGCAATATCTTTGTGCGCATGCGCAGATCCTCAATTCTACCGCGACCCCCGGGTTGCGCAGCCAAACTAAGTAGCGGATCTGGGCCGGCGGGGCCCACAAGAGCCCGGGGCCCACCGGGTTTTTTCCCGGTGTCCCGCCGGCCCAGTCCGACACTGGTTAACTGATTTATTTTGAAATCTTTTTTTTTCCCCATGACAGTACTTGGTGTGCAACATATGAGTTTGGTGTGATTGTGGGAGTCTATGTTTTTTTGTTCGTTATTGTTCAAGCCTTTAGCAGTAAAGTTGGACATTTCACTTTAAAATGTAATGAACAGGAGCTGCTATTCCTGTGCTGATCTGTTTCCCATAGCACAGCCCCTACTTCACCACACTTTTTAGCTGACTTGTCTCTTTCTTTAATCCACAGCTCACTGCACCAGGCACCCTATCATATCTGCCCTTACACCCCTATATGTAACATAATATAGGCTCTCACAATCACCATTAATAGGGGATGTTTTCTGGGAATGTTCCTCAAGCTTCCTGCCACCAGTATTCTTTTAGTCAATTTTGTTTATTTGTTGGAGTGGAATGAAAATACTAGATTGGATACCAGTATGTACTAGAGCAGTATCCTATAAACAACTAATCAGCTTGTAGCTACTATCATTTAAATTGCTCTGGTAAGTGCAATACATGTAGCTTTGTGTAATGCTTGTAAACAACTAATAGTTTCCTATTAAAGAGAGGTGAGCTAGTTTAAAGAACTTGTTCACTTATGGCATCATCTGTCTGCAGAATTCCTGCTTTGTTATGGGCCTGGAGACCTTGAGTCTTTAACTTATAAAAGGAAACAGAAGCGGGTAACTAATTAACGTTGCTCAGCGCTACTGAACCAGACCGTGATTGTTCAGCAGAAAAGGAAGGAGAAAATAAAAATGAGACAGATTCAGAAGCATTGGGAATTTATATAAGCACTGCCATGCTGAATGCTTATTCCTCATCATTGAAAGGAACTGTGTACCATAAAGACAACCTTTTTTGTACAGCCACTGGTACACCAGGGCTACTTGCAGTTGGTTATGTTTTATATTTGGTATCTTTTGCATTATTCACATTTTGTTCTCCCTAGGTTGGAATTTACACTGTTATCTGATTGTACTAGGGTCCCACTTCCTTTTCTTTACTATATTTTTTCATCAACTTAACTTGTGCCTCGTTCTTTTACAGGGAGGTGAACGTCTCCACTTTTTTGGCCGTTATGTCCTCAACAATAAACTTGGGGCCGTCTGCAAATCCAAAGTAAGGACTTCCAAACACCTTTCCTTTATCAAGCTGCAAATTATAAAGCGACTGGGGAAGAATTACCCAGGGGTGGGGGATTAGCTTCTCCACATGCCTCCTGGTGCTAAAAGCAGAAAATATAATTGACTGCAGCAAAAGATGAAGATCTCTGTACTTAAAGCTGGTGAAAAGTCTAGCACCACTTCACAGCTTTGTGTCCTTTATTAGAGGTTGGTGCTACTGTACGGGAATCTCCAGACTGAACCATTTATTTATTAGTTGCTCTTAAGCACTTAGGCTTAATGGCAAAAATAAAAGTACCCATTAGTGGTTTAAAAATAAGACTGGATGGATTCTTACTGGGCAAACAAAAATACAGTTCTGTGGGAAAAAATAGCAAATTGCACTACAGCACCTAAACTGCTCAAAATATACAGTGATTTGAAGAATACATCCAAAGTGTTGTTCCACTGTGCCAAATGCATCCTGTATTCGGCCCTGCTTAGTAATGGGTTTAGATAGATAGATAGATAGATAGATAGATAGATAGATAGATAGATAGATAGATAGATAGATAGATAGATAGATAGATACCGTAGATAGATAGATACTGTAGATAGATAGATACCGTAGATAGATAGATACCGTAGATAGATAGATACCGTAGATAGATAGATACTGTAGATAGATAGATAGATAGATAGATAGATAGATAGATAGATAGATAGATAGATAGATAGATAGATAGATAGATAGATAGTCCTCTCTCGATGGCTTGTATTGACCTTCATTATGATCAGATGGTTGGCCCAAGGGTCATATGAACGAATCAGCCTGATATGGCCCAGCACATAGGGGGACATGTTAGGCAAATAAATATATGTTCATTTGGCAACCTCACCAAACAAGGGGATCTTCAGGTGTGTGGCCACCTTAAAGGGACACTGTCATGGGAAAAAAATTCTGCACTGAAATCCATTTATCAAAAGAGCAAACAGATTTTTTTATATTCAATTTTGAAATCTGACATGGGGCTAGACATATTGTCAATTTCCCAGCTGCCCCAAGTCATGTGACTTGTGCTCTGATAAACCTCAATCACTCTTTACTGCTGTACTGCAAGTTGGAGTGATATCACCCCCCTCCCTTTCCCCCCAGCAGCCAAACAAAAGAACAATGGGAAGGTAACCAGATAACAGCTCCCTAACACAAGATAACAGCTGCCTGGTAGATCTAAGAACAACACTCAATAGTAAAAACCCATGTCCCACTGAGACACATTCAGTTACATTGAGAAGGAAAAACAGCAGCCTGCCAGAAAGCATTTCTCTCCTAAAGTGCAGGCACAAGTCACATGACCAGGGGCAGCTGGGAAATTGACAAAATGTCTAGCCCCGTGTCAGATTTCAAAATTGAATATAAATAAATCTGTTTGCTCTTTTGAGAAATGGATTTCAGTGCAGAATTCTGCTGGAGCAGCACTATTAACTGATGCGTTTTGAAAAAAAAAATCCTATGACAGTATCCCTTTAAGAGACAAAAGTGTTCTTGGAGTCTGTAGGAACATCTTCCTCATTGCACCTTAAATGTCAACTCAGGTCTCTTTTGCTATTTTTATTACAAACCAAATTACTTTCTGAAGGCTTTTACACTGAGACCTGTGATTGTGTGTTAATGGCAGAGAATTACATAGGTGTGTTTAAGGCTGAATATTCCACTGATAAGGAACATAGAAGCAAAGAATGAAAGAATGGTGCGTAGTTCAGTGAAAAACATGGAAGGAGTCCAGAATGAGCTATCAGAGTCCAAAGTGACCATTATGGGTGAGCCTGTGTGCTACCAATAGATAAACAGTTTGAGAATCAGAGAAAGAAAAGGAAAAAGTAAATTCTCTGATGTCTGATGTTTTGGGGTACTCAAATGTTATGGGGTCTACGGTAGAGATGTAAAATCATTGCTTTTTTGCAGGTAAATGTTAGAGAAGCATTGCTTTAAGTAGTGGCACAGGACAGGACTGGCAATCTGTGGGTTCTGGCAAATGCCATAGACAGTTACTATTTATTGGGCATGCGGGGGCTGTTTGGGCCTCTTTGTACTTGAAATTCCAGGACCAGGTGTGTAACTATAGAGGAAGCAGACTCTGTGGCTGCAGGGGGGCCCAGGAGGTATAGGGGCCACATGATTTCAATAAATATTGGTAAAACGAGTCAGCTGCTAAACATTTTAGAGCCTGAAAAATAATTTGCTGTGGGGCCCAGTAATACCTAGTTACGCCACTGTCCAGGAACTATTTAGAATCTCAGTCTGCATCTAGTGGCACCTGTTTAACAGGTGGAACAAAGATACCGGCACACAAGGCTTGAGTTTGCAGGGCAACCCTTTAGTAAATAGTGTGGAAGTGCAATGTTTCTGGGCCTGCCCCTTTATCAAGCATGATGCTTGATAAAGGGGCGTGGCCCCAAAATGATGCACTTCCACACTATTAATTAAAGCAAGAGTTGGCCTGCAAACTCAAGCCTTGTGTGCTGGTATCTTTGATCCATTGGATAACCAGGAGGTTGCTGTATCCTCCATTACTGAGCACCAGGCTGTAATTCAGGGTTGGTGAGGGTGTGCGCCTGCTCTAACTTGTTCCAAGGAGTACCTGTTTAACAGGTAACATGAAGCCTTAGGGCTCTTACACGTGAGCGTTCCGACCTGCGTTCCCCTGCATTCCGTTTTTTGGCGTTCAGCCGCAGGGGAGCGCAGGAATAAACGCAAGTCATTATTTGAAATGGGCTGTACTCACTCAGGCACATGTAGGCGCTGAACGCAGGAAAAATGCAGCATGTTGCGTCTGAACCTGCGTTCGGCGCCTACACGCGCCTGAGTGAGTACAGCCCCATTTCAAATAATTACTTGCGTCTATTCCTGCGCTCCCCTGCAGCTGAACGCCAAAAAACGGAACGCAGGGGAGCGCAGGTCGGAACGCTCATGTGTAAGAGCCCTTAGGGCATGAAATTGAGCAGTGTTGGATTTAGGTGATTAATTAAACTGGTTGTGCTAATCAGAGTATCATACCTCCCAACTGTCCCTTTTTCAGAGGGACAGTCCATCTTTTGACAGCTCAACCTCATTTGTCCCTCATTTGTACTGGAAAGTCCCTCTTTTCTATGCACTGAACAGCCAGAAAAGTTTCTCACTTAATTGGCTTTTAGCAGAGAGCCCAGAACAGCTAACAGGTGCAAATAAGATACTTTGTAACAATTTTGAGACACAAAAACACAGTTTAGATAAGGAGAAATATTTTCAAACTTACATAACCTGCCAAATTTTGTAAAACAAACATGTTAATTAGGGGGTGTGGCCACAGAAAGGGTGTGGTCAAAAAATTGCAGCGCTACGTGCGGGAAAAAAATTTTTGTCCCTCTTTTTACTTCCAAAATGTTGGGAGGTATGGAGTATAATTCAACACACTCTTTCTTTTCTCCTGCAGTGCCAAACCTACTGATTTTGATTTCTTGAAAGTGATTGGCAAAGGAAGCTTTGGGAAGGTACGTGCCACTGAACTCTCACTTTCAGCAATTAAGCCCAAAGTGCTAAAACGTAAAACATAACTATGGCAAAGAGGTTTGTGGGTAAAGGCATAGGGTTCCCAACTAAAGAGACAAGGAGGAGCAGAGGGAGTGCAACCTTCTGTTGTGGACATTGCTCCACCAGTGGTGGAACTACCGGGGGAGGGCCCGCACCCCCTCAGGGCATCCCGGCAGCTCACGCACCGCTGATTCTGATAGGAATATCATGTACGGAGGGGGGTGGGGGGCTGCACGTCCCGCACCTGGGCCTGTCCCCCCTCTAGTTAGGTTACTTTGCTCCACCAATATTTATGCCACTGGCTATGTGAGGTTAAAGAAAAAATGTTCATTCATCCACTCTTATCAATAGCATAACAGGACTTTCACTCCTCAAGAACCCAGCTGAAGCTCTCCTAAATAAACATGTTCCTGGAGGCAATAAACATTCCAGACGCCTGATCATTTATATATTCTCTGCAGCTAAACAAACGATAGCGAAAGCCTGGAAGACTAATACCCTGGACATACAGGAGGTAAAAACAAGACTAGATAATCTTCTGATAATGGAACGACTTACTATTGAAACTGGAGTATTGAAACTGGACAAACTAAGACTTACAATAAAGCCTGGTCTCTCTGGCTCAACTACTGAAATATTCCCCAAGGCCTCATAATTTAGGACTAATTAATGCCAATCCAATATGACAGCCAAACCTAACCAGTAATTCTGCATCCCTCATTAAATAGTATGTAACCATGAATCTTTTTTATTTTTTTTCTTCTGTTTGAATGCTCACTCCCTTTTTCTTTCATTTTCCTTATTGTTGACAAACAGTTTGAAATGTTTTTTTGATGCATATTTTATGTATTTAATGATAACGCACATAACAGCAATAGCCCGTATCCCGGGGTTATCCCGGTTAGTACACACAAATGATGTCAATTGTTTAAAAAACAAATTAAAAAAAAAAAAAAATATATATATATATATATATATATATGTGTGTATATATATGTTGCAGCAAGGCAGTCTGAAAATAATGCCTTATGCAAGGCAGAAACTGCACACTAACACCCACTTAGTTAGGGAAAACCATGAATACATTCAGCTTGTAATAATTCCATTAGACAAACGCCATGGTAATATTAAAAGCTAGAGTGTCCCTTTAACACTTACAGACCTATATTGTATATATTTAATATTTCATAGGGTTTGGATTTTATGATTGTGACTGGATAGTTATATAGAGGTAGAGCTGCACCTTATCTGCTTCTAACAATTTAACTATGTTTGCACTGGCATACCAGTCAGACCAGTAAAGGGCCAGTGGCAGAAAAGAGCCGAGGAGGCAGTAACAGAGATGCAGTGGAAATACTATAATACAGACAAACATGGGTATAGATGCCATATTTTATATACTGAACATACTGCACCAGTCTCAAGTTTCATAATCTCTATAATGTATAATAAAAGTAATGATTCAGAGTTTCAAAGCTGTGCACAGGTGGTCACCATCTTGGATTCTGTTAGGCTTGTCAATGACACTCCACATGCTCAGTGAGCTTTGAACAGCAATTGAGAAGCTAAGCTTATGGGTCATCACAAATTCAGCAAATATATATATATATATATATATATATATATATATATATATATATATATTAGGGATGCACCGAATCCACTTTTTTGGATTCGGCCGAACCCCCGAATCCCTCGCGAAAGATTCGGCCGAATACCGAACCGAATCCGAACCCTAATTTGCATATGCAAATTAGGGGTTGGAAGGGAAACACATTTTCTACTTCCTTGTTTTCTGACAAAAAGTCACACAATTTCCTTACCGCCCCTAATTTGCATATGCAAATTAGGATTCGGATTCGGTTCAGCCAGGCAGAAGGATTCGGCTGAATCCGAATCCTGCTGAAAAAGGCCGAATCCCGAACCGAATCCTGGATTTGGTGCATCCCTAATAAATATATATATATATATATATATATATATATATATATTCTGATTCTGAAATTGCACTGGTTTCTGAGCTACCATAATGATAATTTTAATGTGCAGTAATTGCTGATTAGCTTTGTATCGGCGGGACATATAAAATATATTGTGAATCGGTAAGCTCCGGTAACGGATAGCAGAACAGAGCATGTGCAGTGAATCATCAGAAATGGGGAGCTACTGGGGGCACATTCAGAGTCACAGATCTTGATAACAGGTCCCATATCTGTATAGTGAACCCAAGGTAGGATAGTGAAGGGGTCATCGGAGGAGTTAGTGCAATGATCTACAACCTAAGGCTTACCAGCTGTTTCTGAACTCCAGCTCCCAGGTTTTACAGCGATGGAAAGCTGTTTTGTAATGAGGAGATGGCCAATAACTAAGGGCAATAGACTATATTTATTGCTTATTGCTGAGTGATACAATGGCTCCCCATATATGGGAATTCTAGGAAATTCATGGCTGATCCCCTATGAGGATGTCTATTAGAATTTAATCTGCCACTGCATCCAGTGGTGGTGATAGAGTGTAAGCTCTGGTTAGCTGGCTTCCCCTCTCCTTCCACTGATTTTGAGTTTGTCACTAATCCCATAATCTCAAATAGCCTTTCTACATTCCAAAAGGAGGCAGCAAAGCACGTGGAAAAAAATCTTCCTGCTTATAACTGAAAGATTTTTGTTTAATATCATGATTGTTTATTTACAACACCAAGCTTGAATGCAGCAATCATTCCCATCAGCCCCTACTGTAGTGACGCTTCCATGTCCATTGTCATTAAATTATCCTCAGATCATAGATGTCCTTCAGTTTTGGCCTTAAGCACCTGCCAGTATCGGTGGATGATTGACATGAGCGCATTGTTATTATTATTTATTCATCTATAATGCCATTCAATAAAAAAAACTACAGGTGCGGTGATGCAGAAACTCTCCTCAAAGCTATCGTCTTCAAAAACCCCAACGTAACATTATTTAGATATAGAGAGGTAAGGGGCATCCTATGCATTAGATATTAAATACATATTTAGTCTGAAAATGAAAATATGTTTAATGGCAGATAAAGAAAGTGTGTACCTTAATCCACGTGACCTTTGATTGCTCTATATACTACACTCTCTTCTCCTTCCTCAGGTCCTTCTCGCCAAGCGTAAATGTGACAGTAACTTCTATGCAGTGAAGGTTCTGCAGAAGAAGACCATCCTCAAGAAAAAGGAGGTAAGGAAAGGTACAGTGTGTGTAACAGGGTTGCCTCAACTAGTAGGTAGATAGCGCTCTGTAACATGTACTGCATCTGGTTCCTGACCAGAGATTTTCTGACGTTTTGGGCCAAGCCTCCCAGTGTCCATAGAACTCAGGACATGGTAACAAGGTTCCAGGTATATAGTAACATCTCACTCTAACTGGCCTTCAGGCTTGGCCCCTTTAGCTCATAACAAGGTTTCATATATATAGAAATATTGGGGTAACAGTCACCCTGCTATAGTTACAGGGGTACCCAGGGCACAAATAAGCATTCACCCCAAATCTCCCAGTAACTGTCCTTCAGGCTGGACCCCCTTAACTCCTAACATGATTATTATTAATATTATCATCTGCTATTTACATACAGAATAGCTCATAACAATGTTACATATTTACAGAAATATTGGGGTAACAGTCACCCTGCTATAGTTACAGGGGTACCCAGGGCACAAATAAGCATTCACCCCAAATCTCATCCTAACTGGCCTTCAGGCTGGGCCCCTTTAGCTCATAACAAGTTTTTATTTCAGCAGCTCTCCAGTTTGCAATTTTAGTAATCTGGTTGCTAATTACTCTAGCAACTATTGACTGATTCGAAGAAAAAAAACATTTAAATGGAATTGGCATGGGACATTTTAATTGAATATACAGCAACAAGCACCAACGGATTGTGAACTTTATGAAGTTATCAAACAAAAAATATAGAATGAATTGAAGTTAATTGTAAGCTGTGTGTGACTGTTACCTTTACAAGCAGAGTAATTATATAGCCAAGGTTCTTGTTAGCACTTCCGCCGAGGGTGCAGCAATATTGTCCAAGGGAGTTGTAGTTGAACAAGAGCCTCACAGGGCTCGAAACATGTAGTGCTGAGAGTAAACACAGTAGTTTGAGCAGTTAAACTGCAGTTTTTCCTGTTCTTGTTCAACTACAACTCCCTTGAATGAATTGAAGTTGAAGGTGTACGAATTCTGCCAAAATTAATTGAAAATAATTACAGCTAATTATTTATTTTTAATTGTTGAAGTGTAACAAGGTAGGCTGGCCAATTTTTAATAGATTGTAAAACTGCATGAGTAATACATAAATACAATTATTTTAATTGATTTGAAGAAGAGACTGGAATACGAATAGGAGAGGGGCTGAATAGATAAGTAATAAAAAGTAGTAATAACAATACATTTGTAGCTTTACAGAGAATTTGTTTTAGATGGGGTCGGTGACCCCCATTTGAAAACTGGAAAGAGTCAGAAGAAGAAGGCAAATAATTCAAAACTATAAGGGTCAGGACACACAGACCGATTCGGGGAGATTACCACTGAAAATTCTCTACTTCTGGCCGACTAATCTCCCAATATGCCTCCCCTGCTTTACCGCCGGCTAAAATGTAAATCGCCGGCGGTATGGCAGTCAGAGCGATTCGTTTTCTGAAGTTGCATGATAAGAAACTTCAGGCTACTTCAGAAAACGAATCCGAACGATTAGTCACCCTGAAGAAGAGGAGATTTGTTGCTGGGCGACTAATCTCCCTGTCCCCGAATCTGCCTGTGTGCCCTGACCCTTAGAAATAAAAAATGAAGGCCAATTGAAATTGGAATCAGCTATTCTACAACATACTAAACGTTAACCCTCAATGCACCCGATCTTTTTCTTCTCTAGTTCTGTGATTGTTAAGGGGCTGATTTATAAATAGAAAGATGCGAAATTCAGCTGTTTTACAATTTCAATTGCAATTTACAATCGGACGTAATTTTAGAAAAGTATGTTTTTGTTTCGTTACATTTTTTTGTCGACCCGGTTCCACTTCAAAAAATTGAAAATAAACACAAAACTTTATTTTTAGTGGAATATTTCCAGACCCTATTTTCTATGGAAAGTTGAAGAATGTCTTATTGTCACAAAGGGGTATAGAGGGTTACATGATATGTCAATATAAAATATATCAATTATTAAATATGTATAAATGATTGGGGATCCATATAATATTTTGTACTGTTATTTTCATTTTCAATATTCTATCAATACTGAACAGTCTTTGTGCCTTAGTGGCCTATTAAAAGAGCGTTAAAGCTGCTATGAAGCAAAGTATTTGGGCTTCTTTTTACCAGAATAGGGAAAACAAGTTTTTCTGTTGTTGTTTTAGACAATGTTGCATTATTTTTTAAAAGTTTTATAACAATGATACTTTAAAATACTGGGTTTATTTACCAAAAGTGGGTTAATTTGCTCCTGGCAGTAACCTATATTAACCAATCCGTGACTACATTTTCTAACCAGCTGCAGGTAGAACAATGAAAGCTGCAATTTGATTGGTTACTGTGGGTTACTGTCAGGGTAAAATTTGCCCAGTGTCAATAAATGAGCTCCAATGTACAGTATTTAAATATAAACTATACCCCATTTATATGTACAGATTACATTGACTTTACTTTCCAGCAAGTGCGTAGAATAGGTCTGTGGTTCTCAGCCAGGGTCCCATGGACCAGTGGTAAGAATAAAGAGGTGACAGATAATAGTTCCTACAGTTAAGCACTTTGCATTGCCTGTGACCCAAATGGACTCGATCACCTCAATAAAGTATATCACACACACAGCTAATAGGTCCCCAAATAAGTAGAATTAAATATATATAAAATATGTAAAAGAGGCACATATACACAAAAAGAAAAATACACTTTATTACATTGCCCAGCTGTACCCAAGTACAGACCCAAAAGGCCCCCAAAGAAACATAAATAATTCTCCTTTTTCCCCTTGCTCCCTCTGTTCTTATTCACAGTAAAACTATAAAAAAACATTCCACACTCCAAAAATCCTCCTTATAAAATATATAGGTCTACAGCCTTACACGTTTCATGCCTAGATGCCACTTAGTTATGTATTCCCTTGATACTGGGGCTTTTCCCCATCGCCCATGTGCTTATTTACTATAGCACACATTATCCCTCAGTTTCTTTGAAATACTTATTCACAGAAGACTTATGTAATAAGGTGAGTAACTCCTTAGACAATGAATCCTTGAGTAGTAGAAGAACCTGAAAGGTTGAGAACAGAGAAGAAGGGAGGTTAGAACAGAAATGTAACATTGGAAAGAGAAATGGTGGTATAATTGAGAAGAAAGCCTTCAATTGTGAGGGCCAGGGAGTATGAGGCTGGAGAAGGAAGTGGTTTGGCACAGAATCAAACAGGAAGATTGGAAAGGAACATTACTTAATATGTAACAGCAAATTAACAGTTTAATTGTTCCTCTATTGCTCCGCATTTGGATATAATGCAAGTATATTTAGAAACATGCCGGGGCCCTTTTAATTTGGTGGAGCCTTGCCAAAATGAATGCCATAATTAGCTGCTGTTTGAGGGATATTGCTTGGAATGAGCACCAGGTTATTTACTCTCTAAAATGTAACAATTTTCTTGGCTCTTGCCATTTAGCAAAACCACATCATGGCCGAGAGGAATGTTCTGCTAAAGAACCTGAAGCATCCATTCCTGGTGGGGCTGCACTACTCCTTCCAGACTGCCGAGAAGCTCTACTTTGTACTTGACTATGTCAATGGAGGGGAGGTACGGACAGTGGTTCATAGTCTCTATTTAACATGTATGTATAACCTCCCTTAGGCTCACAGTGTAATGCCCACTTGGATTTCAAGTCCCTTTGCTTTCTAGAGAATCTGTGCACTATTATGTCAAAGCACACCATTTCAAGCCCCAGAATTTATGGAACAAAATGAAGGAGGGGAGATGTACAGCTTCCCTAGACATAAAATGTTAAAACTCGTGGCACAGCATCAATTCATCCTACTCTGTTTTTCCAGCTGTTCTTACATTTACAAAGGGAAAGATGTTTTCTAGAACCCCGTGCCCGATTCTATGCTGCAGAAGTGGCCTGTGCCTTGGGTTATCTCCACTCCCAGAACATCATCTACAGGTGAGGCATTATCCCCAATTCAGTATGAGGGCTGTTCTTGTTGGCATGTGGCATCACAACCTCTAAGAATAATATGCCACATTTAAGATGCCTGGTGGCTCCTACAGGATACGGGAAGGCCATGGTTTTTGTTGGGTAAAAGTCATTCTAAAACAAGTCTTCTCAGATGGGAAAACCAACTGTTTCTAACTACATGATCTGTTTATGTGTTCCCCCTCAGAGATTTAAAACCAGAAAACATTCTACTGGACAGTCAGGTAAGGTTTCCAGCAGGAAGGAGGGGGAGGTAGTTTTCTTTAGAGAGCCATGAACGGAACCTTGAAAGGTGGGATGGGAAGGTAGTTGAAAAGAATGGCATAGAAGATAGAAAGAAGACCAGACAGGTAGAATACAAAAAGTAATCATGAAGTAAAGAATGAAAGCGAAAAGGGCGAGTGACTACAGACAACAATGTGTTATCTTATTTAAAGATAAAAGGGCAGATGGACTGAATGAAAAAAGCAGAATTGAGGAAGAGATAGAAAGGAAAATATCTGGGGAAAGGTAGAAAGGGGCCAACTATTCCTATTGTTCACCTATCGTTCTGTAGCTTAAGTGATGTTTCCTTATTTCTAGGGCCATGTGGTACTAACAGATTTTGGGCTGTGCAAGGAAGGCATGGAACCAGAGGAGACCACTAGTACCTTCTGTGGAACCCCAGAGGTATGTACTGTATATGCCTAAGTGTCTGTAGGGACATGTTTAAAATAACACCAAAAATGAAAGTGTTTTAAAGAAATTAAAATATAATGTACTGTTGCTCTGCACTGGCACAACTGGTGTGTTTGCTTCAGAAACACAACTATAATTTCTATAAACAAGCTGCTGTATAGCCACGGGGCAGACATTCAAGCGCAGGATACACAGCAGATATCAGATAATCTCTGTAGTATACAATGGGATTCTTCAGAACTTATCTGTTATCTACAGATGCTGAGAGGAGGATAATGAAAAGGAACTTGAATATTTCAGAAATGGTTTCGGATTTTTCATTTATGATATTTAGAAATCTACTTATTTTAGTGCGACAAGGCTTATTTAAAAATCTCATTTTCACGATAGTTACCAGAAAATGTAATGGTGTATAGGTTATGATAGGTTATGATTGTGTCACATTGCTTAAATTCCTCTATCTTGACAGTACCTGGCCCCGGAGGTGCTCAGGAAGCAGCCGTATGACCGTACAGTAGACTGGTGGTGCCTGGGAGCAGTGCTGTATGAGATGCTCTATGGACTGGTATGTTCTACTTGAAGAAAGGAAAAGGGGGTGACATCTCTTTGCTCACAGCTTACAAGCATATTTCCCTCTATGCACTTTTTTCTTCTTTTTTTTTTTCACTTTCGCTTCACTCTGCCTTCACCTTTTCTGCATTGAGGAGGTGGTGGTAGCTTGGAACAATACCCAACTAAGAAGGTGGAAACATATTGAGAGCATTCTCAAATTGGGGTAAGCACTGCACCATGCGATGGTAGTGGTTTTCTTAATGTTGCAATGAAAGCACAAAGTCCAGTGTGCCGCACAATGGGCACAAGAGAACACTGCACTTAACACCTACTATTGACCAGGTTTATGGAACTCACACACTTGTTTCTTTTGCATTGACCCAAAAGCCCAGACATTGTTCTATGCCCATGTGACACCCATTTAGACAGAGGTGCAATTTGTGAATGATTTTTAAAAAAAAAAAAGGGGGACGCATTTTTTGGCTGTTGCTTGTGACTAGTGCAAGATTTAATGGAAGAGGTAATGCATTGGAATTCTGGGGAGAAAAAACACTGTGTTGTAAATAAAAGACTTGGTAAACTGTGCTGATTTTGCTTGGGATTCATTTACCCTTTATTAGGAGCTAGTAAATGAATGATCTGGTATTTAGGCAATAAGGCCAAACAGCCGGTTCCACCTTTGTGTAGCCAACAATAACATTGACACTAAGATTTGTGTGATAACTTGATTGTGTCCATACTACAGATTGCCTTTATTTGTTGCTCTCTGTATTCCACTTTACCTTGTTATTGATTTCCATCCCTTCCTTGCCCAGCCCCCATTCTACAGCCGTGACGTGTCCCAGATGTACGATAACATTCTGAGCCAACCACTCCAGCTCCCAGGGTGCAAGACCACGGCCACATGTGACATACTCCGAGGGCTCCTCCATAAGGAACAGCGATGCCGTCTGGGTGCTAAAGCTGACTTTGTACAGTACCAGTTATTACTGTTAACACCCAACTTTCAGGGGTTATTTATCAAAGGTTGAGTTGTTTTTTTCCTGTAAAATTCAAGTTTTCGAGGGTAGTTTTCAGTAAAGACTCAACAAAAAAAAAAAAACTTGAATTTTTCTAGATTTATTATGCCCCAAAGCTGAGAAAAAGTTGGTTTGCTTGCGAAAACTCAAAAAAGTTGAGTGATTTGAGGGTTTTTTTGCAGATAACTTTGAGTATTCGGATTTTTCACCCTGATTACACTGATTCGTGTTTTTTTACATTCAACTGAGTTTATTTAAGGTATAAAAAACCATAAACCTTACAAACTTGACCTTTGATAAGTAAGCCCCTCAGTGTTTCAATGTATTCATCATAATGTAGCGACATCAGTATTAAATGCACTGTCATAGAATTAAACTACATATGGGTTATCAGGAAACTAGCTGCAATGCAGTTAAAAAGAGTACAGGATTCGCTACATCTCTTATAATTTAGTTGTACAGGTATGGGATCCTTTATCTGGAAACCCTTTATCCATAAAGTTCCGAATTACGAATGGCCATCTCCCATAGTCTCCATTTTATCAAAATAATCCACATTTTTTGAACGATTTCTCTTAAATAATAAAACAGTATGTTGTACTTGATACAAATTAAGATATAATTAATCCTTATTGGAAGCAAAACCAGCCTACTGGGTTTATTTAATGTTTACTTGAATTTCTAGTAGACTTAAAGGGGACCCATCACCCAAAAAAATTATTCAAAATCCTATTTTATCACATTAGTCAAGCAAAATGAACTTTAATTACGCTATATAAATTATTTGAATCTTGTTTTCTTCCACCTGGGAATTCATAATTATAGCAAGCAGGCAGGAGCCATTTTGTGGACACTATTATTAAGACCAGTCTTGCATCATCTCAGAATATTGTTTGTGCACCAGAATTGGGGACCTGAAATCTATCCCCATGCCCTGGTTACACAATTAAATGGTGAAGAGAACCGGGGAATGTGGGGGGAGCAGTGACATCTAGGAAATGCTGAATGGAAAGTGAAAGCAATTGTCTGCCCCGCCTCTATGCCTAGGCATAGAGGAGGGGGAGGCAATATTTGATTGACAGCTGAGATTTTTAATTGAGCTTACAACAGCGATGAATGCTTTAAATTGGATTGCATGTTTAATTTGAAAAGGACTTTTATTATACAGATTTTTGTGTCTGGGTGACAGGTCCACTTTAAGGTAGGAAAAGATTTATTCGGAAAACCCCAGTTCCTGAGTATTCTGGATAAAAGGTCCCATACTGGCCTGTATCAGACTTATAACACCAACACTATAGCATAGATGAGAACAATAGTTTCAGCCTGGCCGTTTTACTACAACAATGGCAGTAAATGTCTGCAGGCAATTTCTTATTGCCACTCAAGTCTGGGGTTCATTGCCCTTGGATGGCATCATTACAACCTGGAAGTCCAAGCACTCAAGCAACAGACTGGTCCAATATTTACTTCAATTTATTTGATCTTCCCAGTGTTTATTAGAATTTTGCCTATGAAAAATGTCTATGCTAGTTGACAGCCAATAGGTGTCATTTACATCTACGCAGTCACATACATTTCCCCATAGTCAGTTGTGTGAAAAAGAATTAGGCACAATTTGCACTTCTGTGTAGTTGTACATACACCCCTTCTGGCTCCTGTCAACTCAGGGAAACCCAGGCACTACCTCCAATCTGGATGTTAGCTTCAGGGTTTCCACAGCACCCTGTTTCAATTGGCACAGTGCCGAAAGAATAGGGTGCACACATCACTTGCATACTGAATGCCAGAAATGATGGCAACTGGACTTTCAGTGCGGATCTTCAGCACAATAGCTTCCGATACAAGTGCAATTGAACTAATCTTAACACATTGGCTGCAACTGCCCCTGTAATCACAAATTTGGAATTTGAGGAAGAAAAACGCTACATGTTAAAAAAAAATTGTGCTCAAAACTGAACTTTGCTCACTCTATTGGACAACCCATTTTTGTTCCTTATAATAACTCATAATGGGTTTGATTTATTAAAAGGCTTACAGAGTTCTAAATAGTTAGATAGCAAGAAAAAATATATATCAGACTGCTCATTATACTCTTGTCCTTGCAGCAAGAAATTAAGAACCACGTTTTCTTCAGTCCAATTAACTGGGATGACCTATATCACAAGAGGATCGCTCCACCTTATAACCCAAACGTGGTGAGTGAAAGGTGGATTCTGGTAAATGCTAGAGGGGCTGCTATAAGATTCCATAGACCAGGAGGGCCCATACTGAACTAATGTGAGGTCTACTTTTAGTGATGTTCTTCTGTTATGATCTATATCCATAAAATCATTGTTAGCATTCTGTTCCATGGAAAATATTACTTAAATATTGATTAATGAGAACATGTATATTGTTATATTTAACAAACAACTATTTCTTATGTAACCTTAACATAACCAATGTCTGAAGGAAAAGCATGAAGTATGAGGGTGATTTAGACAAGCTGTTTGTTAATAGTGTCTTGAGATCTACTGATCACCAGCTATAGGTCTACTGGTTGATCCTGATCTACCTTTTGGGCACCCCTGCCATAGACAGTCACTATTTATTGGGTTAGTGGGGGGCTGTTTGGGCTTCTGTGTCCTAGATTCTCAGTCTAGACCTGTATGTATATGTATATTGATTTTAACCGCCATCAACCTAGTAAAGTAATACTCATACTAATGCTGAAACTCATGTACATAACTATTGCCATGAGTAATTGATGTTATTGTAGTCACTTCCGGAACTGATGCTGTTATTAGACATACTGGACACATACTTCATATTTAGGATGTGTTCCTGAAACTTGCATAACTACATTTTTTTACCCTTTCCTTTAGGCTGGGCCAGGAGACCTGCGACACTTTGATCCAGAGTTCACACAGGAGGCGGTGCCAAACTCGGTTGGTTGCACCCCTGATTTGAACATAAGCAGTTGCAGCAGCTCCAGTGCTTTTCTTGGTTTCTCCTATGCACAGAGTGATGAGGACTACTTGAGTTGATCTCACAGTGATATTATATTTGTCTATATATTGTGCATCTTGGAAGCAGATTTAAGCCCCACACTCTTCCTCAGACTAGAGGCATTAAAGGCCTCACTTCTACTACAATCAATGGAGGCAGCTCAAAAGTACTTATTGTTTTGTGCTGCTCCAAGTCTTATCTGCTGTTTGTCGCACTGTGATGTGGCTGGGCATGGTAGAAGGTCTTGAAGGTCTTAACTGATGACTACTTGATCTTAGTTTTGGAAGTATCAAGAACGGCTCCAAATATTGACCCCATTCATTGGCAGCTAGGATTTGGTACATACATCACTAAGGAATGAGCTACCATAGTACTGTTTTGTGTTCTCTATCACTGCCTCATCTCTTCATTCATCATGTCAGATGTTTTCTTTGTTTTCTTGTCTGCCATCTTCTTTCATCCAGTTCTGGTTTGCACCCCCTTCATCCTCCTTTTTGTATGCCTTTCCTTTTCACCCTCCTGATTTGTTTGGTCTTTTTCTGACTTAGGCTAATGTAAAAATCCCATTGGCTTGCATCAACCAAATGGCAAACGTAAAAAAAAATTGGCAGACTTTGCAGGACATCACATTTTTGGGCATTTGCTGGAAAACATCATTAACTTTCCATGAGTATTGTTTGCAATGCAAACGCAATGAGAACTATTGCATGTGGCTGAAATAAGCTGTGGTTTCAAGATTGCTCTAGTAATTTGCACTGCATCATAACATGGAGCATGGTACAGAGTCATTAGTTGTGACCTGCATCATTGCATTTATTCAACTACTAATCATCTGGAATAGGGATGCCCCCTGCCCGGTGACATCACTGCCCCTACAATTTACACCACTGCTCACCCGCTTGTGTCCTTGCCCCCCACTCTGCTGGTATAGATTTTTTTAAAAAGCTGGCAACCCTAATATATAGGAAGGCCTGTATTTTTTTTCCAGAAAAGGTGGCACATATACTTGGAAATGGGGTGGTTTTAGGCATTTGGACACCCATGATATTTTTAGGAACACCCTCCCTGTTGCTTGGTGGTTTGCAATTCCAAGTCACAGCATTGAGTTTTATTTCAGCTGTATTTTGAAAAAAACAGACAGAAATCTCCCCATGTGTCAATGTCCTTACTTACCTCTTGCTGAAATTCCTCCTCCATGTCTGTATCGGCTTTCTTTCTTTGTGACTTGTCACCTTCTAGTTCATTTTCATAACCCTTTCCCATACTGCCAATTCTTTCACTTTGTCCTCACCTTCACTATTCTTTTCTCAAAGTGTTTACCTTTCTTTGTTCTGCACCTAACCAGTTTGAGGAACCAGGTGATAAAATAAACTTCTATCCTCCTGCTGTCTGGTTGAAAGGATGCCGGATCCTGGGAAACAGACAGCATTTTAAATTCCAGGCTGGACAGAGAATAGAAAGGCAAGTCGTTAAAAACAAACAAATAAAGAACATTTGAATGCTGCTTAGATTGGTTGCATGTGGTTTAGTCCACAGAACCAGTTACTGAAAACCTGCTTAAGGGTTTAAGCACACGGGCAGATTCGAGGAGTTTTAGTTGCCTGGCGACTAATCGCCTGTTCTGTGGTGCGACAATCTCCCCAAACTGCCTTCCCTGTGCCTGCCGCCTGCTATAATGACAAAACGCCAGCGCCAATGCACTCGTGGCACTTCGATTTCCGGTCACCCCAAAGTTTGGGCAAATTTGGAAATCGAAGCGCCACGAGTCACAGATTCCCTAAAGGGCGAAGTGACTAACGCTAGCAAAACTTCACCAGCGTGACGTCATTTCATAACTACGCTGATTCCCTAATGAGTGCAGGCTTCATTTCGCTAGTGACGGAGATAGACGCTAGCGTTGATTCGCACTCTAACGCCAGTCGAATATTCACTCTCGCAGACAGACATAACTCTGCAAATTCACTAAGATGCGGATTTTACTGAAGGTTACATCATTCGCCAGACTTGCCATTGCCACCACAGACCAGGCGAAGTGCAATGGAGTGGATAGGACTTCCTCAATTTTTTGTTGAAAATTTTTCCAAAAGTCCCAAAAAACGCTGGCGTCTTTTCATTTTTCAAGGTGATAGCCTGCAAAAGACTGTAAATTTTTTTTTTTTTGATTACCCGGGTTCCCCCCTACATTTCCTAACATATGGCACATAAACTATACACTGGGCTCATGTGTAGGGCAATATAACAACTTATTTTATTTTATTAAGGTTCCCTGGCCTTGTGTAGTGTAATGTATTTGCTGCAACATATACGTCCATTCAACTTTCACTTCCTGGCATATGCAAATTAGCCAACTCTAGTGCAACTTCTCTTTGCTTGGCGATGTAAAGATAGGGCAATTTCACCTGCGTTCAGTGACCTGGACGCAACTTTGTATTCTAGGGAATTAGTGTTGTCCTGCAGAATTTACGCCTGGCGAAGTGTTGCGAAGTGGGCCAAGCAGTTGCTAGCGAATTTGCTCCACTTAGGGAATTTGCTCCACTGTGTCAGCCTGGGTGCAGGAACACAGCAGATTTTGGATCCAAAACATGTAAATATGCATTTTTGTGCCAGAATGTGCTCCAAGTGACTCATTAAATATTAGCTGATGAAAGAGTAGGGGTGGATTTGCGGCCTGACTTTTTCTGCAAGAAGAGAATCCGCCACATCTAACATTAGCCTAAGGGCATAGACACACGGGGAGATTCGGGGAGATTTAGCCGCCCTTGAATCTCCACGTGTGTCTCTGCCCTAAGGAATGTACTAAAGAAGAATGTACTAAAGAAAATCCAGTCCTCTTATCTTCAACTCACTGTACCATTTACTCTGTTCTGTATCCTCTTTCGCTTACTGCGGCTGAAGTGGCAATTCTCTCACTACCTGCTCAGCTGCAGTACCAAAAAGTAATAAAATGTATATTTTCATGAAAAGTTTAAATATTTTCCTCCTGGATCAACATTCTGTTCAGTTTTTGGAGGCAAGGTCTGCACATATTGTGCCTTATACCAAGAATGTATATTTTTTAACTGTGATACAGATAATTAATTGCATTTGACAAGAAGAATAAATAAAACTGATTAGTACAAACACATTCTTGTGTTTTTTTTTCCAATATATAGAGAGAGAAAATCAATCATGATTTCATTATTTCTATAACATATTAGCAATCATGAAATTTGTTTTGACTGTTAAAGCATACAGATTCTGGCAGCCTGGGCTTCAAATTTTATTAAAATACCTGTACACAATATAGTGTATTCATACTTTTTCTACATCTTGAAGTATGAGGACAAAGTTTCCAGTGTTCACAGACCCTTGGTGCAGAAACTAGCAAAGTGCAGTTAAGTTTCCAAGTGACCCTTACACAGAGAATTGCACTTGTGCATAAAACATAAAAAGTAAGGCATAAAAGTGTGATCACTTTACATATTATTATTAAACCTGTTCTTTATTGGTCCAGTAACATAATACCATAGATCTTTCTCTTGGATCTCCCCAGTCCCAAAGCAGGTGTGTGTTCCAGAGCCCACGGTAGGTAGGCTCCGGGAAAAGTGAGGTAGGGAGACCTTGTGAACGAGATGTTTTGGTTAGATCACTGTTTAGGATTGATAAGCAAGCAACTTAAAACACCACCAATGATTTCTAGTACAGGTATGGGATCCATTATCCGCTATCCGGAAAGTAGTGATGTGCGGGTCGGGTAAAACCAGACCTGGACCCGTCCAGTCCCGGAAGCCGTCATTTGAAGGTGGCAGATGGGGAGAGCAGGAGAAGAGCTCAACCAGCACCATGTGCAACCCGCGAAGAGGAGTGCAAAGTCGGCCGAATCTGTGGGTCCAGTGGGTATTGGGCCGGCCCGCACATCACTACAGGAAAGCTCCGAATTACGGAATGCCCTTTTCCCATAGACTCCATTTAATACAGATAATTGTGCATTATGGATAACAGGTCCCATGCCTGTACATTAAAGGCATACTGTCATGCAAAAACATGTTTTTTTCAAAACGCATTAATAGTGCTGATCCAGCAGAATTCTGCACTCCATTTTTAAAAAGAACAAACAGATTTTTTTCTATTAAATTTTGAATTCTGACATGGGGCGAGACATATTGTCAGTTTCCCAGCTGACCCCAGTCATGTGACTTGTGCTCTGATAAACTTCAGTCACTCTTTACTGCTGTACTGCAAGTTGGAGTGATATCACCCCCTCCCTTCCCCCCCCCCAACAGCCTAACAAAAGATCAATTGGAAGGCAACCAGATAGCAGCTCCCTAACACAAGATAACAGCTCCCTGGTAGATCTAAGAACAACACTGAATAGTAAAAACCCATGTCCCACTGAGACTGATTCAGTTACATAAAGTAGGAGAAATAACAGCCTGCCAGTAAGTAGTTCCATCATAAAGTGCAGGCACAAGTCACATGACTGGGGCAGCTGGGAAACTGACAATATGTCTAGCTCCATGTCAGATTTCAAAATTCAATATTAAAAAATGTGTTTGCTCTTTTTAAAAATGGATTTCAGCGCAGAATTCTGCTGGAGAAGCCCTATTAACTGAAGCATTTTGAAAAAAAAACATGTTTTCACATGACAGTATCTCTTTAAATACAATGGAAATAGTTTGAAGTCCTGAGCTTACCAGGAAACACAAGCCAGGCCTCTCCCACTTATGTACCCTCTCACAACATGGGTCAGGGACTGGATTGGAGTTAGCGGAATAATGTTGTAACACATATGCTTATGGCTCTAATAATCCTGATTATGGATATCACAGATAAACCTATAGTAGGCATAAGCAGTAAGTGTACATTATGTGTATTTTTACTTTTGTTAGTGTTGTTAGCCCTTTAAAACATCTGACAGAATAGCAAACAATTGAAATGTTAATGCAAAGCTCAAGGCCAGGCTAAAAATCTTAAATATGTTCCTGCATACTGTATAATATTTGACAAAGTTGTCATACTAATCTTTACTGCCAATCTGTACAATTCTTGAGCAACTAACGTGGCCTGATAAACAGGATTTGCAGTGACTACCTCCATCCTTTGTCAAACTGGATTCATTAGGTCATTTAATAAAGATGTAACACTGATATATATTTTGTTTGCACTTTATGCAGGCCATTTTGTATGGACAGTAGAACCCCCATTTTACATTTTTCAGGGGACCAGAAAAAAATTAGGGATGCACCGAATCCAGAATCCTTCTGCCCTGCCGAACCGAATCCGAATCCGCATATGCAAATTAGGGGCGGGAGGGAAATTGTGTGACTTTTTATCAGAAAAAAAAGAAGTGAAAAAATGCTTTGCACTTCCCACCCCTAATTTGCATATGTAAATTGGGGTTCGGATTCGGTTCGGAATTCGGCCGAATCTTTTGAGAAGGATTCGGGGGTTCGGCCGAATCCAAAATAGTGGATTCCGTGCATCCCTAAAAAAATTATGTAAAATCTAGGAAAATGTAAAATCAGGGACCTGTATTATGCATAATATATAGGTGAGACCACAAAACAAAAATGCAAAACGAGGGAAAACTTAAAATCAGGGGATGTAAAATGGGGGTTCTACTGTAGTTTCTTTAATAAACATCAGAACTTACATTTACATCTGTACCTGTTGGTGGTAGAGAATTACAGGTATTATCCAGAACAGTGGCATAACTACATATTACTGGGCTCCACAGCAAATTATTTTTCAGGCCCCCAAAATTTCTAGAGGTTGACCTGTTTTTGCAATATTTATTGATATTGTATATTATTAGGGCCTCATGGGGCCCTATACCTCCTGGGCCCCCTGCAGCCACAGGGTCTGCTTCCTATTTATATCTAGTATAGGTCAATCTAAAAACAACTGGACTTGCTGAGTAATCAATGAAGACGTTTCACTACTCATCCGAGCAGCTTCTTCAGTTCAACTGACTGGTGTGGGAAGTTCTCGGCATATAAACTCTTCCACTAATCCATTTACAATGACACATTGTAACTCTTCAAAGAGGTGACATCTGAAGAAACTCACAGAGGTGTTGATTCTGTGTAGTTGTGATAGGATTATCCAATGTGTCATGCAACTCCTAGATACAGGTGTTACTTGTGAGAGTTGCATGAATGGATGTGTGACGTGTTCTGAATCCGCCGGGGTACAGATGTTAGAACAGCATTGTATGTAGCAGACAGGTGGTGTCGAAGGCCGCCACCTCTGTTCAGAGATGGTCTCTCCACCTTGACATGAATCGCCTCTTTCACGCCTCGTTCAAACCAGCGGTCTTCTTTATCCAAGATTTGGACCTTGCTGTCTTTAAAGGAGTGTCCCTTGTCTTTTAAGTGTAGAAAGACAGCTGAGTTTTGCCCTGTAGAGTTCTCCCTCCTGTGCTGAGCCATTCGCTTGGAGAGCAGTTGTTTTGTCTCACCGATGTATAGATCTGTGCAATCCTCGCTACAGTGGACTCCGTATACCACATTGCTTTGTTTTTCTTTTGGTGTTTGATCCTTTGGGTGTACCAGTTTTTGTCTCAGTGTGTTGCTAGGTTTGAAAAACACAGGGACATGGTGTTTGTTGAAAATCCTCCTGAGTTTCTCTGACACTCCAGCTACATATGGGATGACTATGTTTCGCCTACTATGTGTCTCCGGGCGGTTATTTCTATTGGTGTTCCTGTTGGGCTTGGTTGCTGCTGTTTTGACAAATGCCCAGTCTGGGTAGCCACACGCTTTCAAAGCTCCTCTGAGATGTTTTTGCTCTTTGTCTTTGGACTCTGTATCAGTTGCCACACATTCCGCCCGGTGGTGCAGGGTTCGAATGACACCCAGTTTGTGTTCCAGTGGATGGTGGGAATCAAACAACAGATATTGATCCGTATGAGTGGGTTTCCTGTATACTTCCTCAAGCGAATGGCTCAGCACAGGAGGGAGAACTCTACAGGGCAAAACTCAGCTGTCTTTCTACACTTAAAAGACAAGGGACACTCCTTTAAAGACAGCAAGGTCCAAATCTTGGATAAAGAAGACCGCTGGTTTGAACGAGGCGTGAAAGAGGCGATTCATGTCAAGGTGGAGAGACCATCTCTGAACAGAGGTGGCGGCCTTCGACACCACCTGTCTGCTACATACAATGCTGTTCTAACATCTGTACCCCGGCGGATTCAGAACACTTCGCACATCCATTCATGCAACTCTCACAAGTAACACCTGTATCTAGGAGTTGCATGACACATTGGATAATCTTATCACAACTACACAGAATCAACACCTCTGTGAGTTTCTTCAGATGTCACCTCTTTGAAGAGTTACAATGTGTCATTGTAAATGGATTAGTGGAAGAGTATATATGCCGAACTTCCCACACCAGTCAGTTGAACTGAAGAAGCTGCTCGGATGAGTAGTGAAACGTCTTCATTGATTACTCAGCAAGTCCAGTTGTTTTTAGATTGACCTATACTAGATATACTATGACCTGGATGAATGAAAATCTTCATAGTCATGCTTCCTATTTAGTTAGGCCCCTGATCTAGAAATTGGTCCTCCAGAATGGGTCCTCCAGGTAGTTTATTGCCTTTTCTAGTTAATGCCTGTGGGCTAGATTGGACTGTTTTAGTGACATCTTATTGTTCTGTTGAGACATTCTTTGAGCTGTGAATTTGATGTCATTAAGATGCCAATTGTCTTTGTACAGGGGGACCCAGCAGGGCCGGAACTAGGTGTAGGCAGAGTCTGCACGTGCCTAGGACGCAAAGCTGGGGGATGCCATGCACATACCTTCTCTGCCGCCTACCCCATGTCTGGTCCCCGCTCTCCTCGGCTGCCTGTTCTCTCTTCCAGTAATTTTATGATTCTGCTAGCGCATTGCGGCTATTAGCTCACGTGAGCGCCAAGCTGGCGCCATGACCGGCCAGGTTGGCCAGGGCGCCTGATGCCATGACCGGCCAGGTTGCCCAGGGCGCCTGGCCCGGCTCTGGGACTCAGGGTCATAGAGTTATGCTCCTTCCTATTAGGGATGCACCAAATCCACTATTTTGGATTCGGCCGAACGACAAATCCTTTGCGTAAGATTTGGCCGAATACAGGACTGAATTTGCATATGCAAATTAGGGGTGGGACAGGGAAAACATTTTTTACTTCCTTATTTTGTGACAAAAAATCACGCAATTTCCCACTCCGACCCTAATTTGAATATGCAAATTAGTATTCAGTTCGGCCAGGCTGAAAAAGGCCGAATCCTGGCCGAATCCTGAACCGAATCCTGGATTCGGTGCATCCCTACAATGTAGTTGCCGGTAATTTGTAATACCCTTAAGAAAAAGTACTTGGCCCGCCCCCAATTCGCTCAGTACTTTTTCAAATATATGTTTATTTGTTATACACAAGGTCATACAATGTTATATTACACCATTGTTAAGTATAGTTATAAACAATTTACGTACTTACAAGTTATGACCATTCAAGTAAACAGTACAAAGATAACCTTATCACATATATAATAGGATTACAAGGGGTGGGGGGAGGGGGGAGAGAGAGGGGTAAGGTAAATAAAGTTAGCTCCATGGGTAGTGATATTGTGCATAATGTACATCTTGAACCATAACAGAAATCCTGTTCAGGCTGATTCATAATAAGTGTTGTTTATACTCCTGTTCGCTTTTGAATAAAATCCATGTCATCCATTGGGCAGAGTACTCCCTAAATTGTTTTTCAGTGCGAGCGGACCTTTCCTCAAATTGTTGAATCTCATTCACTGTATTAATCCAATCTCTGATTGTCGGTACCTGCTGGGTATTCCAGTGTCTGGGAATTAGGAGTTTGGCCGCGTTCAGCAAGTGAGGAAGGGCTGAGTTAGTGAAATGTAACCTGTCTTCAGAAGACATGTGAAATAACAGGGTAAATGAGGGATTATTTAAATCTACATGCAATATGAGAACACATCGGAGCACCTGTTTCCAATATTGTACTATCAGTGTGCATGACCAAAAGATATGTAACATATTACCAACCCCACCTTTACATCTCCAACATATATGTGTAGCATTCGGGAACATTCTGTGTAACCTGGAAGGTGTATAATACCAATTAGTTAGAATTTTATAATTGAGTTCCTGTATTCTGGTACACCTGGAGCTTCTCATTAAGGTGTTTACCATGTCAGCCGTTTCTTCCCCTGTTAACGTTAGATTCATTTCTCTAGTCCATTTCTTAATAAATAATTGCTCTTCTAGCTTACAGTCGCCCATCAGATTTTTGTAGATAGCTGAAAGTGTAGGTTTAGGTGGCGTACTAATATTACACAACTTTTCAAAATCGGTCATTTTTCTGCTAAATATTCTGTCCCCTCCTAATTTGTTATAGAAATGCTTAAGTTGGCCGTATTGTAAGTTTTGGAGCGGGGTGAGAGTCCGGTGCTCCTCAAGTTTCTCTTTTGAGATCATTTTACCCTTATCCAATAAGTGTATAATCTGTAGATGACCATCTACTAGCCAATGTTTAAATTGGTCTTTATCCATAGCGGGTGGAAAGGCCGGGTTGTTTGTGACCAGGGTTAGTATAGAGGTATGTTCAGTAATGCTAAATTTTTTATCAAGAGTGTCCCATACCTCCAAGGTATAAGTCAGAAGTGGATGTCCCTTAGTCAGGATTCTTCTATTGATTTTAGCAATCCATGGGAGATGTAGGAGGTGTGTTGAAGTAGCCTGCTGCTCTATTTCAATCCACAACATATTATCCAAGTGGTGAGACCAATCTAAAATCCTATTCAAAGTAGCTGCCTTATAGTACTTATGTAGGTCCGGTAATGCAGTCCCTCCCGATCTTTTAGGTCTAGTGAAGAGATCCAATTCGCTCAGTACTTACTTTTTTTTTTTTTCAGGTTTCTGTCCATCGCGCATGTTGCTCCGCCTAATATTGCGTCATTGTGCATGACTCAACCCCTTTTTACATCACGGACCGCCCCTTTTTGTTCCCGCCCCCCCACCAACCGGTAATTTTTTTTAGAAAAGTTGGCAACCCTACTTGGGTCTCATCTAGGGTTGCCAACTGGCTGGTGAAAATGATGGTTGATCCTAATGTTATTAATAGGAAAAAAGTTAAATATATAGGAAGACCGGTATTTATTTCCAGAAAAGGTGGCAAAACCCTAGTCTCATCTAGGGGTGCCACCTGACCAGTATTTTACCAGCCTGGTCGGTAATAAATTGAGCCTGAACCCAATGTTATTAACATACCTCCCAACTGTCCCTTTTTTGGAGGGACAGTCCCTCTTTTGACAGCTCAACCTGCAGTCCCTCATTTGTACTGGAAAGTCCCTATTTTCTCTGCACTGAACAGCTAGAAAAAGAAACAAAGTTTCTCACTTAATTGGCTTTTAGCAGAGAACACAGAACAGCGAACAGGTGTAAATAAGATACTGTGTAACAATTTTGAGACACAAAAAAAAGTTTAGATAAGGAGAATGATTTTCAAACTTTCATAACATGGTAATTAGGGGGTGTGGCCACAGAAAGGGGCGTGACCAGAAAAATCGCTGATCTACGCGCGGAAAAAAAATTTGTCCCACTTTTTACTTCCAAAATGTTGGGAGGTATGTTATTAATAGTGGAAATGCATAAAAAATATAGGAAGGCCGGTATTTTTTTCCAGAAAAGTTAGCAACCCTAGTCTCATCTCAGGCAAAACTGTATACACTCCAATGTTCTGTGCTCTAAAAAAGTTGCAATAAAAAAAAAATAAAGCAGTTGCCCATCCGCTTCATTGCGTTTCTTTGATTTTTTTTGCCATTTTGCGATTTAAGAAGAGGCCAGATTTGCCCATCGCTAGTTACAGATCAGAGGTAAAGAACTCTTCTATATTAGACAATGGGGCTCATTTATAAACATTGGGCAAATTTGCACCTGGGAAGTAACCCCAGGCAACCAATCAAATGTTTGCTTTCATTGTTCAACCTGCAGCTATCTGAAAAAAGCCAGTCACTGATGGTTGCTATGGGTTACTGCCCATGTGCAAATTTGCCCAGTGTTTTTAAATGAGCTCCATAATGATTGTGTGCCTATACAAACACTTTACACAAGTTTATTAAAAGATATTGGTCACAAATTATTATAAACACCCCTTTTTTAATGGGCTCTCGTGTGAGATTAAAGAGACCAATGCGTAGATTTAATGGTGCTATAATATAAATACCAGGAGAAAAAAATAACTATAGGCTGAGGAAAAAAAAATTATTGCGCATGCCTCTACCAAGATGGCAACCGGAGCCTGACAATTTTGGGAGCATACGCTTTTCAGCTTCCTCGCCCCTCCTCCTCCCTTCAGGCGGCTAGCTGCAGCAAAGAGAACAGGTTAGCGTCACGTGATGGCTGTTTGTTGCTAAGCAGGAGCGGCTCATGGTTACGGGAGCCCATAATGCTACGCGAGAGCACCGTAAGGAAGATGGGAGTCAACAAACAGGTAACGGGGAAACCGGGTTTGAGGCGTATTTAGCCGTCACAATATCAGCAAGGCCTACACCGAGTGCGCTGCTAGGGACTCCAGAGACTCTCCAGGCTGAACTCAGTGTCTCACACTCTAACTGAGCCCACTGCAGTCACTTAACTTGGGAATTCTGAATAGATATTTATAGATAGATAGTGTATATAAATAAATATATATGTGTGTTTTGTTTTTATTCACCACTTCTTACTGAAACATTGCACATTAACCCTGTAAGTGACAGAGACAGTAGAAGCCCTGGAGTGGAATGAAAGTAGCCTTGTGCCAACAGCAGAAGTCATGGGGCCCAAAAGGTAGCCCCTGAGCCGGTGACCTGTCTGCCCAGCGACCCAGCATTAGCACAAACACTTGAATCATTCTGGCTAGATCCTGCTTTTGGCAGCACTATATTCATGATGTGGGGGGTCACATAGGTGTTCCTACTTCCTACCTAACCCCTATATTGTGCATCAACCAGACAGGCAAGTTAGTCAGCGCCAGCAGGTGCAGGTGCCTGTATTTAGTGCCCTGTTGCAGATCCTTGTCAAAAGGGATTTTAAAGCCACCCTCATTTTTGTGCTCATTAGCACAAATGTTCTTTACATGTAAGGGTCAGGGCACACAGGCAGATTCTGGCAGATTAGTCGCCTGGCGACAAATCTCTTCTGAGCAACTAATCTTCGGAAAACAAATTGCTCCGAGTGCCATCCTGCCGGCGAGTTTACATTTTTGCCGGGCGACTAATCTCCCCGAATCTGCCTGTGTGTCCTGACCCTAAAGCTGGCCATAGATGCAAAGATCCCATCGTTCGAATTCTCAAACTTCCCCATCTCCCGACCTGCCACTAACCATTCAGATCAAATAAAGTAGTAAAAGAACAGATCAGCCGATGTTCTGCCCCTGACAGCAATCGTATGAAAGTTATGTCCGACAAAAGGTGGTGACAGTCTCCCTCTGAAAATCGTATCGTTCGGCAATACATGCAGAGATATTATCCGCAGCCGACAAATTTTTTAACCTGGCCGATCGACCAAGCAACCGATTTCCATGGGACGAAAAATGACGGGACTCTCCACACACGGTCCGAAAATCGTACGAATCGAGGATTCGTACGATTGGATCTTTGCGTCTATGGCCAGCTTTGTATCAAGTCACAGCACTAAACACTTGCCATGCAGGCGTTATGTGTCCACTCTACTCAAGGCATCTGCCACTAGCAGAACATTTGACTTAAAGGAGAACTAAACCCTGAGAATGAATATGGCTAAAAATTTCATATTTTATATAATGAACTTATATGCATCAGCCTAAAGTTTCAGCTTGTCAATAGCAGCAATGATCCAGAACCTCAAACTTATCACAGGGGGTCACCATCTTGGTCTGTGACACTCACATGCTCAGTGGGCTCTGAGCAGCTGTCGATTGGATCTTTGCGTCTATGGCCAGCTTTGTATCAAGTCACAGCACTAAACACTTGCCATGCAGGCGTTATGTGTCCACTCTACTCAAGGCATCTGCCACTAGCAGAACATTTGACTTAAAGGAGAACTAAACCCTGAGAATGAATATGGCTAAAAATTTCATATTTTATATAATGAACTTATATGCATCAGCCTAAAGTTTCAGCTTGTCAATAGCAGCAATGATCCAGAACCTCAAACTTGTCACAGGGGGTCACCATCTTGGTCTGTGACACTCACATGCTCAATGGGCTCTGAGCAGCTGTCGAGAAGGTAAGCTTAGGGGTCGTCACAAATTATCAAGCAGAAACTGAGGTTAGTCTGAAATTTAAAGGGGTTGTTCAACTTCCAAAGACTTTTTTTCAGTTCAGTTGTTTTCAGGTTTTCAAGACTTTTTTTCAATTACTTTCCATTATTAATTTTTTACTGTTTTTTCTAAAATCTAAGTTTAAAGTTGAATTTTCCTGTCTGGCATCTCAGTAATTCAAGCGCAGACTCTAAACTGCATACACTGAGAGATCCGCTCGTTTGGCAATGTCGCCAAACCAGCGGATCTCCCTCCGATATGCCCACGTTGAGGTGGGCAATATCGGGCTGATCCGATCGTGGGCCCTAGGGCCCAATGATCGGATCCTAACAAGGCCTTAACGGGCGGTCAGATCGCGGGACCGTATCAACGAATAGATGCGGCCGCGATCCGACGGGATTTTGTGTCCCATCCGATCGAAAGTTGGCCAGATCTCGATCGGTGAAGCCCGTCGGGGGGGCCCCATACACGGGCCAATAAGCTGCCGACGTGGTCTGTCGGCAGCTTTTATCGGCCCGTGTATGGCCACTTTTAGTTGATACATTTCTCAGCAGCATCTCTGGAGTATTAGTAACTATTGTATCAATTCCAACAGCTGCCTGTAATGAAACCCAGAGAATATTTCTCAGAAGGGACAAAGATAAGAAATGTATCAACTAAATGTATCAATTTAGAACAGTTTACAGGGTCGGCAACCCCCTCCCAGATCTGCTTTAGAAGGTGAACCGAGAACCGAGAAAAACGGTGACACATAGAAAATAGAAAGTAATTGGAAAAAGTTATTATTTCTGGTGATGTACTGGAAAACAACTAGTTGTTTGAAGGTGAACAACCCCTTTAAGCTAATGCAAAAGGGCTAATTATTAGATTCTGATTCTAGATGCACTGGTTTCTGTGCTGCCATGTAGTAATTATCGGTTTTTATTATCAATCAGCCTTATATTACAAAATTTGTATTCTATGTGTAATGTGTATTTTTAGTTTGTCCCTAAGCTCAGTAAGTGACAGCACAGAGCATGTGCAGTGAATCAGCAGAAAAGAAGATGGGGAGCTACTGGGGCATCTTTGGAGACACAGTTCTCCTTTAACCCTACTGGTGGCATAGTTCCTGCAGACATAATTAACATTAGCATGCAGCTTTTACTGGGGTTGGCTTCCAGCTTGGTGTGTGTCAGAATGTTCCAAATTGCCTCTGTATTCTCTTAAATGGTAGGGTCCAGGTGATTACCATTCAAGTCAGAAGACGCATGATTCTATGCAGTTTGTTGCCTCTCAAGTCTAAAGATGGCCATAGACGCAATGATCTGCTTGTTTGGCGACATCGCCAAATGAGCAGATCTTTCCCCGATATGCCATTAACGAGCATAGCTATATCGGGGGTAATCTGAACATTCGGCCGTATAGCCGAACAATGCGATTACGATGCACAATGGGCTCCAGGGGGATCGGTCGAGTCAAAATGAAACCTGTTCGATCGACCAATCTCCGCCGGGCGAAAGATGTCGGCACTCTCCACACATGATCCGAAAATCATATGAATCCTAGATTCGTACGATAGGATCTGTGCGTCTTTGGCCAACTTCAGTCCGTTATGTGTCAAAACACTTGTAAACACCTTCTGTGCTGGTCAGGGCCGCCATCAGGGGGGTACAGGGGGGGAGTTGTAGGGGGCCCCGCGGGTAAGGGGGGCCTGGCCACGGCACACTTACTTGATTAGCCGGGCCCTCCATCTTTCTGAGAGCTGCTGACTTCGGGAAGGCATGGACGTTTAAGGGGCCCTGGCTACCAATTTAGGCCACCATTTTTTTTCTCATGTGGGGTCCTAGCCACCAATATTTTTTGATGGGGGGGCCCTGGCCACAAATATTTTTTTATGGGGGCCTTGACCACCAATATTTTTTTATTTTTTATTAACATGTGTGAACCCTAGCCACCAATATTTTTTTTGTTTTTTTATTGTGTGGTGGGGGGCGGACCTGTGGGGTGGGCGGACCTGTAGGCGGGGCTTGCGGTGGGCGCAGCCCAGGGGGCCCAGGAAATTTTGTTGTATGGGGCCCTGCGATTTCTGATGGCTTGTCCTGGTGCTGGTGCCCTAAGACCCTTGTTCTGCTGCTATCAGTAAGGACTGACTTGTATGGCCTGCCTAAGTTTGCACATGTTTCATTATTTCCAGGTGTCATAGGGACACAAATATAAAACATAATTAAAATAAATACAAGCCACCACTTAAGGGTGGTTGCAGACGGGGAGATTAGTCACCCATCGACAAATCTCTACTGCGGGTCACTGACCCCATCTATTAAACTTGTTCTGTTCGACAACAACTGTATTGTTATTGCTACTTTTTAATACTCCTCTTTCTATTCAGCCCCTCTCCTATTCATATTCCAGTCTCTCATTCAAATTAATGCACGGTTGCTGGGATAATTTGGAGCCTAGCAACCACATTGCTGAAATTGCAAACTGGAAAATTGCTGAATAAAAAGCTAAATAACTCAAAAACCATTTCCAGACACAGCAGATCAATATGCTGCACTTTTATATGACATATTTTTATGCTTTCCTGATAATAGATCTCCTACATGTACAATAGATCATGTTCACAAAAATATCTCTCTCTCTTCATTATAAATAGATTGCTTCAGATAATGACATCCGAAATACCATCGTGCTCAATGCCTCAAAAAGGGAGATTTTTACAGTTAACAGCGGTTATAAGTCTCTCCAGAAAAGACTGCGAGGCAACTGGAAAATACAAAGGTATGAAGCAGAGCCAACCATTTTCGTAGTAAAGGAATCCATATTTGTTGGATAGGCTCCTCACTGCGGGGGAGTGCTGAACCTAAACGACAAGTAGAGAAATTGATGTCACCCATTCCTCTGCATACTGATTTTAATAATTAAACACGGTATTGTGTTTCGGAGTATGTTAACACCAAATAGAAAAGATATATGAAAGGCATAGTGTATAAAGTACTGCTTTGCCCATTGTTTTACATTGTGCTTGATTAATTTTGTACTGTTATTGTTTTTTTTTGTCTTCAGTCTAAAGGATGAAATCACAGCAGAGAAACTGGTTGGAGTGAAGCTGTGGATAACTGCTGGACCAAGAGAAAAATTCACTGCTGCTGAGGTTTGGGCAATATTCCTGTAATGAATTTGCATCACTTTAAACATGCTTATGTGTCCTGATGTGACATTACACCAGCAGCACATTCATTTTAGGGGTGAGCAGGAGCTGTGCTGAGAGCTACTCCCCTCCAGTGATTGTAATCACTAACCTGATACGTACCCCAGGACCAATACTCCTGTTAGCAGCAAACTATACTGGCCCGGGGTTCTTCTCAGCATGGGCCACAAAGTTATCCTCTTCCTGCATCTTGGTGCGGCAGAGTGAAACACTACGCTTTAACAAAAATGCTATCTTTTTCACTCTACTTTGCATGTGTTGTCCTGGGGGGGCAGAATGAAGAATGGTGCCAACTGAGAAGAACACTGGCCGGTGCAGTTTCCTGCCAACAGAAGCTCAGACTTGAGTTATCTGGTAAATGATTTCGACTTTTCTTATTCCATATTCTACAAATATGGAGTTAATAGGAACATCAGGCTGGAATGTAAGAAAAGTAATTGTTCTATGTGGATTTACTTGCTAAAGGAACATTGTTGGCCATATTTCATCATACTTTTGGGACATAACTATGTTTGCCTAATGGAAATATCTAACACCAACAAACGAAAGTGTACTGTTGCCCTGTACTGATAAAACTGATCTGTTTGCTTCAGAAACTCTTATAAACAAGCTGCTGTGTAGCAATGGTGGAAATAGAAAAAATGCTAAATGGCACAGGTTAAATAGTGGATAACTGATAACACCATTATGTTCTACAGATCTGCTATCTGCTGTGTAACCTGAACTTTTTCTCCTTTGAATGGCTGCCCCCCTTGCTACACAGCAGCTTATTTATATAAACAAAAGTAGTGTTTCTGAAGCAAACACAGCAGTTTTACCAGTGCAGGGCAACTTCATTATATTTGTATTACTCCTTTAGGGTATATTTAGTTTCTATTTCCCTTATTTCTCCAACGATACTCAGCCTATAGTTACAGCCTTTCCTAAGCAGCCAATGTCTCACTGGTGTGCCAACAAGCTTCTTATCGTGATCACAGGGGTCACACAATGGTCTGAGGCCTGACAGTGAATGGCAAAGCTTTGCTTCCTGGGTTCTGTAAAAGCTGTCCCAAACCAGGACATTATTGTGCGTTATTGCCTCCTAATATATGAGCTGCGTGAGAATTATGTGTTTTCAGGACAAAAGCATTGACAAGCAGTTGTCATTGAAGTCAAAGGCAAGCATCATGTGCAGTGGCTTGTGTTTTTCCACCAGCAGAGACGATGCTGTGTGTGCTGTGAGCAAAATAATGAGATTTGACACTTGCTAAACAGAATAGTAGCTCAAAACGTACAACGGCTTTTAAACTTAATTGAGATTAAGATTTAAGATTGCCTTCTTTTTTTATTTTATCGATAACTTTCATTTAATTAATTCTGTAGAAATATATAGCAGTCCACAGTTTTATAATGCGGCAATATGATATTATATGCACTATTAATTAAAGGCTATAAAATCATTTAATGTTCTTGCTCTTTCTAGTTTATGCAGACAAAATCTAACGGAACTAAAAGGGTACAGCTATCACTTAATTTCCTGTTATTATTGGCCTGACAACATATCACACAACACTCTACAGACAATATTTAAATATTTTAAATATTTTCAGTTGGCTTAGGGTCCTGGCTGAAATACAATCAATGTAAAACTTTAAAGAAAAAGTAAATGAGCAATACACTAGTGTGTCTGCTAAGCAAAAGAAGAATTGTAACTAATAATAGTGCTTCATTCTAGAGGCAAAGTTTATTCTGACATTGGATCAAAGCTGTTCTGTGTAACGGGCCCGAAGGCACAGTAGTAGTAAGGACCAAAGAGGAGACCAACCAGGTTCAAGGTACAAGAGGTTTATCCGGAAGAATAGTCAGGGTACAGGCAATGTCGGTACAGGCAGCAATCAAACGGAGTCGGGAAAACAGGCAGGAATCGGTACACAGAGAAATCAGATAATATATATATAACACACCCAGGAACACAAGGAAATGGAACCTATAATTGGGCAAGGACACAAAGGAAAATGGGGTTTAAATAGTCCAGCCTTTGGCGCCGAAACTTGACGCGCTGACGTCATGACGTTGACGCACATTTCTGACGCCGGCGTCCATTCTGACGCCGGCGTCCATCCTGACGCCGGCGTTCAATCCGAGGGCGACTCGTTTTTGACGCAGTCAAACCAAGGTCAGCAGGAACAGCATGGTGGAGCAGAGGGACGTCCTCCAAGTCGCCATCTTGGACGCCAGGTAAGTCGGATTCCATTACAGTACCCCCCTCCTTAGGGGGGGCCTCAGGACCACCGAGACTAGGAGAAGAGGGAAAAAGTCTGTGGAACTTACGGACCAAGGCAGGAGCATGGACATCCGAATACTTTACCCAGGAGCACTCCTCTGGACCAAAACCCTTCCACTCGATTAGATATTGAAGAGTACCCCTGGAAAAACGAGAATCCAAAATCTGCTTAACCTCAAACTCTTGGTGACCGTCGACCAGGACAGGAGCTGGGGAAGAAGAAGAGGAACAGGGCACAGCAGGCTTAAGCAATGAGACATGAAAGACATTTGGAATCCGCATCTCAGGAGGGAGTTGTAACCGGACAGCAACAGGGTTGATGACTTCAATGACAGGAAAAGGACCGATGAATTTGGGACCAAGTTTGGGTGTAGGAACTTTAAGACGGATGTTTCGAGTGGAGAGCCAGACTTTATCTCCAGGAGCATATTGAGGGGAAGAAATTCTTCTTTTGTCAGCAAACCTTTTCTGCACCAGGGAACTTTTTTCCAGGTTAGAAGCCACAGCAAGCCAGATAGCCATCATGTGGGCAGCTTGATCGTTGGCAGCAGGGACATTGGAGAGAAGAAGGTCCTGAGGAAATGCCAAAGGATTCTGCCCGTAGACACAGAAGAAAGGAGACCTTTGGGAAGAAGAGTGCAAGGCGTTGTTATGGGCGAACTCCGCCCAAGGCAGCAGATCCGACCAATCATCCTGGCACAAGGAGACATGGCAGCGAAGAAACTGTTCCAAGGCCTGATTAACCCTCTCAGCAGCTCCGTTGGATTGGGGGTGGTAGGCAGAAGAAAATTGCAGCGAGATATTGAGGGTTTTACACAGGGATCTCCAGAATCTAGAAACGAATTGCGATCCCCGATCAGAGACAATTTCAGCTGGAAAACCATGGAGATGGAAAATATGATGGATGAAAAGTTTGGAAAGTTCAGGAGCAGAGGGTAACTTGTGGAGGGGAATGAAATGAGCCATCTTGCTGAACCTGTCAATGACAACCCAGATGACGGTGTGTCCAGAAGAAACAGGGAGATCCACAATGAAGTCCATGGCAAGATGAGTCCAAGGGCGCGATGGAATGGGTAATGGAAGAAGAAGACCTTTGGGAGGAGAATGTCCAGTCTTAGAAACCGCACAAATGGTACAAGAAGACACAAAATCCTTGACGTCCTTTCTCATGGAAGGCCACCACACCAAACGAGAGAGGAGTTCGGTAGTTTTCTCAACTCCCGGATGACCTGCTTGTTTAGAACAGTGGACCTGAGACAAAATGGACTGACGACAATCAGGAGGAACAAAGGCAACCCCCAGCGGAATATTATCTGGAGCGGCCGTCTGGGCGGAAAGAAGTTGTGAGGCCAAGGAAGGGAACAGAGCAGCGATGATTTTAGAAGGAGGCAGAATGGGTTCGGGGTCTTCGGAGCAAGGAATCTCGGGAACAAAGTTTCTGGATAGAGCATCAGCCTTCCGATTTCTAGAGCCAGGACGGAAGGTGATGATGAAGTTAAAACGGGAGAAGAATAATGACCATCTGGCTAGTCGAGGATTCAGGCGTTTGAGGGACTGGATAAATTCAAGGTTTTTATGATCAGTAAAGATGGTCACAGGAATAGAAGATCCTTCCAGCAAATGCCTCCATTCTTCCAGGGCTAATTTGACTGCCAATAACTCCCGGTTCCCAATATCATAATTCTGCTCAGAAGAGGAAAACTTTTTGGAGAAGAATGCACAAGGATGAAGCTTGCCATCCGAAGGGGACCTCTGTGACAAGACCGCACCGGCTCCAATATCAGAAGCGTCAACTTCGAGGAAGAAGGGTAGAAGGGGTTCAGGATGTCTGAGAATTGGAGCAGAAGAAAAGGCATTTTTCAGGGATTCGAAGGCTTCCAGGGCAAGAGAGGACCAGTGCTGAGGTTTACCCCCTTTGCGGATGAGAGCAAGAATAGGAGAGATCTTGGAAGAAAAACCTTTAATAAATTGTCTGTAATAATTGGCAAAACCAATAAATCTCTGGATAGCCTTGACACTTGTAGGAAGGGGCCAATCGAGAATTGCAGAAACCTTGGCTGGATCCATCTTGAAGCCCTGTTGGGAGATGATGTACCCAAGGAAGGGAATGGATGACACCTCAAAAGAACATTTCTCCAATTTGGCAAAAAGGTTGTTCTTCCTGAGACGAAGAAGAACTTCTTTCACTTGGGAACGATGTTCCTGGAGATTCTTGGAGAAAATAAGAATGTCATCTAGGTAGACGACCACACTTTGCCCCAATAAGTCCCTGAAAATGTCATTAACGAACTCCTGGAAGACCGCAGGGGCATTGCAGAGACCAAACGGCATTACTAGGTACTCGTAATGCCCATCTCGAGTATTGAAGGCGGTCTTCCATTCGTCCCCTTCACGGATTCGGATGAGATTATAGGCGCCCCGAAGATCCAGCTTGGTAAAAAGATTGGCGCCCCTTAACTGGTCGAAGAGTTCAGAAATTAAAGGGAGAGGGTAACGGTTCTTAATGGTGATTTTATTTAACCCCCTATAGTCTATGCAAGGTCGCAGACTTCCATCCTTCTTTTCGACAAAGAAAAATCCAGCACCAGCAGGGGAGGAAGAAGGACGGATGAAGCCTTTCTGGAGATTCTCCTGGATATAAGATTTCATTGCTGCAGTCTCGGAAGGAGAAAGAGGATAGGTGCGACCACGGGGAGGCATGGAACCAGGAAGAAGCTCGATCGGGCAGTCGTAGGGTCGATGTGGGGGAAGAATCTCTGCAGAGCCTTTATTGAAGACGTCAGCGAATGCTTGATAAGTGGATGGCAGAGAGGAACTTGAAGAAATTGCAGCGACTTTGACAAGAGGCATAGCAGGCAAACAGTTCTGTTGACAGAAAGGACTCCAACGAGAAACTTGTGAGGAAGACCAATCAATGACTGGGTTATGTGTGCACAGCCATGGAAGTCCCAGTACAATTGGAGTGGAAGGGCAGTCAATAATAAGAAAAGACAGTCTCTCCAAATGCATAGTGCCCACCTTAAGAGAGAGTTCTTGTGTAGACAGGGAGATGATAGCTGAAGACAAGGGTCGGTCATCAATGGCAAGGGCCCGGAGAGGATTTGCCAGGGACTGAAGAGGAATGGCATGGTTGGAAGCGAAGACCTTGTCCATAAAGTTTCCAGCGGCCCCAGAATCAAGGAAAGCTTGTAAGGAAATCTGTCGAGGGCCCAGTTGGATCTGTACAGGGAGAAGAAAACGCTGAGCGGAGGAACGAAGAGTGTGGGTAATTCCACCCACGGAAGTTTCCCCAGGCTTGGCACCGGACTTTCTGGGCTTTATGGGGCATTCCAGAGCGGAGTGGGCCTTGCCCCCACAAAAAAGACAAAGTCCTGCAGGTTCTCTGCAAAGTTTCTCTGACTCGGACAGATGATCACGTCCAATCTGCACAAGCTTCTTGGCAAGTTGCGGAGGAGAAACAGGAGAAGAGGAAGTTGCCGGAGAAAGGACGGGTCTCTGAAAGCGAGGAGCTAAAGCAAGTTGAGGCCTTTGCAATTTCCAGGCCCGTTCGCAATCAGCTTGATGTTGCCTCTGCCGGGTGTCAATTTTCACCGCCAAGGAAACCAAATCTTCCCAGGAGGAAGGAATCTCACGGGACACGAGGTCGTTTTTGATCCGCATCGCCAGGCCGTTATAGAAGGCAGCATGATAACTGTCGTTGTTCCAGGATGTTTCGGCCAGCAAGGTACGAAACTCTATGGCGTATTCCGGCACAGAGCGAGTTCCTTGCTGTAACTGGAACAACCGAGCAGAAGCCGAGGCTGACCGACCTGGGGCGTCAAAAACTGTGCGGAGATCCCGGCAGAAAACTTTAGCATCATCTATGACTGGATCCTGCTTCTCCCAGAGTGGGGATGCCCATTCCAAAGCTTTCCCTTGCAGCCGGGAGATGATAAAGCCCACCTTGGCACGCTCTGTGACGTACTGGCCAGGAAGCAAAGAGAATTGGATTTCGCATTGGATGACGAATCCGCGACATGCTTCTGGATCGCCGAAATACAGAGGAGGTGCAGGGATACGGGGCTCAGAGACACATACCGGAGACACAGGAACCGGAGCAGGTGCTTGGACTACAGGCAAGAATACAGACAGCTTTTCCTGGATCGCCATGAGAACTTGGCCGAGATGGGCCTGCTGGGACTCATAGGAGAGCAAGCGTTCAGACAGACCACGGACAGCTTGGCGGATTTCAGGCGAAGTTTGGGTCCCCTCCGCAGGGTCCATGGCCCAATTATACTGTAACGGGCCCGAAGGCACAGTAGTAGTAAGGACCAAAGAGGAGACCAACCAGGTTCAAGGTACAAGAGGTTTATCCGGAAGAATAGTCAGGGTACAGGCAATGTCGGTACAGGCAGCAATCAAACGGAGTCGGGAAAACAGGCAGGAATCGGTACACAGAGAAATCAGATAATATATATATAACACACCCAGGAACACAAGGAAATGGAACCTATAATTGGGCAAGGACACAAAGGAAAATGGGGTTTAAATAGTCCAGCCTTTGGCGCCGAAACTTGACGCGCTGACGTCATGACGTTGACGCACATTTCTGACGCCGGCGTCCATTCTGACGCCGGCGTCCATCCTGACGCCGGCGTCCAATCCGAGGGCGACTCGTTTTTGACGCAGTCAAACCAAGGTCAGCAGGAACAGCATGGTGGAGCAGAGGGACGTCCTCCAAGTCGCCATCTTGGACGCCAGGTAAGTCGGATTCCATTACATTCTGATCACCAAACAAACAGATCTTTAGCCAGTGTGGACACGCTAGTGCTGATCCAAATTAGCACTATTCAGTAATTCAGCTGAATATCAGTAAGCTTTGCAGGCAACTTGTTCTTGCTTAGTCAATTGTGCTTTGGTATGTGATGCAGATAGATCATATTAAACCCTTTAAAAGTCAATGTTTATATTTACACACAGAATGTCTCAGAGATGTAACCAAGCTGAGATGCCTTTTTTATCTTACAGTTCGAGGTGCTGAAACAGTTCTTGGAAGGAGGTGGGGACATCCTTGTTATGCTGGGTGAGGGAGGAGAGTCCAAACATGACACCAACATTAACTTTTTACTGGAGGAGTACGGCATTATGGTGAACAATGGTAAGATTAAGGGCATTGACACACGAGATTCTTTATCACCCAGAGGGAAATCTCCTGCCCCATCACATTAGTTGGAATCACCACATGTAAAACACATTACATTTGTCGATGCCAGCTAATCGCTTAAAAATGCCTCCTTCTGCATTGTCATGTGATTGCCCAGGGTGACTGCGTGTAATGTGTTTTACAAGCAGTGATTCCAACTAATGTGAAGGGGCAGGTATTGTCCGGTGCTTCATGAAGTGTCACAGGACCCTTATAGATAGGTGAAGGTCTTGGGCTCGGTAGCCCCTGTTGTTTCATGTCTCTGTGTAATGATTTACAAAATGTATACTTGGCATTGTTATAAACCAAATTATAGTTAGAGGATTTATAATCCCATAACACATTGTCCAACTCACCATTTTTGCATCTGAATTTTCTCTCCCCTCCTGCAATGAAAGATTCTGTTGTACGAAATGTTTACTACAAATACTTCCACCCTAAAGAGGCACTCGTTTCCAATGGTGTACTGAATCGGTAAGCAAAATAATAAGCTGTTCTTTTAAATGCACATTTGAATGCAAATGAGTTTAACAAATTGAAAATAAACTGTATTACTTTGGAATTATGTCTGTAATCTACCATTGATAGGGTGGCTGGAGAACAGTCTTCCTGTCATTTACCAGCATAGCCCTGATATCCATGTTTGGGTAAAAAAATGGCAGGGTTAACTAAGCAGTTATATTTTGGGTTGTCCCTCAACAGATATGGGACTATATGATTTCAAAAAAGCACAAGTCGCTGTAAAGAAAAATACAACTGCAGATTTCATATGTATTTGTGTTGGTTATCTTAAGCATATCCACTGTTCATTACGGGGTGTAGCCAGCTTGTCTAGATTTTTAGTGTACAGTGGTATCAGCAGGGATGTTATGTTAGCTCTTTTACTTCTTCTAATTAGATAGGCTTCTTCATAAGCGTCGTTTTAGATTTCCCAAGTCGCCTGAAGTGAGGAAACTTCAAGCTACTACTGAAAACCGAAGCGATGCTAATGCTATCCTGCAGGCGATTCACATTCTTGCCGGTAGAAACGTATTTCGGGGAAGATTTATCACAGGCAACTAAATCTCCCGGTGTGCCACCATCCTAAAGAAGTGTGACTTTGTGCAACTAAATGCGAAACAAGTTTTGCAAAAAGACAAGTTTTGTTCACAGTTCATTTTTTCTTAACTTAAAATATACAAATTTGGGCTCAGCTTTGGTTTGTTTTTTGGCTGAATCTTTTGTGAAGGATTCAGTATTCAGGCAACATTGGACATTTTGGTTCAATAAATCCTTAAAAAAGGTAAGGATATGTGGTTATCTGAGAGTGTTACTTAAGCTGGCCATAGACGCAACAATCCGATCTTACGAATTGTGGATTCGTACAATGTGTGGAGAGTCCCGACATTTTTCGTCCGGCGTAGATCGAACGTTTGGTCGATCGGACAGGTTAGAAAATTTCTGTCGGCTGCCGGTAATATCTCTGCGTGTATTGCCGATCGTACCATTTTCAGTGGGAGACTGTCACTAGATTTGTCTATTGTACGATTGCTGTCAGGGGCAGAACATCGGCTGATCTGTTCTTTAACTACTTTATTTGGTCGGAATGGTAAGACTTTGATCTGAATGGTTAGTGACAGGTCGGGAGATGGGAAAGTCCGATTGTACAATGATTCGTACGATCGGATCTTTGTGTCTATGGCCAGCTTTACTTTACCAAAAAATCTATTACAGTCTAAATATTTGTCCTTTTAACAGGGAGATCAGCAGAGCAGCTGGAAAGGATATGTCCATGATTATAGATGATGACAGCACCGGAAGCAACTCCAAGTAAGTTCTAAAAACTGGAATTCACTTTCATTATTTTTAGAGGCGCATATATATTTTGGATACATCTTGTCATAATTCCATGCAGTGTGCATATATATTATTACCAAAGTAAATAGGGTTATGCCGTATATTTTCCTGCAGTGTCATAACCCTCTCTCATGCTGTTCTGCAGGGCCTTAACATTTGTTTACCCATTTGGTGCCACACTAAACATCATGAAGCCAGCCATTGCTGTTCTGTCCACAGGATCTGTTTGCTTTCCACTGAACAGGCCCATAATGGCTTTCTACCAAAGCAAGGTAACTTTCCACTGATCCTTTATGTAAATTCTATTCTTTGTGTAACTGCCTAAAGTTATTTTCTAACTAAAAGTGCCATTAGCTTAAAATATTGACGCTAACCGGAAGCTCCTTTAGAAAATCAAAAAACAATGACACTAAAACACCTCAAAGAAACCCTTAACAATATTCTAGCATGACCTCTACTGTTCGTTTTTTAGAATTGTGCAATTGTGTGCTTCCCATACAGCAGGGAAATATTAAAATAGCCTGCAACAGTATGTGCATTAAAAATGCAGCCATGGGTGAATAAGGATTATGAATAATTATGAATAGTCACTTATCCACCCTTGGCTGTGATTGTAATATCTTCAGTACCTTCAACTTTTTGTTCTGTACACTTTTTCCTGAGCTGCACATGAAGAAGCACATATCAAGGGTCGAAATTCCCATAAACTCCCATAAATTCGACCAATCTAAATTTATTAATAAAATAGAATTTTCTCAGCTCGGACTCATTGAATTGACCCGAAAACTCGAATCGAATTAGAAAAACTCGATTCAAGTTTTTTTTTTCTCCAAAAAAAACTTGAATGTCCGGAAGGCTGCAAACATCACCAAATTGATCCCTAGACCATACCAGAGTATGATAAATCTTGAAATTCGAATTTGAATTAAAGCTCAAATCGAGTTTGGATAATTCACAATTTGAATTTGAGAGCTTTGACAAATTTTTTTATAAAATTTGAATTTTCACTTCGACCCTTAATAAATCTGCCCCTAAATGTTTGTGTGTGAGGGCCCTTAGAGGTTCTTCAAAAAATGTATATTCTGGTGAACTATTTAGCTGCTTCACTGAATATTTTCCTCCTTTAGATGCATGGTGGTAAACTTGCTGTCTCGGGCTCGTGTCACATGTTCAGTGATAACTATCTGGACAAGGAAGAAAATGCAAAGATACTGGTTTGTAGCATACTAGCGACTTATTGCAGGGTGGGTTATTGAAAAAATACTGACCTATTCTTTATATGTAGTGCTGGAATAATGTTCCACTACAAGGTGCCACATAAGGCTTTGAGTGGGTCTGTTGATCCCAATGTGGCTACAGAATGCCCTGGGAGATATCCTGCCTGGTGACCCAATAAAAGCTAACTAGTCATGAAGCCTTAATATGGATTGGATTGTTACATTTGCTGTTTGAGGTGCAATTTCATAATTTGTGGATTGTTGCTTTTTTGTTGTTGCATGTGACAGGATGTGCTAATGCAGTGGCTCACTACTACTGATATCAACCTGAACCAGATTGATGCAGAGGACCCTGAAGTAAGTATGTGCAGAAGTGATACTGAGATTAACGTAAAGAGAACTAGGGTAGTGGAGATCGGTAACTCTGTTTAGTGAACTTGTTTGGTAGGACATATGCCAGCAATATCATCAGATTCATGGTATAGGTGTCATTCATCCTAGGACCGGTGATGGTATACTCGCCAGTACCAGAATAACAGTCAATCTGTTATGTTTTCATTGCAGATTTCGGATTACACCATGCTACCGAACACCCAAAAACTCTCCCAGCAACTGCGAGTTTGCCTGCAGGAAGGAGATGAAGTCCCTCGGGACTTTACCACCCTATTTGACATGAGCATCTACCAGCTGGACACTTCCTCTCTCGCCAAAGTTATTAAGTAAGATCCAACTTACTTTTTCTTTTTGTTATTTAGCTGTTGCTCAGTAAAAACTTGAAGCAAGGGATGCTGGGAGTTTAGCCAGTCCAGCAGATGGATGTGTGCAACTCTGCATTCTTCTCCTCTTCTTTCTATATCTCACTCATTAGTTTCTTGTTCAGTGTGCCCAGCTTAATTAGTAACGCATATATCACAGGCCTATATACTTTATTCAGAAAACAATACAAAGCCGTTATTTTCCAAAGCATTTTCATTTGTAAGGGTAGGATCTCCACAGGGACATAATAGCCATTGGCTATTTGCTCTTTCTCTGAATCACAGATCATATGAACAACTGAACGTGAAACATGAGACACTACAACTCATCCAGCCGCAATTCGAGACTCCTCTTCCGGCACTTCAACCAGCTGTAAGTAAGATCCTTGGGCATCAATTGCCTAGACACATGCCATATAACAAAGGGGTAAATATGTTCATGGCAGGTACATAAGTGGGTATTTATTTTGATTCCCTTGGACCTGTTTGGGCATTAATATGTCTTACTAAGGATTTATATTTACTGTATGTCTTTCTTGCATATTACCCATAGAACTCAGTTTTCACTGTTTGCTTTGGTAAATGAATACCAGCAGTAAACACTGAGAATATAAAAATTATTATTATTTTTTTTTTTTTTACAAATACAGACGTAGATCCCATTAATAAACACACTAAGGGCAGATTTATTAAAGTTTGAGCTGTTTTTTTCCACGAAAATTCAAATTTCTCTGTTCTCTGGACAGATGGACCTTAGGGTTTAAGCTCCATCCTCCAGGAGGCAGGACTCTTATTAATTAATTCTAAAGGGGCGTGTCTGTGTATCCTGCTTAATTCCATACACTGTACTTATTCCAATCAGTTTTTTAAGTGTCCTGCAACCAGGAGAATGGACAACGCTCTCATAGAGAAGTCTTTTAGTCAAAACATACACATTATGGACAGCAGGGGCAACTCAGCAGGAGTAAACCTTGCATCCCAGATGGTAGCCCCCTATGAGTGCAACTCCTAACACCAGAGGAGAGTTCTATCAGACAGCCACAGGGTGAAGGGTGCAAGTATGAGGCAACATTTTTGTTAAGGGAAGCTGCCTCACGATCCTCACTCACTATGAACACTCCACAGAAAGCTAACAGGCACCACACGCCAGGGCTGACACCTCAACTACCAGCACAGAAACACAGAGAGGGTGACAGACAGTGAGCAGCCATACTCCACACACCTGCTTAATCCACAGTTTCCTACTGTGAGATGGCAGAAGGTAACACAGGGGTTTTATTCCCCAGGGCGGGGGGGAAAGCCCTAGCAGTAGCACAAAATGCCAGTCAAAGTTTTCTGGGATTCAGAGCAAGCTGCTGTGCAGAGCCTGCTCAGGGGGATAAGGAATGCCTCCTATTCAGGTGCACACAGGGCTGCCATCAGGGGCAGACAGGGGGGAGAGTTGTTTTTTGTTTTTTTACTGTGTGGCGGGGGGCGGACCTGTGGGGTGGGGAGGGTGGACCTGTAGGTGGGGCTTGCGGTGGGCGCAGCCCAGGGGGACAAGGAAATTTTGTCATATGGCGGTCCTGGGTGCACAACCCTAAACAAAACCTACCTCTGGTGGGGAACTCAGAATTGCAGGGCACTTCCCAGGACACAGGGGGAAACTCCACACAAGAGGCCCAACTTTGGGCGATTCAACTTTCTCAATCGTTGGCTTCCGTGCAGGGACTCCCAGCCATTGCTTACAATCTGGGCAAGGTATTTTCCAAACTGAGCCACAAGCACATGGGCAAGCGCAAGAGAGCAGACAGCCCTAAGATTGATGCTGCTTCACATAACATACCTGATGCCTTATCAGCAGATCAAAACTCTTCCTAGTCACAAGGCAAACTCCCTCCATCCGATGCATCTTCAGAAGTATAAGAGATCCAGGGGGAGAGCAAGGATAAAGACATACCACATGACATTGAGGGCATTATTAAGGGAGTCAAAATTCTTTTGATTTTGGCTCTAAGAAATCGCTCACATCACTTCCATTCAAGTGACAACGGTTATTTGGTGAAGAATTAGAAAAGACATTTCTCAAGCGACATAGGGGAAGAGCACATTTCTCCCCCAATCAAAAAGTAGAACAACCACTACCTTTAGACGAGTAAGGTTTTTTCAAGGCCAAACGGGACGTTTTCTTCTAAGAAGCAACTTACTGCAAAGGTCACAATTTCGCTCCAAACCAAGTGATAGGGCACGAGCAACATGGAAGACTAACAAGCCCCACAGCAAGCCTACAAATGACAAATCGATGACAGCCTGATGGGGCACTCCCTCTAAAATCAAGGGAACTAATAGGGGGTGAGTTAAAGTGATTCCGGGAGGCATGGATCTGCCACACTTGATGCCTGGGTCAAAGAGACAGTATCGAAAGGTTATCACGGCTACTTCACTATTCCCCCTTAACAAATTCTTCATGTTCAGAGTCCCCTCCAATATCATCAAGGCTCAGACCTTCGTAGACTGCATCACCAGTATGGAGCAGTCGGGAGTAACAGTGGCAGTTCCCTCACAAGAGAGATGCTCAGGATTTTATTCAAATCTCTTCATGGTCCTGAAGAAAGATGGGTCGTTCACATAGATGGGGAGCGACATAGAACAATCTGTCAGCACAAGGAATGTGGTCTCCAGAAGAGTCCAAACTTCCAATAAATATACTGGAACTAAGAGCAGTAAGACTGGCACTCGAACAATGGTCGTAGCTGCTTCAGACAACACCAGTACTGGTACAAAGCGAAAATGCTACAACTGTGGCGTACATAAATTGGCAGGGAGGAACCGGCAGCTAGCGGCCCTAGTAAAGGCTCAACAAATCCTACACTGTGTGGAAGCCAACAAGGTGAGACTATCCACAATCCACATACTCGGAGTATCCAACACAAAAGCAGATTACCTCAGCTGAAACCGATTAGACGCAGGCGAATGGGAGTTGCACCTGGAAGCGTTTGCCGAGCTAGTGTATCACTGGGGACAACCACAGATAGATCTTATGTCTTCCAGAGCCAATTGAACAATCCCAAGTATTTCACCCAATGTCGGGATCATACAGCAGCAGGAATGGATGCAATGACACAGAACTGGCAATTCAATCTATCTTATGTCTTCCCACCGCTTCTGATGTTATCTCTGTATTAGACAGAGATAACTGAACTGTATTAGACAATCACAGTTCACATTAATTGTGGTGGCACCATACCGGCCACGGAGGACTCGGTTCTCAGATCTGCATGACATGTCGATAGATCAACCAATACGATTAACCCCCAGGGCAGACCTTCTCCTTCAAGGGCCTATAGCCCACCCCAATCTGGGTATATTCCTTTTAACGGGATGGTTGTTGAAATAGCCATCTGGCGGAAACCAGGACTATCAGTAGAGGTCATTACTACCATGCCGAAAGCCCGCAAACTGACATCCAAATCCTACCACAGAATATGGCACTAATACCAGAACTGGTGCATTAATCGGGGTCTGCCCTTCCTACAACTCCAAAATTCCTAGGATATTGTCCTTTCTGCAGAGGGGACTTCAATTAAACCTAAAGCTCAGCTCTCTAAGGGTCAGGGCACACAGGCAGATTCAGGGAGATTGCTCGCGACAAATCTCCTATTCTTCAGGATGACTAATCTCACCGAACTGACTCCCCTGCCTTCCAGTCGGCTAAAATCGAAATCACCGGCGGGATGGCACTTGGCGCGATTCGTTTTCTGAAGTTGCCCGATGTGGAAAATGAATCACGCTGAGTGCCATCCCAGGCCGGCAATTTACGTTTCAGCTGGCGGGAAGGCAGGGGAGGCAGTTCGGGGAGATTAGTCTGTTAATTGGCTCATGTGACCTAACAAGTACAGTTTATTTGGTATGTTTGTGTACACAGTGAATCCTACGATCCCAGGGAGCGGCCTTTATTTTTTAAAATGGCCATTTTCTATTTATGATTACCCAATGGCACATACTACTAAAAAAGTTTATTATTAGGAAAATGGTTTATTTATATAAAGCAAGGATTTACATATGAACTGTTTTATGCCATATCTTTTTAGAGAGACCTACATTGTTTGAGGGTATAATTTTCCTTTAAGTCCCCCAGAGACAACAGAGAAAACAAGATATTTGATACTCACAGTTAGATTTGTTGATAGGGGGACACAGGGCTTTCTGCCCTTATGAGGATTGTTGACCTTGTTGGTCTAGGTGGGAATATTCCTTCTGATTATTGTTCTGCCATTTAGTTATTGGTTTTATTCAGTTATTATAGCAGTATCTTTGGTACAAACTGATTGGAATAAGTACAGTGTGTGGGCTTAAACTGGATATCCAGACACACCCCTTTAGAATTAATTAATGTGTCCTGCCTCCTGGAGGATGGAGCTTAACCCCTAAGGTCCCTGTGTTCCCCTATCAACTACAGAGAAACACAGATTTAACAGTGAGTATAAAAACCTTATTATTCAAGTTTTATTTTGGGGGTCAAAACTCACATTTTTGTGTTAAAAACAAAAAATCTGGAGTTATTCAAGGTTTTTTTTCTTTTTTAAAAACTTGAATATTCAAGATTCATTATACCCGACCCTGGAAATCGCTTGATTCCAAAAATACACCTCCTAAAACCTGTTGAGGTCATTTAGAAGACAATGGCAGAGGTCCCTTAAACCATTTGAAGAGGTTAACAGCCTGCATGATGTTTGAGTTTTTTTTCTGAGGGTTTTGGCTGAAAACTCAATTCAAGAACTCTATTCGATCGGTTTGAGTTTTTGTCCGCGGAAGACTCGATCGAGTTTTTCGGGGGTTGCAGGAATCAAACTCGCACATTCAGCTTTTTGCCATTCGAGATGAGATACCCCCTATGACACCTATTCCAAATTGAGTAAATAAACCCCTGCGCGCAGTTTAACATGCAATTTCTCCTGTTTTTCACATGTGGAATTTTAGGGTTCCTTACATGCAATCTATACTAGTAACATGGCTGACATTTTTGGATGTTTTCACAGCACCTAGACTTGGTAGATTCCAACCTGCCCTAAGACTGCTAATAGCTTTTGTTCCTTTACAGGTATTCCCTCCTTCATTCCGCGAGCTTCCAGCTCCGGCACTGGACCTGTTTGACCTGGATGAGAACTTCTCCTCAGAGAAAGCCCGTCTGGCTCAGATCACAAACCGATGTGAGTGCTCTAGTTCCACAGCACTTTCCTAGTTCTGCACGCATAATCAGTATAGCCAGGGCCACCATCAGTGGGTCACAGGGGGGACAGTTGTCCCGAGCCCGCAGGATTTTGTGTCTAAGGGGGGGCCCGGCCATGCTTCAGTTACTTGATTAGCCGGGCCCCCCTGTCTTCAGCGTGCTGCACAGCAGCTCTGTGCATGGAAGATTTTTCTCCTATTAAGATTTGCTGTAACAATCATTGGTCCTTTAAGAATAAGTCATGTTAAATCTGCATTGGGATTGGATCCCCTTATCAAGTAAGTGAAGCATGGCCGGGCCCCCCTTAGACCTAAAATCCTGGCAAGCAATTCTTTGAAAAATTTGGGGGGATCTGGCCAATTTTTTTTATACTTTTTATAACTTGTGGGGGGGAGACCATCATTTTTTTTTTACTTGCAGGTGGGCCCCTGATCACCAATTATTTTTTTTTAACTTATAGGGGGGCCCTGATCACCAATTATTTTTTTTTAATTTGTAGGGGGGCCCTGACCACCAATTTTTTTAAAACATTTTTATGGGGGGCCCTGGCACCACAGTTTTTTTTAACTTATAAGGGGGCCTGACCATCAATAGCTTTTTATAACTTGTGTGTGTGTGGGGGGGTTACCTTTTTTAGCACTGATGTCTATGTGGTCTTTTAACTGTAGTGTGGAGTTGGCGGGATCTGGGGTGGGGCTTGGGGGCTGGGGTGGGCGGGGCCCTGAACATTTTGTTGTACGGGGCCCTGTGATTTCTAATGGCGGCCCTGAGTATAGCCAAAATCCAGTTTTATAAATTTTATAGCCTTCCTTTCCTCAGAACAGCAAACTCCCTCCACAAACCTTCCTTAAGGTCTGTATTCATTCTTGCCATTTCTTCTAGGCACAGAGGATGACCTGGAATTTTACGTGCGCAAGTGTGGTGATATCCTAGGGGTGACCAGCAACCTACCCAAAGAGGATCAGGATGCCAAACACATTCTGGAGTACATATTCTTCCAAGTTGTGGAATTCAAGAAACTCAATCAGGTATCAGGAATATTTGAGTATGTGCATTAGGTGTCAGAATGGGAGAGTGACATACAAGGTTATTAGCATAAATAATGTTCATTATGTACAGTATGTACAGTATAATGAAAGGCAGAATTACCAATTATCCTTTCTGCCACAGATTAAACCAAGCAGTTCCTAACTGACATTTCTCTTATAACTTATAGGCTAATGCTAGACAGCAACTACGCAGACATTTGCCTTCTCTCCTGCCTGTACCTGAAATCGTTGTGTTGCTCTGGAGCAGACACTCTTGGCTGATTTTGTGAGAGTTTTCATTCTCACGTCGAAATCAGCGTGAGTGCGTGCACCCAAGCTGACACAATGGTTCTGAGTGCAGGCAGAAAATGAAGCTAATGCCCGCATAGGGGCTGATTTTTGGCCTGTGTATTTCAGCAGGCCAATTTCCCCCTGGCATTAGCCATATGGTTATACCATGTGACAAATTTAAAGGAGAATCCAACCCTTAGCTAAAATAACCCCTACACCCATACCCTACATAGACCCTCCTTCCCCCAGCCTAGCTGCTACCCCGGAGAAATGGCCCTTTCTTTTTACTTACCCCTTGGTGCAGATTCAGGGATCACAGTCACAGCAGCCATCTTCCGGGTCTATGGTAACCTGAGACTGAGACCAGCGAAGCGGCGCATGAGCAATTTCCCTGTTTGCGACAGCTGCGCATTCAGTGAAATAGACAAGAATTGCCAACAGAAATTGGACAGAAATTGCCAAATAGCTGGAAGAAGATACGAAGACCCGGAAGATGGCTGCCGTGAACTGCGATCCCTGAATCTGCACTGAGGGGTACGTAAAAATATAGGGGCATTTCCCCCCGGGTTAGCAGCTAGGCTGGGGGGGGAGGAGGTAGGGGGGTCTACATAGGGTAGGGTTTTTTTTAGTACGGGTCGGGCACATGGGCAGATATGGGGAGATTAGTCGCTAGGCGACAAATCTCCACTTCTTTTGGGTGACTAAGCACCCCTATCTGCCTTCCGCCGGCTAAGATGAAAATCACCTGGGGGCAGGCACTCGGAGCGATTTGTTTCCCAGAGTCGCCCGTAATTGCCTCACGAGGAAACTTCGGGCGACTTTGGAAGGCAGATTGGGGAGATTAGTCACCCCGAAGAAGAGAAGATTTGTTGCCTGGCGACTAATCTCCCTGAATCTGCCCGTGTGCCCTGACCCTTAAGGGTTGAATTCTCCTTTAAACAAAATCATGAGTGAAGTTTGTAGCACATAGTTAATAGGAGTAGTTCCCAGTATGTGTGTTTTGCTTTCACTAACTGATATATCAGAAGAGATTTGCTGGGTAAGTGAAAGGGTTCTTTCAATGGTCATTTATATGTGATTCTCTTCTGTGCCTGTGATCCCACTTATATTATCTTTGGAATTCTATTCAGTAGATGGTGTACAGGTTACTGTTACAGGCCTGTATGGGAAGAAAAGTTCAGATTCACGTCATATCACAGTATGTCAGCTCCCACTCAGTTTTAAAGACTAGAAGAAAAGAAGTGCATATATTTAGCATTTAAAGTAACAGTGTTGTTTTGATATTTGATACAGGAACACGACATGGACACAAGCGAGGCTGGCTTTCAGAGCATCTGAGATTCACTTGTTTACCTCCTCAATGGTAGCGTCGAGCCAATGGCCAAAAAAATCAGATCGCCTATCATTTATTTATTGATATTTTTGTATTTTATTATTTTTTCAATATCAGATAATCTTTGTTGCGTTTAGTTTGTACAGAAAGAGCGCAACTGCACAGGAAGAAAATTAAAAATATCTTTATATAAGACAAAGCCCTATCTTTTTGTTTTGTTTTTTCTATATATATCTTGCATACTTTGTGTGTATTAGAGGCATAAAGTAAATAAATTACATGTTCACCCCAGTTACCCCAAGCATAAATATAGCTCCACATCTGTGATTGCTTCTTAGGTTGATTGACCACATCTTTTTTTTCAGTACCCATAGCCATTCGATTGTGCTATAACCCCCTATCGAAAATTCAGCCAGGGCTGTAACCCTACACAAAGTATAGGGTTTACTCTTTTTGCACAACTCTGCAGGAAAATCGGAGATTTTACAGTCTCTTTGTTGGCTTTGACATATGAACATAATTGAAAGGGAATATTTAAATAAGACTTGCACAGATATACACATTTTTATGGATTCGAGCTCTCAAGGCAAATATTGTAGCTGCCACTAATAAGCATAAATAAAAATAAGCAGCTAAATATGATGGTGAGAACTCTGTTGCACTATGCCTTCCATATCCTGTTACCCAGGCAGAAGATAAATCCTACTTATAATCAGGGTGTGATTTTTTTTTTTTTTTTCTGTCGAGCTTGGAAATCCTCTTTACTGCTGCATGGACTAGCATAGGGACGTTGCATTCTTATGCAAATGATTTAGCTGCTAAGTAACCACTTCACAGTCACTGCCTCCAGGGCTTATGAAAACACCAACCGTCTCTATTTGCTATGTATTCTGATAAACACCATAGCATTTTATTATATGCCTCGAAGGCAACTTTCAGAGACATAAGGTACAAGTAATTTTCCTGAATGTGCCGGGATTCTTTTGTCTTTTGAAAGCAGTATATTTATATGCAGTCTGGTCACAGAATATCCTTATATTTTTGAATGGGAGTATACCTTTTTCTGTACACTCTGAATCCTGCGATTAAGCATTGCTTGAATGGCTACACTTATGAGATAAGATGAAGGACAATATGCATAGGCTGTCTATCTTGTAAAACCAGATATTGTGCCTCAGAAGGTATTGCTCCTGCTTTTCTGTACAGCTCATACCTTGCCTCAGTGGAGGAGCATGCTGATGTAGCAAGCCTTATCTCTAGATTGCTGCATTCATCTGCACAGTGACCACCACAGATGGTTTGTGGGATTGCAGTCACAGCTTTTTGTCTGAAAGTTCCAGTCGTACGGAATGCATATTAGGACATTGTCAGGGGAAATCCATCTCCTGTATGCAATCTCCTATGCTAGAGGAATGCAACGTTGCCTGCTTTTACACTCACCCCCTCCTCAGCCATCCGTCCTGGGTCCTAGCTTCTCCCTCCTCAGCCGTAGCTCAAATTTGATTGCTCCAAATAAAAAACCTAAAAACGCCTATTGGCTAAAAGGAATGGCAAGAAAAAGTAACTAATCAGGGCTGAATATGCGCACCCTGAGGAGTGAGGGGCAAGAGCTGACTGAGGAGGGAGAAGCTAGGACCCAGGAAGGATGGCTGAGGAGGGAGGAACGAGGTGTGACATCAGCTTCAGAGGATGGGTGAGTAAAAAAGCATGCCATGTCGCATTCCAGGACAGCGCATGTAAGACAACAATGTCCTCTGACAATGTTCTAAAATGCGTTCCGTGCAGTCGCTCTTCTGATCGTATATGCCTTAGACCCTCATCTAATATACACAGTAACTTTAGCTGGAACACTACTCCGTTTAAGGAGTTGAAAGCATCACGTCCAAGGGATTTTAGCAGTGGCTATTGACCAGACCTTTAAATCAAGGTTTCTGCACACTAGATCATGTATGGAAATGGCACTTGCCAGGGTGTTGCTTGAGAAATACCAGTAACGCTGCACTGGCACAAAACCAGGTTAAAGGACATGTAAACCCACCCCACAATTAAAAAAAAAAAAAAAAAAAGATACAGAAAGCAAAATAGGGAGGGGGGGTGGACAAAGTTTAATCGACAACTCTTGATTTAAAAATGATATATCGGTTTACAACAGGGGTGTCCAACCTGAGGCCCAGATTGAACTTCTGCCAATCCAGGAAACGTCATGCTGCGCATCTACCCGGTCGCTAATTGTGCGCTTTAAATTTTACATGGGGTGTGCGGCTTCCTAGAGCAGGAAAAGCAGTTAAGTGAGCATTCAGTTACTTACAAAGGCAGGTAAGCATTCTTCAGCAGTATCGCCCACTATGCTAGGGATATATGCAGCGATTACATTTGTGAGCAACTTTTCTCAAGAATGAACACACTAAAATTAGAACCAAATTATCTGATGAGCACCTTGAGAATTCACCGAGAATTGCAACTACTTCTATTCAACCAGTTATTGAAATCCCACTAGATTTATGATGCCCTCTTTTCTTTTACAATAAAATAAATCAAAAGTTAGTGTTTGTGTGTATTTAGAGTGTGGCCCTAGAACATTTTTTCTTCTTCCAATGTGGCCCAGGGAAACCAAAAGTTTGGACACCCCTGGTTTACAACTTGTCCTTTCTATGACATTGACGTTACATCTAGCTTCATCTACTCAAAGTTTGATATCCCAATCATTTCAACTTTGAAATTATCTAGCCATTGCTTCCATATTAATCTATACAGAGTTCAAATTATTTCCATATTAATCTATACTGAGTTCAAATTATTTTGAATAAGAAGTGATTTCTTCTAGTCTCTTCTACCAAGTTTATCCATTCACTTTTTATGAGGGGGGGGGGGAATCAGAGCAAGTGCTGCCCAAAAGAGGTAGAAGTTTATTCTCCATCATAATTTTTTATAAATCTGAAATAAATCAAAAAATGTAATCAGTAAACAAGCCTCTTTAAATAACTGCCACTCTGCTTATAAAAAGGTAAACAGTAAGGCTGCAGCATCCCCTTTAATCACTTAGAATTCCTTCTCCTCCTTTAACCCACTCTGCCCCCTCCCTCAGGAATTTGTTGGCCAACAAGCATGCTCAGTTCTGCTCATCTCACTTAACACACCCTCCAGTCTAACAATGAAGAGATCGCATTGCTGGTTCCAATACAAACTCTGTCTAATCACATTTTTTTTCTCCTAACCACCTCTCCTGAGCTCAGCAAATGGAGGGGGGGGGGTATATATGCAGTACAAATGATGTGGCTTGGGAAGGTGGCTCAAACTATATACATGGTCGGAAAAATGTAGGCTTTACATGTCCTTTAAGGAAACTGATGTGAACCTCCCCTTTAGCAGTGTTATGTATACTTTAGGCAGGATCCCACCTTACCTCTAAAGTTTAACATTGAAACACTAGGGCCATGGAACTAGAGGGAAATGATTGGACACCATTTTAAGCAACACACAAAACTGTGCCAATAGATTATGCTTTATTTAAATTACATACAAAATCTTATAGAAAAGACAAACAATTGCTGCAGGAAGCAGTGTAATTTTATAGCGTATTGAGAAATATTCTAGTTCAGAAGGTATACAAAACCAGGCATTGAGGTCAAGTAACTGCTGCTTTCACCACAAGGATTAGGTGGTCATCTCCAGCTGCCACTCTGCTCCCACCTCATCAGCAGACAAATGGAAGTTATGGAGCAAGGGGGTGTTTGAGGTAACTTGGATTTCAGAGGCACTAAGTTGGCGTTGGTAGCGGAATGGCTGTAAATAGGAGCGCCCCACATCCTTATGCGTGATCCCAACCCACTGGTTACATTGAGAAGCTGGAACCTGTGGATTTGGAGGTTGGTCTCGATCAGAACCACTAACGTACCTCAAATCAGAGACAGAAACATCCAGAGTTGGCGTGTTCTCTTCTAATGCAGAGTTAATCTCTGAGAGCTCCCATATTGGTGGGGCAGAAGGCTTCTGTACACCTACAGCCTGGACCACCATCTCTGAATCTTGTAGTTTAGGTACTTGGATGTCCACACATATTGCATCAGTGGTCTCTTCCTTATAGGGAGTTGACACTTTGGCGCCATAGAATACCCCAACTATAGAGTTACTTAGTGGTTCTGGGGCTAAAGTGGACAGTTCAAACACCTGACCATCGGGTGGTGGTAGAGGAGACCTGCTTAGGCATGGCAGGATTTCCTCAACGGTCAGTCTCTGCTTCCCTCCACTTACAAGAGGAGTGGACTCAGAAACCTTAAGCAGGAATGGCGACCCCCCAGACTTTGGACGGGTTCTATGATCAAGCTGTTCAATCTGTGAGGAACAAGGAGAAGAGCTACCCTGAGCGGTGGCCACAAATCCCAAGTCCATGATCTCTGTTAACGTGAGGTTGGAGCTGGACATCAAGAAACTGATAGCACTGCTGTCCCAGCTGATAGACATCTTAGGGGTTTCTGCCAAACCTAAGAAGCAAAATGTGGTAGGGTATTAGGTATGTTAAGACACCCATGATTATGTAATGTGTATAAATGGGCCACACGCATACATTTGGCAAATGGCACTTTAGAGACAGTCCTGTGATCCATCAGTTTCCTTGTCACATCAATAGGCTCATATCAGATGTGCTAATGGCCATAGTTGCCTCTTACTTTCACAAAGTGTCTCCACATCAAATACAAAGCAATCTGTATACCCACCCCAACATCTACCATAAAGGGCATATTTACCAAGAGATCCAAGTTTAACGGATCAGTAGTAGGTCTGGCAGAAATATATTTTATGCAATGCAGTTAGTATGGATAACAGTTTGCTTAAAGCCAGGATGAAACAGGCTCCAGTAATTACTATACAGTAGGGCAACAACTATATTCATGATATTCCTATAGGACTCCCAGTAACACTTCTGGCAGCTCTACTCCAGAGGCACCTATGCAGGAGGAACTACACAGATCCACTCCAACTTATAGTAGGTTATTGAAAGGGGGAAGGAATGAGCAGAAGGGCGTGCTTTGTAGCAAGCAGCTGGTAGGCGACTTTGGGAATAAAAGATTCATTCATGCATGGAAGATAGTATAGTACATCAGCCAAGCCATTCTCAGTGGGCTCTAGACCTGCAACAATGCTCAGGCAAACAAAGCAAAGTTTATCTCTGCTCAATAACCCATAGCATTAAGTCAGTTCGGATTGGCTTAGTGCAGTTAAAATATCACGTACCAACCCCAGAGAGTTCAGAAGTCACTGCAGGTGCATCACATTTAAATTGAAATGTTACAAACACCTGTTGTGTGAGAAAAACTAACAATTATTAGTGGAGGTCTGTGTCCAAACTACACAGTGGGGGATTACACTGGGGGTGTGGATATACACACGCGTTACAACCTATTTACCTCCTTACAATAAATATTACAAATATACGTTTATATTAAATTATAGAATTTATACCAATTGGGATTTAAATGAATGGTAAGTGAGAAACTGTGTGTGTCAGCAGCACCCTTAGGGCTCTTACTCACTGGCGTTCTGACCTGCGCTCCCCTGCGTTCCATTTTTTGGCGTTCAGCCGCAGGGGAGCGCAGGAATAGACGCATGTCATTATTTCAAATGGGGCTGTACTCACTCAGACGCGTGTAGGCGCCGAACGCAGGTTGAGACGCAACATGCTGCATTTTTTCTGCGTTCGGCGCCTACACGCGTCTGAGTGAGTACAGCCCCATTTGAAATAATGACATGAGTCTATTCCTGCGCTCCCCTGCGGCTGAACGCCAAAAAACAGAACGCAGGTTAGAACGCCAGTGAGTAAGAGCCCTTATACAACAACCCAGTATATAAAACATTAATAAAGCCTATTAAACCCCAAACAAATGACGATTGACACACCACCATTCCCTCCCTCCCCCCCTCTTACCTTTCTTTTGAGATTCTCTGTCAATGATTTATCCCAACTGAACAGCCCTTTATATAGTATCTTATACGTGTGAAGTTTAGGGGCCAATCAGTATCACATAGAAACCCCACCCATTATCCAATGGACTCATCCACAACACCTCATAGCTATGCTGGATACTGAGGAACAGGAGAACCAGGTTTAAAGGGGACGTTAACCTTGAAATGAAATGTTATTGTAATAAAGATGTACACTGCCACCGTCAGTTATCTTAGGATCTCCTATCTTCTCTCTTTTTATCCTCAACATCAGTTCTGCAGGGTTATGTATTATATGGGCCCAGAGCAGTGAATACAAAATAACACTTGGGTCCCCCCCCCACAGTTGTACCACTTGTTGTACCCCACTGATGGCAGCCCTGTAGGTGGATATGGATTAAAGGGGTTGTTCACCTTTAAATTAACTTTAACTTTTATTATGGCGTCGACATACCTCCCAACATTTTGGAAGTAAAAAGAGGGACAAAATTTTTTTTCCCGCACGTAGTGGCGCAATTTTTTTGACCACACCCCTTTCTGTGGCCACACCCCCTAATTACCATGTTCGTTTTACAAAATTTGGCAGGTTATGAAAGTTTGAAATTATTTCTCCTTATCTAAACTGTGTTTTTGTGTCTCAAAATTGTTACAAAGTATCTTATTTGCACCTGTTAGCTGTTCTGGGCTCTCTGCTAAAAGCCAATTAAGTGAGAAACTTGGTTTCTTTTTCTGGCTGTTCAGTGCAGAGAAAAGAGGGACTTTCCAGTACAAATGAGGGACTGCGGGTTGAGCGGTCAAAAGAGGGACTGTCCCTCCGAAAAAGGGACAGTTGGGAGGTATGCGTCGAGAGTGATAGTCTGAGACAATTTGCAATCGGTTTTCATTTTTTATCATTTGTGGCTTTTGAGCGATTTAGCTTTTTATTCAGCAGTTTGCAAGTTCAGACACCTGGTTGCTAGGCTCCAAATTACCCTAGCAACCATGCACTGATTTAACTGAAAGACTGGAATGTGGGGGTCAGTGACCCCCCATTTGAAAGCTGCGAAGAGTCAGAGGAAAATAATTCACAAACGATAAAAAAAAATGAAGACCAATTGAAAAGTTGCTTATAATTGGCCTTTCTATAACATAATAAAAGTTGTCAGGGGTTTGGTTACCTCGGTATCTGACAATCAGACTGACTATGAAAGCTCATTGGGTAATTATTGTTACTGATAATCATTCTGCTTAGGCCTTTTCTGCTCCTCGGTTACTAGGGAAATCGCACGTTAGTAACCAGACAGCGGTTTCAGTTCCCGACCTAAAAACTACCCAACGATAGATAACATAATTCAAAAGCTATAACAGATACAGACTCATACCAAATATTCATAAAACAGTAAAGGTTCCCTATAATAAACGGTAAGAGACGTGGCAGCTTTATTCTGGCGTGATGATGTCAGAGTAACGTTCACCCATAATGCACTGCGTCACACTATTGACCTAATCGGAAATGACAGCGTTTCTACAAACCGAATTCTCTAACACTTGTGTAATGAGGCGCCAGAATTTGGCCCCCGCCTCTATCGTTGATTGGACGCCGGCTAACTTGTCACTCACCACGCTCGCTGTTCATTGGTTGAGGACGGGCGCGTGGCTCTGCCCACATATGGAAGTGACAGGCGCTCACAACGCAGCCTTACAGGCTGTAGGCCGGTCTAGTATGGAGCTCGGCCCCGGAAAGGGAGTTCCGTGGATGCGTGCGCAGCTGGCGGGAGATAGGAAATAACAATAACGCCAGAGACGGCGCAAAGAAGTGTCTGGAGCGACAGAATGTCTCGGCGGGCCCGCGGGTGAGACTGGGCACTAGTGGGTGGGATTGTGGAGCTGCGCTGTGGGGATAGACTTGTTTAGCACCTGCCAGCCTTTACTTTGTCACTTTATTTGTCGCTGCCAGATCACTGGGCTTTTGCTTTGCGCTGCCCTAAAGTCCTGAGCCGCCTCCCTCCCCTGTGTTCTCCACTGGCCTTCCCTGTGCCCTCTAGTCTCTATAGTCTGTGTCCTCTCACCTGCTGCTCCCTCTCTCTATTCAACACTTTCTCCCTCTTATATACTTTCATCAGATCCCCAGTTGACCTTTCTGCTCTGTCTCACATGTTGGCCTTCTCCATATTCTCCTTGTTCTCTACAGCGGGACTGTCCTGTGCTTTCCTTGTTCCCTGCCTTTTGTCCTTCTCTTTCCTCTCCCTCAACTCTCCCCCCCCCTGCACCTCTTTCTCTCCCCAGCTGGCCTTTTTTGCATTCCCCTTACTTGTCTCCCCATGTGGACTTTTCTGTCTCCCCCCCCCATGTGGACTTTTCTGTCTCCCCCCCCATGTGGACTTTTCTGTCTCCCCCCCCCATGTGGACTTTTCTGTCTCCCCCCCCCCCATGTGGACTTTTCTGTCTCCCCCCCCCCCATGTGGACTTTTCTGTCTCCCCCCCCCATGTGGACTTTTCTGTCTCCCCCCCCCATGTGGACTTTTCTGTCCCCCCCCATGTGGACTTTTCTGTCCCCCCCCATGTGGACTTTTCTGTCTCCCCCCCCCCATGTGGACTTTTCTGTCTCCCCCCCCATGTGGACTTTTCTCTCCTCCCCCCCCCCCATGTGGACTTTTCTCTCCTCCCCCCCCCCATGTGGACTTTTCTCTCCTCCCCCCCCCATGTGGACTTTTCTCTCCTCCCCCCCCCCATGTGGACTTTTCTCTCCTCCCCCCCCATGTGGACTTTTCTCTCCCCCCCCCCCATGTGGACTTTTCTCTCCCCCCCCCCCATGTGGACTTTTCTCTCCTCCCCCCATGTGGACTTTTCTCTCCTCCCCCCCCACGTGGACTTATCTCTCCTCCCCCCCATGTGGACTTTCCTGTCCCCCCCCCCCACGTGGACTTTCCTGTCCCCCCCCCCCCACGTGGACTTTCCTGTCCCCCCCCCCACGTGGACTTTCCTGTCCCCCCCCCCACGTGGACTTTCCTGTCCCCCCCCCCCACATGTGGACTTTCCTGTCCCCCCCCCCCCACATGTGGACTTTCCTGTCTCCCCTAAGGCCATGTGCAGATGGGTCATTGGCTTTGTTGCTTGCGTATCAGCTGCACGTGAGTCAAGGTAATGTATTCGGGTGCTGGCACATCAAGAAGCGAGTTCTCAGCCTGTGTTTCTCAGCTGGTCAAAATCCACTACATCTGGCACCAACCTTAGGCCAAGGGCAGACAGAGTGTTGGCTCCATTACTCTCGGCACGTTTGTTTCCGGCTGAGAGAAGCGGATCCACTCGATTACCCAGCTACATTCAATTATATCTGTAGCGGAGGTCAAACTGGAAATGCCTGCTTTAGTGTATTTGAGGTGGGGCATGGAACAGATCCGCTTCTCTCCAAAAACAAATGTGCCGAGAGTAACGTAAACACTATGTCTGCCCTTGGCCTAAGGTTGGTGCCAGATGTAGTGGATTTTGACCTGCTGAGAAACACAGGCTGAGAACCCGCTTCTTGATGTGCCAGCACCCGAATACATTACCTTGACTCACGTGCAGGCAGATATAGCGGATTTCGGTGCCGAAATGCAAACGTTGAGTGTTCTTCCCTGTGTTCCAGTTATCAAGCCTTCTTTTCCACTGACTGGGCTTCCATTTGTTCCTCTTGTTTGGTCTTTTCCCTCATCCCCCCCCCCCAATTGGGCCTTCCTTTGTTCCCCTTGTTTGGTCTTTCTCCTATTCCCCATTGTCCAGCACCCCCCCCCCCAACTGGGCTTTCCCATGTTGCCCTTGTCTGCTTTCCCCCAGTGCAATCTGCTGTCCTTTTATTTTGTTTGCATATAGTCTTCTCTGTTTCTTGCCTCCCCTTGTACACTATAGAGTTGGGCATGCATATCTACTCCAGTACTTCCCCCATATGTACTCCATAGTTCTCTCCAGTGTCGGACTGGCCTACCGGGATACCAGGAAAATTCCCGGTGGGCCAAGGTGTCAGTGGGCCCTCCTGCTTCTAAATATTTGGCTTATTTCATGGCCATTCCCTATTTCTATGAGAATAAAGAGGCTAAATAGATGGACTAATAGGTTATACTATGTAAAGAAAAGAGAATAGAGGTTGAGTAAGTAAAGGAAGAAAATAATACTTTGAGTGGGCCCCTGGTCTAAGGGTTTTTGGTGGGCCCCTGGTGTCCCAGTCCGACACTGCTTCTCTCCCATTACTTTGCACATACTTGGTAACGTAGGAACTTCTCAGAACGTCAGTAATACCATTTCTTGGCACTCCTTGCAGCTGCTCTCCAGTGAACTCCCAGATTGTTTGTGACCTCTTTGTTTTGTCTTTTGTCTTATTGTAGCTTTTGTCTGGCTTTTCCACCAGAGAACCACACTCTCTCATTTTGCAGCCTCCCTCTGCTTGTTTAGCTATACATGCTTTTCCTTTTTAATCCTACTTAAAGAAACACATGTTTTATCACAGTTAAATATTTCTGGTTTTATAGTCATTTTTTTTATTGGTGAAAATGATGTTCCTACATTTTGTATAAAGGTGCTCAAGATGCAAAAAGTTTATACCAATCACAAGACCGTCTTCCACCCTCAGGTGACTGTTCTTGCTTGACAAACCCACTCCAAAAAAACAAGCAGGAGATTGTGGCCGAAGGCAATACCTTGGGATTTGGGTCAGGGACTGAAAGATTTCCTACCACTAGTTGCCCTTTCATTTAGCTTTCTCTTGCTTTAGAGCAGCAGACACCTTATACTCTGGGAGCCTTGAGTAATGCTGCATCTTTCATTATGTTGAACCTGTTATTCGTATTGCTGAGACCTTGTTGACCCTGTCAACTAAAACGTTTTCTTTAAACCGTACAGCGATGATCTTGAGGACTTGCAATATCAGGACACAGACTCCGATGTCCCGGAGCCAAAGGAAAACCGGCTCAAAGTGAAGTGGACCCCAGAAGAGGTGAGATGATGGTGAATTTGCTTTGAATTTCCCTGGGATGGGATCATTGTTCTTTCTTGCCTAGTTCTGGATCTGACACGTTATTTTCCTTCCTGTGCAGAATTTTGGTCCCCCTATTGTGACTGTAGAGTGTTAAACATTATGCTCGCTTGGGGTATCTTATGTGGGGTTTTAACTACCCTAGTAATAAAGCGATCACAACTTGGGACCCTTATCACTTCATCATTGGTTACTTGTCATTCTTTAGTCATGCATAAAGAAATTTCCCAGTGTTTTCTGCTGTCTGTATTAAGGCGCATTTCCGTTTTCTTCTTCTGCATTAGGACGAGGCTCTAAAAGGCTTGGTGAAGACGCATGGACAAGGTGAATGGAAGACGATTGCCGGTAACCTTACTGTAAGTGCCACCATTCCTTACACTTCACCATGGGTCAGTTACAAATGCACCACCTTGTGCAAAGTGCAATTTTCATTTTTTTTTTTTTTTAATGTTTTAATTACAATACAGATTTTTGAATTGGAATTTCCAGCATAATTGCCACTGCATTGGGAGTTGTGCTCACTGAATTTGTCCTGATGCAGCAAAACTAAAGGAGATGCACATATGCAAACCTGGTAGAAGTTGCACATTTTCAGAATGGTGGTTGCATCACTTCTGGCACTGTGTGCTACCACTATTGACCCAACCTGCTGTGCAAACCATGGAATTATCTCTGCTGTGGTTGCTTCAAAAACACTACTATAGTTTATATAAATAAGCTGCTGTGTAGCCATGGGGGCAGCCATTCAAGCACAGTATACACAGTAGATAAGAGATGCTATATAGTACCCCTTTGTATATTGCACAGCTTATCCGTTATCTGCTGTGTATCCTGTGCCTTTTCTCCTTTTTCAGCTTTGAATGTCTGTCCCCATGGCTACACAGCAGCTTGTTTATGTAAACTGTAAGTCTTTCTGCAGCAAACATGCTTTACCAGTGCTGAAAAAATTTCTTATTTGGTGTTCTGTTCTTTTAAAGGGCAGATATTAAAAACAAGGCATAATACCCTCTTGTGTGTTTGCCTATGCTGTATTTGTCCCTATAGATCTAAAGGGCTGACCTCTTGGCAATAAAGGTGATATTTTATTGGCTGTCTTGATCAGTGCACGCAGTTTCCCAACTGAAGAATAACCTGTACCCATCATACTTCCCTATCTCTTGTTAAGGGACATTTACCTCCATAACTACCTTTTTTTACACAGGCTGACCAGAGACTATGATTTCTGATCTTTCTGTTGGTATGCAGGCAATTTATGTCGTCTTAAGTGAAAATAGAACCCAGAAATTTCGAGTTACATCTATGGAGAGACGGTTCTGTCCTGTCAGCGCTGTTCTAAGTGGTAAAGTTTCAATAATGTGTTTTTTTCCGCCTACTTTTCAGAATCGTACTGAACAACAGTGCCAGCACCGCTGGCTTCGAGTTCTTCATCCTGACCTGGTTAAGGGTCCATGGACAAAAGAGGAAGATGAAAAGGTATGGGGTGTGGTACCTTATTAAAAGGGGAAGACACAATATGGCTGCTATCTGCTATAGAGCAGAGATTGAAATGTGGTCTTCCACGTGTTAAACTGCAATTTGCTGTATCTACCAATTGAAATTGGACTTTAGAGGGATACTGTGAGCTCAGCATATGAGACCCTGCTGTTTACCCACCCTTCTTGTCTTCATCTCCCGATCTTTGCCTAGGTAATTGAGCTGGTGAAGAAGTATGGCACCAAGCACTGGACCCTGATCGCGAAGCAGCTCAAAGGCCGCATGGGCAAACAGTGTCGTGAGCGCTGGCACAATCATCTCAATCCGGAAGTGAAAAAGTCATCGTGGACAGAGGAAGAGGATAGAATTATATGCCAAGCCCATAAAGTATTGGGAAATCGCTGGGCTGAAATAGCAAAGCTGCTTCCTGGGAGGTAACCCCACCATTGCCTATTCAAAACTGTTTCAGTCTTCATGGACAAGTCAGATTTTCTGAGCATGGCAGTAAAATGTATTGCTTTTAATACATGCGTCTATTTGTTAATCTTTCCAGAAGGTTTTGACCCTAAAAATCTAAATATCCAGAAATATAGATTCCACAGTTTGACCATTAATATTTTTGCCCCTAAATCTAGACATGGGTGTACCAATAAATGTTTTGGATTTTTTCTGGTTTGTGTATGAGGTATGAGTGCTTTGGCAGATAAGGAAATGAAGAGAATCTTCACAATCTGCTCTTTGTTTGATCAACAATTGGAACAATGGAATAGAGACCACAGTGTGTATGACATCTCATACAGCATCTGTCTATTCAGGCCAACCCCACTGATCAGTCACTGTACAAGGCTGGGCTGTGTATGGCTGCCTTAAGCCTTCAATTTACTCTCATTAAATCATTGAATTCCCACGGTGAAGAATAAACCGAAACAATGTTTGTAAAAAGAACCAATTGGCTTTCCTAAAACACTAACTTTTTTCCAAACATTCCGCCCACTCTAACCCTGACACCTTAAGTTAAACAAAGCAATAAATGACATGTAAACAAGTTCTTTGTTTCCTTAGGCCTACAGTGTATCAGGAAGTTTTGCAGCCCATTGTTAAGGTTTAAATAACAGTAATGTTTTACACACTTGCCTATACAGCTGTCTATTTATGTAAAGATTCACTAATGTATGTGGCAAATAGGCTACATGGTGATCGGATCAACGCAATACCCTTACATTGAGGTGTCATACATACATGCACAGGCCTCCATAATCTCCAGTATATGAACTGATCTTTGGCTCCAGGGTCAAGTAATGGATCATTACAATTTGGCCTTGTGTAACCACTTTAACTAGTATAAATACTAAAAAACAATACTCTGGTTCATAACCCAAAACTCCACCTCTCCTTTCTTTTCCATATTCCTATTTCAATTCATGAACCTGAGTATTGTTGTGTTTTTTTTTTTTTTTTTTTTTTTTTTTTAGTATTTATCCTAGTTAAAGCGGTTACCTTAATGAATTAATAATTAATTTACCTGAGTTATAATTAATCATTGATTTAGCACTGGAAAGCACTTTAACTAATTTCAAGTCCAATTTGGACGCAGGCATAATAATAATTCATCAAATAATATTGCCACAATTTATGATTGATTCTACTGTGGGCAAAATTATCTAATGGTTTTTAAAAAAAACTTTTTAAATCTATTTTATTGAATGAATTGTATTGCACTGCACTTTATCTCCAATTAACTTTAATCGTCTGATTCGTATTAATTGTACAATTCATTTTTTTAGCACTGCACTTTATAATTTATAATTCATGTGATTGGTGTAACGACAATTTAATGAATTTAAGGTTACTATCGCAGTAGTTGTGGGGAAAAATGTCCCTATGTATTTGATCTTAAATGACCGTTCTTAAAGTCTGCCACAAATACAGAAAGGAGCAGGCTCAGGCCCGTGCTAAGTTACCTTCACTAATTAGGAGTGATTTTAGGTCTGTCATTTTAAATCCTGAAGCTAGCAGGCCTCCTGCTGGTAGGCTGAATAGCCATTTATTTGCATGCCTACTGTAGACTAGACTGGATGCTATGAAACAATGAGCTTATTGGCAATTTATGATGCATTTTCGTCATTTGTGTGCCAGTTATGCTGATGCCTTGCTTCTAAGCAGCCATGTACTATGGACACCATTGTAATTACTCGTTTCACTTACAGTGAATGGGAAATGGCAGAGACTTGTGTGGTGGCTGTAATATGCTCTGTGTGCCTTCATCTTAAAAGGGAAATAAACCCCAACTGATGTCACCATTCTCCTTTCTTATGACAGATACAAGTCCCCTGTATGTCTCACCAGCTGCAACAGTTTGACAGTTGGTACACAGAAGAGGGGTATTCTATGCGTTTATTACTATACATGTTGATAACAAAAAATTATTTAGATGGCTTTTGTAGAAAGCCATTAAGTTGGGGTCAACCAGAGTAATATCTGAAGCTGCCTTTGCAACAGATTAGTATTTTCTGCCCAACTTTTGATTGCAGGACAGACAATGCCGTGAAGAATCACTGGAACTCCACCATTAAACGTAAGGTGGAGACTGGAGGATTCCTGACCATGAAGAAAGCAGGAGGGCAACAGGAACAAAGAGAGGACTCTGGGTACCAAGCTACAGATGAGCAGGTACAAATTGTATGTTATACTTCCCCTTGACTGTTGAATTTGCCTGTTACATTAGCAATAGAGTACTTTGGTTTGAAACACTCGTTTTTTTTTCTTGTTTTTTTTTCTGATTTTTAGAATCATGTACTGCTCACAGAATCTGTGGATCCGAGTGCTAACATTCCAGAGGAGCCCTCAAACATACTTTCTCCCAAGCTTCTGATCAAGAGTCCAGTTAATAAATCTGAGCAAGATAGCGAAGATGAAGATTCCAATATTGATTCCGTCGTACCCTCTGCCACAGCCATATCGGATACTGGTCCAGAGAAGTGGATGGTAGAATATGTGAATTTCCTGGTGCCGGCATCAGACATAATGGAATCTGTAAGTTCTGTCACCTGTCACAGCCAAAATCAAACACATATTAACAATCTGACATGTGCAACCTAAACACATTTACTCAAACTACATGTATAGTTTTTTTTGAAAAAAAAACTGCAGGTTTTAAAAAATCCATACTTTGTCAAATGGGTTCTTTCAGTGATACTATAAGAGAGACTATAACATGCAAATTTCAGGAGCATGCTCAGATTGTAGCACTGCCTTGAGTTTTCTACCCAGAAGGCCTTGTTTTATTTAACTCCTCCACTAGAAGTATCACAAGATTTCCCTATCTTGTCCCCTGCTGGTGATGTTGTTATTATGAAAATGAAGGGTACAAACTAACTTCCAGAAGGTGGCAGCACTACTGAACAGCAGCTAACACAGAGGTTTGGCTGATTTGAAAATAGCTTAGAAGGGTTGATAAGCAACCAAGGAATTTCAAGTGAGCATGTGCGAGATTTCAGATCTACAGTTGGCTGGGAAGATATAGGTAGGAGGAGCCAGTGAAATCCAAGATGCCTGCCTCCGCTAGAACTGCAGTGGAGATAGGGGAGATCTTGTAGAAGGTATAGTGAGCTGTTGATTTACATTATACAAACAATTCTAACTGTTTTAAAAATCGGATTTCTTGAACTTTCACATAGTGTATTTACTTGGTAAATAATTTTAGTTATGATTGATGCTCTTTAAATGCAGTAGAACCCGCATTTTAAGTTTTCATTGGACCAGAGAAGTGGAATAAAATCCACTTGTGGATGTGTTCTATATTGTTGGGACCACAAAAACAATGTAAATTGTGGGAAAACTTGCAATCAGTGGTTGTATAAGGTTTCACTGAATTTACATACATATCTTTCACTATACATACTGCCGGTGAAACACATGCAAGTATGGAACCCGTAATCACGAATGCTTGGGACCTAGGGTTTTCCGGATAACTGATCTTCCTGTAATTTCTGTAGATCTTCATACCTTAAGTCTACTAGAAAATCATTTAAACATTAAATAAACCCAATCGTCTGGTTTTTAATTAATAATATCTTGGCTTAGATCAAGTACAAGGTACTGTTTTATTATTACAGAGAAAAAAAAATTGGATAAAATGGAGTCTATGGGAGACTTGCATTCTTTAATTTGGATCTTTCTGGATAACTAGTTTCCAGATAACTCATCCCATACCTGTATAGTGTGGAGAGGTATACATAGCTGTTATCTGTTTTGGTTACTTACAAAATTGTATTATAACTTGAGCTTTTAGTTTAGGCCACTGAAAAGCTTGGTCTGAACGATTCTGTGTAAAGTTGCTCTTAAGGTGGCCATAGACTCAAAGATCTGCTTGTTTGGCGACCGCCAAATAAGCGGATCTTTCCCCGATAAGCCACTAACGGCATGGCTATATCGGGGGTAATTCGAACATTTGGCCGTATGGCCTAACGATCGAATTACGATGCACAAAGGGGCTCCGACGGGTTGGTCGGTTGAAAATATGAAATAATGGCCAGATATCGATCCAGAAGACCCATCGGAAGCCCCCATACACGGGCAGATAAGCTGTCAAATCGGTCCAAACAACTGATATCGGCAGCTTTATCTGCCCGTGTATGGCCACCTTTATTCTCTAATGTTCTTACATAGCGGCATTGTGACGTCTGCAATTTGTGTCAAGGGCAAAATGACCCTTTAAATCTACAATGCCATGTAGATGTCTTATTTCACTGCATTTCTTTTGATGTGTTCTAGGACCCTGAAGCCTGGTGTGAATTATCTAATTTTGATCTGGGAGAGGACTCTACAGTCAGTGATGTCGGAAGCCCCATCCGCCCTGACGTTGCTGACAAACCCCAGGCTCCTAATGTCACAGAATACCGCCTGGATGGCCACACCCTCTCTGATCTGTGCAAGGGAAATAAAGGGGAGCTAATACCCATCTCTCCTCAGCCCCAGACAGCTTTTGGAACTCCTCCTTCTCTGCTGAAACAACACAGAAAAAGAAGGATTACACTGTCCCCTGTTACTGAGAACGGTGGTAGTATTATTGCATCAATTACAGAAGCAAACAGCATGACCCCCAAAAGCACTCCAGTGAAATCCTTGCCTTTCTCCCCATCACAGGTAAGACCATAAGTAATAGTTTCTCCTTTCTTTAGGCCTGACTAGCGTGACATCTGTATGGTGGATTTTTATTCACTGTCTAGGGTGTGACTAGTCTCTTGCAAAATCGTTGTCCATAATGAGTGTGAAATGCACTTCTTTTAAATACAGTAGAATCCTCATTTTACGTTTTTCAGGCGACCAGAACAAAATGGTGTAAAATCAGGAAAATGTATTATGCATACTATATTGGTGGGACCACAAAACAACAATGTAAAATGAGGGAAAACTTAAAATCAGGGGATGTAAAATTGAGATTCCACTGTAGCCAGTGCAGTTTATTTAGATGTAATAATGACCAAAGAGGGTCATAAATTAAAAGTATATTCCTGTGTGGTTTAACTTTCTTGAAGACGACTGCTTAATTTTCCTGCGAGCTATGAAGTGTGTTTGCTATGGTGAATTATTTTAAAATGCTTTTATTTACAATCCTAGTTCTTGAACTTCTTGTCCAAACAAGATGCACTAGAGCTAGAAAATCCGTCCCTCACCTCGACTCCTGTGTGCAGCCAAAAGGTGGTGGTGACCACTCCTCTTCATCGGGACAAGACCCCCCTGCTGCAGAAGAATTCTGTGTGAGTTTCTTGCTTCCCCTGCATGTAGAGCACATATTCTTGTTTATGCGATACATGAGCTCCTTCTAAATATACTAGATTTGTACCTGACAGGATAGAACTGTATTGCGGATACCCTTATTTTACACTGCATTTTTTACACTGGCACCGCAGATTTTGCACAATATTGTCTGCTTTCATCATGTTACTTGAGCCTTTGTATCGAGTATCTTTTTCCTTTGTCAAATTTGAAACTTTTTACTTTCAGCTTCATCACCCCGAATCATAAGTTTATGGGAGACTATGTACTGCACACACCAACACCATTTAAAAATGCACTTGAGAAGTTTGGGTCGCTGAAGCCACTGGTATGTTGCTGTATTACATTTACTAGGGGTATCTTAACACTGTTAAAATATCCACTTGTGCTGGGTCCTTTAGACCCCTGCAGCCCTTGACTGGGAATCCGAATAGACCCATGTCATGTTCTACAGCTCCCTCTGATAAATTCCAGGGTACTATTTTGGGAGGCAAAAAGGGTTGTGTAGTCACTGGCTCTTAAACTTTCCATCCACAGCCCCCAACACCTCATCTAGAGGAGGATCTAAAGGAAGTTCTACGCAGTGAGTCTGGCATTGAGCTAATCATTGTGGACGACCCGAAGCATGAACGTCAGAAGCGAAAACCAGTATGTATAGAAAACCTTTGAGTTCAATGAGGTTGTTTGGGCGTGTCAAATGTATTTGGTCACCCAAAATAACTTTGGACAAATTGGTTATATAGGATCACTTAACTCAGACATGCTATACAAGCATGGGATCTAGGGTAGCTGTTAACTACTTATATGGTCACTTCTAACCTTATCTGGAAATGATGGTCCCTTGACATAGTAAATTGAGATTTCCTCTTGTGTAGATTGCAGCTGGTATAATTTATACAGTAGTTGTGAAGACATCGGACTAATTGACTCGTAAGTCATAAAACCATAATAGCACGTGCAGCACTTTCCTAAATATTAGCACAGCCATGCAAGTGTCAAATGGTTTTCCAAGTAATGAAACTTGGATCAGACATGATTATTATGTATATGGGTGGGGTGTAGACTATTTTGTTCTGTTGTATCTTAACATAATCTCTCTTCTCTGTTCTCAGCACAGCCCGATCAAAAAAGTGCGGAAGTCCCTTGCTTTGGATATTATAGACAAAGATCCCAAGCCTCCGTCACTAACACTTTCATCAGCTGCTTCTGCACATATGCAGGTTTGTACATTACCCATCATCCATTGCATGCAATACTACTTCCGACCTAAATAGACTACATTCCTAACATGATTTGTACTTCTCTCCGTTGTAGCCTCAATCCTGCGACAGTTTCCTGTCTGTCTCTCTCAATGAGTCTTCCTGCAGCAGCCGAGAGGAAAACAGCGTCCTTAACCAAGGCTTTGTCCAGGTCCAGACAAGCAAAGGGGCCGTTGCACAACTTGGGAACACCTCACAGCTACCAACTGACATTGGCGAACTGATGAAAACCCAGTGGGGCCTCAGTAAAACTGAAACAGGCACTCCATTTAAAACCAAGAACGGGACATTCACAAATACAGACTTGTGCCCACAATCGCTGATGGACTTAGACACGTTTCATTCTGCTGCAGTAACATCTAATCAATGCCAAACAATCAAAACAGAAACTCTTTTCCAAGTAAAGCCCGATAACGCAAAAATGCAGAGGCATGACATTATGAAGATTCCAGAGCCGGTAAGTGCTATAATATTCACTCTTGGGGCAGTTACACAAGTTGAGATTCGGGGAGAATAGTTGCCCGGTGACAAATTGGCTCTTCTTTGGGCATTTAATCTCCCTGAACTGCCTTCCCGCCGTCTTGAATCTAAATCGCTGGTGGGATGGCACTCAGAGCGCTTCGTTTTCCGGAGTTGCTCAAAGTTTCCTCGTGAGTCAACCTTGGAAAACACACTCAGAGTGCCATCCTGTTCATGGAGATTAGTTGCCCGAAGAAGAGGCAATTTGTCGCCGTGCAACTAAATCTCCACGTTTCTCTGCCCTTAATCTCTACTTGCTATAGGGCCAGGATTTATCCGCTATTGGAGTTTTTTTTCTGAATTTTATATTGGTGTAATTTGTTTATACTGTATAGTGCGATGCTTACAATAATGTAACAAATGTTACATAATAAGAATAGAATTGGAGGGACCTGCTTGTAAATTAGAAGGGTCATCAGGCCACACTGTAAAATCTACTAGATGAAGCTGCCCACGTGGTGGTTAAGGTTCTTTATTGGGCACTAATTCATACTGTGATGTTTGTCTGTCCTGAGTTGGATACATAACGTTGGGTTCCTGTAAAACAAACCATACTGTGTCATTTTAAATCACTAATGTGAGCTCAGTATGTAGATGTTGTTCAGATCTATGCTGAAGAACCAGATCCCAAGGAGAGGGTAATATTTTTTTTGTGTAAAGCACTTGGAGGGGCTTCTGTTTCAAAGGTGAAGTAGGGCTTGCCACAGGTCAAAGGGAAAACATAGAAAGGTTTTACCATCTTACTTACCTTTTACAGGCACCCTGAGAGCAGACTTAACTTGCACAGTAGAGTATCTCTAGTGCCCAGGTGTGAGTCCATTGGGGGACGGCTAAAAAATGTAAAGTAACGTGCTGCTCACCACTATCCTACTTTTAATTTGGGGCGGTGCAGAATTTTCGTAAAAGGAGCAGTTGACTTGAATATATTGGAGGTGATTGAAAGTGAATATAGAATTTCTTTAGCACATTTACTAAATGGAGAACTCTATATTCCCCCACCCCTTTGATAAATAAACCTCTCAAATTCTGTGCCAATGTGAACAGAGCGTGGCAGATTTTCCTTATGGTAAGCTGAGAAGTTGTTTATTAGTGACCTGCTAGGTAGGCTTTGCTGGGATGAGCGGTCTCCACCCTTCTCTTGCTCTTGTGTTTTTTATTTTTTTAAATGCATTAAAAGTATGTGAGTGAAAAAGAGGCTAGAAGCCACTATAGCACTTATATAAAGGCAATATACCCTGTAAATAATAATAAAGCACTTTACTCACTATTGGTAAGAGGATACCATGCACTAACCTGTCTATAATCCTGGTTTATTTAAATTTTTTACCTTCTAAATTAGCCTGGGCCGCCTTGTGTTTAGTAATGCTGTGTATTTTGTGATTGAACACAAGTGTAAGCAATGCTCTACAGCACGGCCACCACAAATCTTGTATTCTTAACCTGATGTGTTGGGGCAGTTCTCTGCTTTTATCAGCAATATATTTATCCGTAAATCTACAGGAAAATGGGGAAAATAAACCACCTGTAGTGCATAACCTGTGTATATCCTCATTAAATCTTTAATTCTGGTACTTTGTTTACTTGGCCTAGTTTATTTCCTGGAAATGCTGCCTTTTCTTGATGCACGTAGTTTTACTTTTGGAGCGTTTTACCTAAAAAGAATGGCCAGGGTTGAGTGAATATTTTTTACGATGCAAACGGCTGTAGTTTTACATAAATCCTTGTTGCCCATGCTATCTGCAGCTCCACTACACTGCAATTTGTAAAACCAAAGGCCTGTTTTACCCATGTCCTTATTTTGATTTGTAGCAAGACACCTGCATTTTTGCTTATCTACCGAATCACACACTGGTCATGCATAGGCAGCCCTTGTCACTCCCGATGTAGCAGAACCTCGTTTCATAATAAAAAAAAAAAAAAGAATCAAAACTGCATGCCATGAAGCCTCTATTGCATTGATCCCCAACCAGTAGCTTGTGAGCAACATGTTGCTCTCAAAAACCTTGGATGTTGCTTCCAGTGGCCTCAAACCAAGCACATATTTTGGAATTACTGACTTGGAGGCAAGTTTTTATTGCTTAAAAACCACATATTCTGCCAAGCAGAGCCTCTAGTAGGTTGGCATTCCACTTAGGGGCAACCAAATGGCCAATTTACAGCACTTTTATGGCACCCCAAGAACATTTTTCAAGCTCCCCATCTCCTTAACATCTGTATGTTGCTCACGGGTTCAAAGGGTTGGGGATCCCTGCTCTATTCCATGCCTTTGGGCTGTTTTCTCTTTGATCTGGCGGTGGAGGCCCTAAAGGCTCTGCTGATTTTGCCATTATTTTGTCTACTCGAGCTGGTGTGGTGGAGCAAAAGCTCCTCTACTGGTCCAAGCAACTACAGCCATATAGTAGCAAACGCTATGGCAACTTTGTTCTGCTTTTCAGAATCAAGTCAGCCTGAATATAAACAGGTAAGTACAACAATACACATTTTTGTTAATGCTATTTAGAAGTAAAAATTGACTTTGAATTCTCAGATATTACCTCCAGGAGAGACCTTTCATTAATGATGATTCTTTTTCTCTAGATGACCACTGCCTGGAAAACAGTTGCTTTTGGTGCTTCCCAGGATCAGCTGCTCATGCAGGAGAAAGCCCGGGCCATACTGAACTTACATAAACACAGCTCTACCTCCCGAGCACTAGTTCTTTCCTGATGTCCATCCAGCTAACTCTGCCTCATCTCTTCCACGAGTGCAGGATTCTATTAGACATACAAATGGACATAAAAACTCATGCTCCTGTTAACAACTTTGCAGCAGACTCTTGACAGTCCCAGGATGTTTTTTGAAAGAAGAACCCGAGGGATGAATTTATTTTCCAATTTTTTTCTTTGCATAATGTGCCCCCACATGAGGCCGGATTTCGATATTTTTTTTTTTTTTTTTTTTTTGTCGAGCAGATCTTTGCAGTGGGTTATGTTCAGAAGTAAATATTTTGTGTATTCCATCGGAGACCTTGGCTTTGTTCGCAGACAGCCTGTGCTTGTTCCTTTAACTGTTTGCATAGTGCGTGCTCATGGCACATACATGCACTAAACTGCCTTCTTTTGAAAACCATTTTCATAAAAAAAAAAACCATTAATTTAATCAATGTTTATTCGTAACTTCGAGAAATGATCACTGAAGAAGATATTGTCAAAATAATTGATACTTTTAAAGGACATGTAAATGCAAATTTTACTCAGACTAGAAATGAGAAGGGCACAGTTCTCCCACCTGAACCACGTCATTTTCACAGCCCAAATTTTCTATTTCCTGCGCTGCTTCATAAACTCTGAGCGCATACAAAGTTTCTCCCAGCAGCAATTTTTTGCCATTCGTTGTCATAACAGATCACTTCTCCTTGGCTTATTTCTTCACCTTTGTATTTCAATAACTTTATTCATATGTGCAGTAGTTCATCAGTGGTTTAGAACGCCATTTGTTTCGGTCTTTCCTTTACTCATTCCCGTTAAAGGTTGCCATAGACGTAACCGTTATGATCTTTCTTGAAACAAACTATCTTTCTTGGAAAGATCTTTTCCAATACACATGTGTAGAGCTGAATCGTCGGATACACAAGTAGAAACAATAGAATTCTACCTGTATCTGACGATTCAGCTCTAACAATGGCTGATGTTCGGGGGAACCTTCAAAGGCACCTGATCAAAATTTTCCATCCAGCCCGATCGACGAGCCAACCGAAGTCTTCTGCTGATATCAGTCAGCTCTTTTCTCACCATACACGCACCAAATATTGTACAAAAATTAGTTTTGTACGACATTATCTGTGCGTCTATGGCCACCTTTAGTAGTGTAAAGGTTAAACGGTCCGCTCCGGCTCACTTGCTGAAGCCAGGAGAAGCAAAGTTTTACTAGCGTTCATATAGTAGCTATTGTAGTCAAGATTAGGGCTAGGATATTTCAATGCGATCCGACGTGCTACGCAAAAACGCAGGCGTCCCGTCGGATGCAACTGAAATAAGGTAAGTAATAACCTTGTCTGCTGGTGTCGCAGCGTTGATCCATCACCACTGTCTGATGCAGTTATGACACGTCGGATCAACGCTGCGACTTCATCCAACATTTCCATCTCTTACCTTAAGAGACGCCTACGTTTTGCGCAAGTGTGCCGGATCGCGCCAAAATAGTCAGTGTAGTTCCTCACTAAAGTTCTTACGCATGCTCCTGAAATATAACTATTGAAGTGCGCATACTTTACTCTTCAAGAGCCAAAGCAAATTTTGAAGGGAGGGGGGAAGAGTAAGCCAGCGAGGGAGAAGGAATGCCGAGTGGTTAATGGTATGATGCAGACTAAATGTTAACCTTCGCACAACCAGAATGGCAGCTATTTAGAGAGCAGAGAGGCTGTTTAGTGATTGCATTTTTGCCTGGGGTCTTTACATGTCCTTTAAGAATGCAGGCTTTGTATATTTAAATGGTTTCCTTTTGTAGTCCATCTGAGCCAGCCAATGATCTATTCAAATGCTCATTTGTGATCTCGTTTTGTAAACGTTACCTTTCATACATGTCTGCCGCATTTCAGAATAGCACCTGCCAACTTCAGTCCAAAGTGGGAGGATCATTCTACCTTATCGGCCATCAGTTAATTACAATCTGACACTGGCCTTGAAACTAGAAATAATGTCAAATATGGGAAAACTATTGGTCCACTTCTAAGTAGGGCAGAGAGTTCTAGGTGCTTACATTTTGAAACATGGAAAGGCTAGAAGTTAGGCTGTCTTCCAATTATTTGGAACTTAATAACCCTTTGGGGGTTGACTGGCACCTTTATTGTATAATAATATTGATCATATACCCAACCCCCCTATGACAGAACATTGGCTTTGGGAGCCCACCATTGAGGCTTTGGGGAGCCCACGATTGAGTCTTTGGGAGGCCACCATTGCGGCTTTGGGGAGGCCCACCATTGCGGCTTTGGGGAGCCCCACCATTGCGGCTTTGGGGAGCCCCACCATTGAGGCTTTGAGAGCTCCTTCCTCCCTGGAATTGCAGTTTTTTTTATTTTTTTTATTTTTTTAAATTCATACTGAGGTGCAAAATATACAGGTGAAACCCTGTTACATAAACATCATAATGAACAAAATGACTTTAGTGATGAGCAGTGATGGCAGGTTGCAGCACATATACTTGCTTCTACAATCTTTACACACTGCATTTACTCTATGTGGAGTATGATCTTTTCCAAAAAGTTCTGTATCACAAGTATATCATGTGAAAGCATTGGCTGGTAGAGCTTTGCTTACTCTACATGCTATTTGGGGTTCTGCATCTCCCATTGATTTTCTTGTTACTGGGAGCACTGTTATCACCTTCATTTAAGTTGCCCTTTGCTGCAGTATGAAACCTATTTTGTTTTTGTTCGTTTTTTTTTTTCCCCCCCTCTAGAAAAAAACTGACATGCTTAACTGTCTGCTGCCAATAAAGTGATTGAGAGTTAAATGCCTAGTCTCCTATGTTTTATTCAGAAATACCGTTCCTACAGAATATTGTGTTCTGCATAAGAACTGGCAGTATAATTTGAAATTCATGCAGTTCCATTGCAGTCTGGTTGTACTTGTGTAATAATGTTGATCTGTGGAAGCTTCTGCCTGACGCTTTGTGCCCATGAGCATTTATAGAACGAAGTCTTAGGGGCAGATTTATCAAGGGTCGAATTTCCAAGTGGAAAATACTTCGAAATTCGACCATCGAATAGAATCCTCCGACATGCAAATTATAAGTCGGAGGATTTTATTCATCGTACGATTGCACTCGAATCGTACAATTTTCCTTCGATACCCAAAAACTTAGCCTATGGGGACCTGCCAGAGCATATTTCTAACATAGCACTGTGGCAGGTTTAAGTTGGCGAAGTATTGAAGTCAAAGTTTTTTTTTAAAGAGCCAGTACTTCGACTATCGAATGGTCAAATATTCAAACGATTTTTACGTTGAATCGAAGTAAATTCGAAGTCCTAGTATCCTATTCGATGGTCGAAGTATCCAAAAAATTACTTCGAAATTGGAACTTTTTGTACTAAGAAAATTCACTCAAACCTTAGTAATTATGCCCCATAAAGTATAGGTGAAATATTACATTATGATTTGTTTTTTATACTAGCACAACCATATCATACCTCTAGCAGGGAAGATCTGTGCCATGGAAGATGCCCCATTGGCTCCCTCTTTTCTCATCTGCTCAATCACTGCACATTAGTGATGTGCGGGTCGAGTTTTTCTTTTTAATTCTTTTTTTTTTTTTTGACCCACACCGGCCGGCCTCCCTTCTATTTATAGGCCCGTGATACCCTGTTGATGACATCACAAAAGGGGTGGGGTGAGTGCACGCCTATAAAAACAGAAGCAGGAAGCCAGCAGTGTAAGGCCGCGGGTGGGGAGAGCAGGCAGAAGAGTTCAACCTGAACCCCGCTTGCAACCCAAGAATGGAGTGCTGAAATCGACCTGAACCCGCCCAACCCGTGGGTAATGGGCCAGCCCGCACAGCACTACTGCACATGTTCTGGGCTGCTGTGACTTACAAGAGCTTAGGGACAAAACGGCTAAATATATAAAATATTATTTCTGCTTGCTTTTTGGCAGCCCCTAAGCTCAGCGTGTCAACAGCTGCTCAGCGAACACTGTGCATGTGCAGTGTCAACACTCAAAAGATGGTTTCATTGCACTAGATGGTGAGCTTCTGTGCACAGCTGTGAAGGCTGGATTATTACTGTCACTGGGCTGCTCAACCTCTCTGCTGGTAATTAAGATAAGTACATAAAATGCAGCAGTTCCAGCCTAAATACATTTTTAGACCGGTTTGTGTTTTTTTTTTTTATTTGCAGTTTTCTTTTTTTTTTTTAATTTATGATTTTTGTTTTAGCTTTTTAATCCGCAGCTCTCCAGTTTGCCAGGTCATCAATTCGGTTGCTAGGGTCCAAATTATTACTAGTAACTATGCATTGATTTGAACAAGAGACTGGATTATGAAAAAGCGCATCTGAATAGAAAGATTAGTAATAATACAGTTCTAGCCTTACAAAGCATTTGTTTTTAAGTGGGGGCCACTGACCCCCATTTGAAAGCTGGAAAGAGTCAGAAGAAGGCAAATAATTAAAACTATATACAAAAAAAATGAAATAATGAAGACCAATCGGAAAGTTGTTTAGAATAAACCATTTTATGACCTCCTAAAAGCTAGCTTTAAGGTGAACCACCTCTTTAAAGGAAAACTATACCCCCAAAATGAACACTTAAGCAACAGTTCATATCATATTAAGTGGCATATTAAAGAATCTTACCAAACTGGAATATATATTTAAGTAAATATTGCCCTTTTACATCTCTTGCCTTGAGCCACCATTTTGTGATGGTTTCTGTGCTGCCTCAGAGATCACCTGACCAGAAATACTACAACTCTGTTACAGGAAGAAGTGTGGAAGCAAAAGACACAACTGTCTGTTAATTGGCTCATGTGACCTTACATGTATGGTTTGTTGGTATGTTTGTGAGTACAGTGAATCCTATGATCCCAGGGGGAGGCCCTTATTTTTTAAAATGGCAATTTTCTATTTATGATTACCTAATGGCACATAATACTAGAAAAGTATATTATTATGAAAATGGTTTATTTACATGAAGCAGGGTTTTACATATGAGATCTTTTATGCAATATCTTTTTAGAGAGACCTACATTGTTTGAGGGGTATGGTTTTCCTTTAAGCACTTTTGCAATTTAAATTATTATTTTTTTTTTTTAATTTATTTTAATTTAGACCGCATACATTAATGTCAAGAAATCCAAATAGAATGGTTTATATAAATTATTCCTAGGATTCTCTCAGGATGCTTTGAGGTCTGACATGGTGCCAAGAGACTGGTGAATTGTTAATGTGGTGCCACTAGTCATAACTCTTGGGCAATGCCCTCTTCACCTCTTGTTTGTTATTGGTTGTTTTTTATGTATTTGTATGTAATTCTGTATGTCCAGGAAGTGATTAGAAAATGCAAAGAAATTGAGGGTCCTTTAAACAGAGCTGCTGAGCTGAAGCCTGTCTAGTAGTATATGCCTGTCTCAAACTGCTAAACCACTAAAATATATATATGTGAATGTCAGGGTACTATTTATATTCATTTATTCATTCAATTCCAACAATTCAAATACAGCTGCAGAAAAAAAACTTTGATTTTTTATTTTTTTTAATACATTTCAGTTGGTCTTTTTTTGAATTTCGAAGTTATGGGAGTTCAAAAAAACTCCTATTACTTCGCAATTTGACCGTTGATAAATCTGCCCCTAAGTGTCATTAACAATCACACCACAAACATGTTTAGATTGATGATACTGAGGAGTAAACTGAAAGAAGTTGATAATAAGTAAATGTGAGTAGCCTTGTTTCCCAATTCATCTGATTTAATTAGCTCCATTTTAAATCCTGATCAAGTTACAATTGTTTCCTGTAATGTCTATGGAGGTTTAATGGCCTGGTGCACTGCTGATGATGTCATAAGTCTTTTAGTCATGTGACTGTTGATTATGATGTCATAATAGTCTTTTAGTCATGTGACTGATGATTATGATGTCATAATAGTGACTGATAATAAAACCTGTTTGAAAGTAAACAGCCAAACACTGCTCAGTCTGCTGAACATCCTTGCGAGGTGCGCATCAGCAGATTACTACTTTCAATCTTTATTTCGTTTCTAACAAATATTTCAAAAATGAATCTTCGTTACCCGAAAAAGAAGTTAAGAATACATGTCCGATTCCTGGAGAATGAAAAAGATGGATCAGAAGCTGAAAAATCACCGGAATCTTCCACTGACTACAAGATCTTACGGCTCCCGCACAACCTTCTGGGGAACAAACCTAATGCTACAGACTCTACATCAAATCTGTTGGAAAAAGAAGGTAGCCGTGTTTATTTTACAAGAAGATGGAAAATCATGATCATCTTAAGCATCTTTCTTCTGATATTGGTTGCTCACACTGACAAATGGAGCCACATAATTAATGGAGAGATTAGCACCATGTTTGGTGAATACAACAAGGAAGAGCGAGAAAATATGGAGAAACATATCAAAGGTCTTGAGCAAATGATAAGTGAATTGAACAGACGAATGGAAAATGATAAAGAGGAGATGAGGCAAAATATTCTGTTGCTTATGCAGCTCAAAGAAGCGAATAACAAACTGAAGCAGCAACAAGATGAGCTCATGGCTACTGTAAAGAAAATGCCCCAGAATACAGCATATTCAGGCCTCTACTGAAGAACACAGGAATAAGGCATTGTTGGTCCAGATCAAAAATGATATGAGCAATTTACCCCACTGGCATATTTTAGTGGGTGAGAAGAGGTGGCACCAGTGGTACTGGCCATTAGAGTGCTGTTAGGCTGAGAAGCAGCTGTATTAGACCTGTTAGCCATTTGCCACTGAAGTCTAAAGAAGTTGGAATATGCAGCCTTGTGCCATTAGCCTTCCTGCTTCTATTTTTATTTAATTTCTTGTTTTTTTCTTAATTACCTGTTATTTCTTATCTAAAACTATTAATAAAATATTAATAACTTTTATTGCTTGTGGCTTTGTTTTTTAACCAAAAAGCAATAACATGCTATGGATACCTAATGATATATGGGACATAGGATGCTTTAAAGTGGAAACTTTGAGGTGATTTACTGAAATTTCATCATCACCAATTTTAGGAAAGCTTTGGTAGCAGTTTGGTAATTTGGAGTAGAAAGATGTATTTACCTATTTGGGTTAGAGTGCTGTTAGGCTGAGAAGCAGCTGTATTAGACCTGTTAGCCATTTGCCACTGAAGTCTAAAGAAGTTGGAATATGCTGCCTTGTGCCATTAGCCTTCCTGTCTCTCTTTTTATTGCATTTCTTGTTTTTCTTTGCTTAATAATTACCTGTTATTACTTATCTAAAACTATAAATAAAATATTAATTAAACTATTTTATGTCTTGTCGCTTGTTTTTTTTTTTAACCAAATGAATTATTTGCAATGTAAATTTATTTATTTAGAAATAAAAACTACATAATAAAAATTAGGACATAATCCCTTTATATTTTAGCATATCGATTGTCCTATTTCTACCACATTTGCACTCGTTCTAAATCTCCTTATTAGTTTTTGAACTTTTTTCCAACTTTCAAATGGGGTCCAGCAACAGCAGTCTCTGTGCCCAAGGAGCGCCAAGGATGACCCCCTGTTTGGACAGGTTTGTCAAACATATCTGTAGGTAGAATATACACTCCCATGTCCTGGGCACATCTGAGCAAGAACTTGAGTTTATGGCTGTACCTCATTGCTTCTTGTAGATCAGGGATCCCCAAACTTTTGAATCCGTGAGCAACATTCAGAAGTAAAAGGAGTTGGGGAGCAACACTAGCATTAACATGTTCTCGGGGTGCCAAATAAGGGCTGTGATTGGCCATTTGGTAGCCCCTATGTGGATTGTCAACCTAAATGATGCTCTGTTTGGCAGTACACTTGGTTTTTATGAAACCAAAACTTGCCTCCAAGCCTGGAATTCAAAAATAAGCTCCTGCTTTGAGGCCACCGGGAGCAACATCCAATGGGTTGGAGAGCAACATGTTGCTCAGGAGCTACTGGTTGGGGATCACTGTTGAGAGCATATGGCTTTAACACTGTCAATCTGAAGGAGGGGTGCCTGTAAAGGGTCATCTTGTCTTTTTATTTGGACTTTATCAGTCTTTTGGCAAAAACTGGTCTCTCATCGGCAATATATATATATGTTAAAGCAAATGAAACCCCTATAACAAGTAAAATTGTTCGCAATGCTATTTTAAAGGGGTTGTTCACCTTTAAAGTAATGTTTAGTTTATAATGTAGAGAGTGATATTCTGAGACAGTTTCCAATTAGTTTTCATTTTTTTTTATTTATGATTTTTGTTTTAGCTTTTTATTCAGCAGCTCTCCAGTTTGCCAGGTCATCAATCTGGTTGCTAGGGTCCAAATTACTCTAGCAAATACGCATTGATTTGAACAAGAGACTGGATTATGAAAATGCGCATCTGAATAGAAAGATTAGTAATAATACAGTTCCAGTCTTACAAAGCATTTGTTTTTAAGTGGCACCACTGACCCCCATTTGAAATCTGGAAAGATTCAGAAGGCAAATAATTAAAAACTATAAAAAAAGAAATAATGAAGACCAATCGGAAAGTTGCTTAGAATAAACCATTTTATGAAAAAGTTAACTTAAAGGTGAACCACCTCTTTTAAGCACTTTTGCTATTTAAATTTTACACTGTTAGACAGCATACAACCTCTGTACATTAATGTCAAGATATCCAAATAGAATGGTTTATATAAATTATTCCTAGGATTCTCTCAGGATGCTTTGAGGTCTGACATGGTGCCAAGAGACTGGTGAATTGTTAATGTGGTGCCACTAGTCATAACTCTTGGGCAATGCCCTCTTCACCTCTTGTTTGTTATTGGTTGTTTATGTATTTGTATGTAATTCTGTATGTCCAGGAAGTGATTAGAAAATGCAAAGAAATTGAGGGTCCTTTAAACAGAGCTGCTGAGCTGAAGCCTGTCTAGTAGTATATGCCTGTCTCAAACTGCTAAACCAGTAAATATATATATATGAATGTCAGGGTACTATTTATATTCATTTATTCATTCAATTCCAACAATTCAAATACATCTGCAGAAAAAAACTTTGATTTTTTACTTTTTTTAATACATTTCAGTTGGTCTTTTTTGAATTTCGAAGTTATGGGAGTTCAAAAAAACTCCCATTACTTCGCAATTTGACCCTTGATAAATCTGCCCCCAAGTGTCATTAACAATCACACCACAAACATGTTTAGATTGATGATACTGAGGAGTAAACTGAAAGAAGTTGATATGTAAGTGTGAGTAGCCTTGTTTCCCAATTCATCTGATTTAATTAGCTCCATTTTAAATCCTGATCAAGTTACAATTGTTTGCCTGTAAGGTCTATGGAGGTTTAATGACCTGGTGCACTGCTGATGATGTCATAATAGTCTGTCATGTGACTGATGTTTATGATGTCATAATAGTGACTGATAATGACACCTGTTTGACAGTAAACAGCCAAACACTGCTCAGTCTGCTGAACATCCTTGCGAGGTGCGCATCAGCAGATTACTACTTTCAATCTTTATTTCATTACTAACAAACATTTCAAAAATGAATCTTCGTAACCCGAAAAAGAAGTTAAGAATACATGTCCGATTCCTGGAGAATGAAAAAGATGGATCAGAAGCTGAAAAATCACCAGAATCTTCCACTGACTACAAGATCTTACGGCTCCCGCACAACCTTCTGGGCAAGAAACCTAATGCTACAGACTCGACATCAAATCTGTTAGAAAAAGAAGGTAGCCGTGTTTATTTTACAAGAAGATGGAAAATCATGATCATCTTAAGCATCTTTCTTCTGATATTGGTTGCTCACACTGACAAATGGAGCCACATAATTAATGGAGAGATAACCCTTAGAACCATGTTTGGTGAATACAACAAGGAAGAGAGAGAAAATATGGAGGAACATATCAAAGGTCTGGAGCAAATGATAAGTGAATTGAACAGACAAATGGAAAATGATAAAGAGGAGATGAGGCAAAATATTCTGTTGCTTATGCAGCTCAAAGAAGCCAATAACAAACTGAAGCAGCAACAAGATGAGCTCATGGCTACTGTAAAGAAAATGCCCCAGAATACAGCATATTCAGGCCTCTACTGAAGAACACAGGAATAAGGCATTGTTGGTCCAGATCAAAAATGATATGAGCAATTTACCCCACTGGCATATTTTAGTGGGTGAGAAGAGGTGGCACCAGTGGTACTGGCCATTAGAGTGCTGTTAGGCTGAGAAGCAGCTGTATTAGACCTGTTAGCCATTTGACACTGAAGTCTAAAGAAGTTGGAATATGCAGCCTTGTGCCATTAGCCTTCCTGTCTCTCTTTTTATTGCATTTCTTGTTTTTCTTTGCTTAATAATTACCTGTTATTACTTATCTAAAACTATAAATAAATTATTAATTAAACAATTTTATGTTTTGTCGCTTGTTTTTTTAACCAAATGAATTATTTGCAATGTAAACCGTGTAATTTAGAAATAAAAACGACATAATACAATTTAGGACATAATCCCTTTATCTTTTAGCATATCGATTGTCCTATTTCTACCACATTTGCAATCGTTCTAAATCTCCTTATTAGTTTTTTGACCTTTTTTCCAACTTTCAAATGGTGTCCAGCAACAGCAGTCTCTGTGCCCAAGGAGCGCCAAGGATGACCCCCTGTTTGGACAGGTTTGTCAAACATATCTGTAGGTAGAATATACACTCCCATGTCCTGGGCACATCTGAGCAAGAACTTGAGTTTATGGCTGTACCTCATTGCTTCTTGTAGATCAGGGATCCCCAAACTTTTGAATCCGTGAGCAACATTCAGAAGTAAAAGGAGTTGGGGAGCAACACTAGCATTAACATGTTCTCGGGGTGCCAAATAAGGGCTGTGATTGGCCATTTGGTAGCCCCTATGTGGATTGTCAACCTAAATGATGCTCTGTTTGGCAGTACTCTTGGTTTTTATGAAACCAAAACTTGCTTCCGAGCCTGGAATTCAAAAATAAGCTCCTGCTTTGAGGCCATGAGTTTATAATGTAGAGAGTGATATTCTGAGACAGTTTCCAATTAGTTTTCATTTTTTTTATTTATGATTTTTGTTTTAGCTTTTTATTCAGCAGCTCTCCAGTTTGCCAGGTCATCAATCTGGTTGCTAGGGTCCAAATTACTCTAGCAAATACGCATTGATTTGAACAAGAGACTGGATTATGAAAATGCGCATCTGAATAGAAAGATTAGTAATAATACAGTTCCAGTCTTACAAAGCATTTGTTTTTAAGTGGCACCACTGACTCCCACTTGAAAGCTGGAAAGAGTCAGAAGAAGGCAAATAATTAAAAACTTTAAAAAACAAAATAATGAAGACCAATCGGAAAGTTGCTTAGAATAAACCATTTTATGACCAACTGAAAATTAACTTAAAGGTAAACCACCTCTTTAAGCACTTTGCAATTTAAATTTTACACTGTTGGACAGCATACAATAATGTGAAGAAATCCAAATAGAATGGTTTATATAAATTATTCCTAGGATTCTCTCAGGATGCTTTGAGGTCTGACATGGTGCCAAGAGACTGGTGAATTGTTAATGTGGTGCCACTAGTCATAACTCTTGGGCAATGCCCTCTTCACCTCTTGTTTGTTATTGGTTGTTTATGTATTTGTATGTAATTCTGTATGTCCAGGAAGTGATTAGAAAATGCAAAGAAATTGAGGGTCCTTTAACAGAGCTGCTGAGCTGAAGCCTGTCTAGTAGTATATGCCTGTCTCAAACTGCTAAACTACTAAATATATATATGTGAATGTCAGGGTAGTGCTTATATTCATTTATCCATTCAATTCCAAGAATTCAAATACAGCTGCAGAAAAAAAATTGATTTTTTTAATACATTTCAGTTGGTGTTTTTTTTTTTTCTTTGAATTTCGAAGTTATGGGAGTTCAAAAAAACTCCCATTACTTCGCAATTTGACCCTTGATAAATCTGTCCCTAAGTCTCATTAACAATCACACCCACAAACATGTTTAGATTGATGATACTGAGGAGTAAACTGAAAGAAGTTAAGTAAATGTGAGTAGCCTTGTTTCCCAATTCATCTGATTTAATTAGCTACATTTTAAATCCTGATCAAGTTACAATTGTTTGCCTGTAATGTCTATGGAGGATTAATGGCCTGGTGCACTGCTGATGATGTCATAATAGTCTTTTAGTCATGTGACTGATGATTATGATGTCATAATAGTGACTCATAGTGAAACCTGTTTGACAGGTTTGACAGCAGCCAAACACTGCTCAGTCTGCTGAACATCCTTGCGAGGTGCGCATCAGCAGATTACTACTTTCAATCTTTATTTAATTTCTAACAAACATTTCAAAAATGAATCTTCGTAACCCGAAAAAGAAGTTAAGAATACATGTCCGATTCCTGGAGAATGAAAAAGATGGATCAGAAGCTGAAAAATCACCCGAATCTTCCACTGACTACAAGATCTTACGGCTCCCGCACAACCTTCTGGGGAACAAACCTAATGCTACAGACTCGACATCAAATCTGTTAGAAAAAGAAGGTAGCCGTGTTTATTTTACAAGAAGATGGAAAATCATGATCATCTTAAGCATCTTTCTTCTGATATTTGTTGCTCACACTGACATATGGAGCCACATAATTAATGGAGAGATTAGCACCATGTTTGGTGAATACAACAAGGAAGAGAGAGAAAATATGGAGAAACATATTAAAGGTCTTGAGCAAATGATAAGTGAATTGAACAGACGAATGGAAAATGATAAAGAGGAGATGAGGCAAAATATTCTGTTGCTTATGCAGCTCAAAGAAGCGAATAACAAACTGAAGCAGCAACAAGATGAGCTCATGGCTACTGTAAAGAAAATGCCCCAGAATACAGCATATTCAGGCCTCTACTGAAGAACACAGGAATAAGGCATTGTTGGTCCAGATCAAAAATGATATGAGCAATTTACCCCACTGGCATATTTTAGTGGGTGAGAAGAGGTGGCACCAGTGGTACTGGCCATTAGAGTGCTGTTGGGCTGAGAAGCAGCTGTATTAGACCTGTTAGCCATTTGCCACTGAAGTCTAAAGAAGTTGGAATATGCAGCCTTGTGCCATTAGCCTTCCTGCTTCTATTTTTATTTAATTTCTTGTTTTTTTCTTAATTACCTGTTATTTCTTATCTAAAACTATTAATAAAATATTAATAACTTTTATTGCTTGTGGCTTTGTTTTTTAACCAAAAAGCAATAACATGCTATGGATACCTAATGATATATGGGACATACGATGCTTTAAAGTGGAAACTTTGAGGTGATTTACTGAAATTTCATCATCACCAATTTTAGGAAAGCTTTGGTAGCAGTTTGGTAATTTGGAGTAGAAAGATGTATTTACCTATTTGGGTTAAGTCTACTAGAAAATCATATAAACATCAAATAAACCTTTGTTTCCAGTAATGATTATATATTGGGTTTGATCAAGTACAACCTACTGTTTTATTATTACAGTGAAAAATAAAATAATTTTTACCTGTATTTATGTTCTGTACAGATATATCTTAACTCATCTCTATGCATTCGCACCATTCTCAATGCACATAAGTTCCACTCAAGCAAAACTGCAGCAATTTTGCATTTCGCTTCTTTACATGACATATACCTGTAATTTGCTTATTTACTGGCTTTATATAGGGCACTAACCCTCTGCTGTAGATGTACAACTCTCGAGTTTTTGGCCAAAACCCTCTGAAAAAACTTGAATATGATGCATCTTCAATGGGACCTCTGCCATTGACTCCTACATGACCTTGGCAGTTTTTTAGATGGTGTATTTTTTGAGTTTTGACCAAAAAAACCCCGAAAACGTGAATTTTCATGGAAAACACAATTTGAACTTCAATAAATCTGCCCCTTAAATATCTTGGTTATTTTGCAGCCGATCTGGCAGTATTCCGGGTCAGTATTGCAATGCTTCTAATGGCTGAGATCAAACCTTGACCCTTGGTTGCTTCGAATCCTCTCTAGGGGCACACAGGGCATTGTCTTCCAGAATTCAGCATCCAAAAGCTGTTGGAGGTGACATTGCATTGCAGCAACCAGTCTCATTTGTCACCTTCATTTGTCTCAATGGTTACTCCATGTTGTTCCTTACAGTGCATGCACACACATGTTCTACTGCCACAAGACATTCTATACAGGCACAGCAACAAAATGTCTTTAAAGGACATGCCAACACCAGAAAAGGGACAGGGCTAATGAGAAGCTTTACTGACACAAGAATGCCTTGGGGATCACTAAACTGCTAAGCAGGTAGCCAAGGGAATGGTGCTTTCAGATAATGTCATTATCATGTTCTCTCAATGGGAGATATTGATTTCCAACCACACTTGATTCTCATGCTAATACATGATCCTTAACCCTTTAAGTGCCACAGAACGTAGAATCTACGTTCTGTGGAAAAGTAACTTGAAATGCCACAGAACGTAGATTCTACGTTCTGAAGCACTTCCGGGTTCTGGAGCGGAGGAGTGGCTGTTAAAGCCGCTCGCTCCGTTCCTCTTCGATCCCCTGCCCCTAGGCAACGAGCAAAGCAGGGGATCGAGTGGCCCCTGGGGTGCGATCGCCCAGGGGCCCCAAAGCAGCAGCAGGCACGTGTTACTTACGTGTCCTGCTGCTGCAGCCTACACTGCGCTGATCAGCTCCGCCCCCACAGCACAGGGATACAGATGACGACGCAGATCTCTTCCTGGGGCTCTTCTAGATTGCCTGCAACAGTCTCCAGCGACTTTTTCAGGTTAGTGCAACAATTACACACACAAACACACACTTATTACAGTAATACACACTTAGATTCACACTTACACATACATTTTTGGGGATTGGAGGGGTCACTTACACTCACTGCACTCACACACACGTGCACATGCACACACGCGCACATAACATGTAATTTACCAATTGTACACACGCACATACATGGCATTGTGGCTTTTTTTTTTTTCTTATCGCATTGTCTCTTTTTTTGGCTGAAAAAAATGTTTTATTGCCATTACGAATAGCGTATTCTCTAACCGTACTGTGCAATACCTTTTGTATGTTATTTCAGTGATTATATTGCAATTTTGGGTATTTTGGTGCATTTTTAGCCATTTCATTGAATTTTTAGACATTTTATTGCATTTTCAGCTCTGTATATGTTGTGTTCACTTGTTTCTAGCCGTATAACCTGTTTGGCCCAGCTAAAATATTCAAACTGTGATTCTGACGGCCGAAAACACTAGTCTGGAAAAAAAACATTGATTTTTGTGGTTTTATTGGATTTTTTTGCATTTCACTCTTTACTGCCTTATTTTGTTTTGCCTTGTAAATTTTATCTACTATATATCCATTTGGGGTCTCTGTGCGCCACATAGTTTGGTATATCTATGCATATTGGGCATCAAAGTGTTCAGTAGACCCCATGCGTTCACATTTAGGATGTTTTATGCTGATAAGTTACGAAATGTGGGGCATATAATGGGGTAAAATTCAAGCTTTGTGACCATTTTCCGAAATTTGATAAAAACCGTTATGTTCAGCATTGCTTTGCAGTTTGGCAGTTTGCAGTAGAAACACTTATTTACCCATATTGGATTCGTCAGAATGTGTTCTTTCTGAAAATATATGGTTTTCTGGGGTCTCTGTACTGTTAGGTGGTCTAATGTCGCATAATACACACACCAGGTGTTTATATTGCAGCAGCCAGCGCGTCAGCCGTGAAATTGTCTATACATATTGTCATTTGGGGGTCTCTGTGCGCCACATAGTTTGGTATATCTATGCATATTGGGCATCAAAGTGTTCAGTAGACCCATATGTTTATATTTAGGATGCTTTATGCTGGTAATGATACATGGACAATACGATGCTGGAAAGTTGAAGCTTTGAGGCAATTTTCAGATATTTCACCAAAACCGCCAAATTTGGCAAAGCCTTGCGACTCAGTAGTTTGGAGCAGAAAGGCATGGGTACCCATTTTAGATTCTGTAGAATGTGTACTTTCCAAAAATATATGGGGTTGGGGGGTAAACATATATTTCTGTGTTTTTACCCCACAAAAATGCAGTCAATGTGTTGATCTTTCATTAGCTGAAGTTACCCACAGGACTGTTTGTATGCACTAACTTCATTTTGGGGCCTCTAAATGCCAGATACTTTGGTAAACTTATGAACAATGGCCACCAAAATGTTCGGAGGAACCCTGGCAATGATATTTAGGGTGCTCTTTCTTGGTGCATAACGATACATGGGTGATATGGTGCTGAGAAGTTGAAGCTTTGAGGCAATTTTCAGATATTTCACCAAAACCGACAACTTTGGGAAAGCCTTGCGACTCAGTAGTATGGAGCAGAAAGGCATGGGTACCCATTTTAGATTCTGTAGAATGTGTACTTTCCAAAAATATATGGGTTTGGGGGGTAAACATATATTTCTGTGTTTTTACCCCACAGAAAATGCAGTCAATGTGTTGATTTCTCAGTAGCTGAAGTAAAGTCCTGAACAATTTGGATGTGCTAACTTCATATTGGTGTCTCTAAATGCCAGATACTTTGGTAAACCTATGCATAATGGGCATCAAACTGTTCAGTGGACCCCTGGCAATCATATTTCAGGTGCTTTCTCTTGGTACCTAAATGGTTTTCTGGGGTAAACCTACGGTTTCAGGATTTTTTGCCTTGGAATCTAAAGCATGCCGTTTTCTGCCTTAGTGCTTTCAAAATTCGGTAATATACTGCCGGGAGTTTTTGCTGTACAGAAGTCCTAAATCTCCCTAAAACTATACATATCTGGTATTGGCACATTCGAGAGACATAAGGCTTTCCAAACCAGTTGAATTTTCATCCGTAAAATGAAATATTTTTCTGGTATAAATTGATATACGATGAAAAATGGCAATTTTTAATTTTTTTTGGTATTTAGCACTATAAATTTAGGCAGATTTAGAAAGCTCAGTTTCTACCGAAAAAAACAATGTATAGTTTTCCTAGGTAAACTATAGGTTTCCCCTCAGAAAATGCCCCTAAAGTGAGAGAGCACAAAATGTTTCAAAAACGGCTGGCATTTCGCGTAACCAAAATGTGAAATTCTGCTAGCACTTAAAGGGTTAATATGAGCAGATCATGTCCATAAATACCAATATTATTTTTCTATTTTCTGTTTTTGTAGCTGTTTACTATTGAGAAATTCCTCTTCCAAGTTGTATGTTATGTTTAAAATATAACCAAGTGCTTTTGTCTCTCTCTGAGCTTTTAGATTTCAGGGATCGGACGTATTTCAGTGGAAATGGCTCTGTCTCATTGGAGTGTCATTTAGCGCATGTTTCCTTTTGTTCATCTGATTTGTAAGTCTCATAGAGCAGGACTCCTCTGCTAGTTTTATTATTAATATTTATTTGCCTGATTACATCTAGCTGTAATAATAAATCATTTTTCTGGCAGTCGGTTTACATATCTGTAGCCCCCGGCTATGGTTAAGGCGAGTGTTAGGGGAACCACCAGTTTTATGTATGTAGCCTTTCTCCTTTAGAAGAATTCCAAGTCCTTATGTCTTCCTTCTTCTTAAATTCAGCCCTCCAGCTTTGATTGAACTACAAATCTCAAATATACTCTGAGTAACTTTACGTTAAAGTGTTTGTTCACCTTCAAATTAACTTTTATTATGACGTAGAGAGAGTGATTTTCTGACACAATTTGCAGTTTTTTTATCAGTTGTAGTTTGTTCTTTAGCTTTTTATTTGGCAGCTGCAATTTCGTCTGGTTGCTAGGGTCCAAATTACTCTAGAAACCATGCATTGATTTGAATAAGAGCGTGAGATATGAATAGGAGAATCCTCGATAGAAATATGAGTAGTAAAAAGTAGCAAAATTAATACATTTGTCGCCTGTTTTTTATTAGTTGTATCAGTACTTTTACTCGTCTTTTGTTTTTAACCTCAAAACTGTTTATTTTGGAAGTGTGACTATTAGATTAGGTATTTTGACCACTGTCACTAGGGATGCACCGAATCCACTATTTTGGATTCGGCCGAACCCCCGAATCCTTTGCGAGAGATTTGGCCGAATACCGAACTGAATCCTACTTTGCATATGCAAATTAGGGGTGGGAAGGGGAAAACATTTTTTACTTCCTTGTTTTGTGACAAAAAGTCACGTGATTTCCCTTCCCACCCCTAATTTGTATTTGTAAATTAGGATTCGATTCAGCCAGGCAGAAGGATTCGGCCGAATCCTAATCCTGCTGAAAAAGGCCGAATCCTGAACCGAATCCTGGATTCGGTGCATTCCTAACTGTCACATCAGTTAATTTGTTGATTTGTTGGTTTTTAAATTTTTGGGGTTTTATTGCAGTTTTATCCTCGCATGATTGTTCCTTATGTGTTATTTTAGCATAGCTTTGTAGTTTGGTACTTTGGTATGCAAAGGTGAGTTTTCCCTTGTTGAATTTGTCAGAATGTGTACTTTCCAATAATATATTTTTGAAATATATTTTGAGCATATTTTGAAAGTTTAGATTGTCCTGGAAAAACAATATATTGCTTTCTATGGTAAACTGAAAGACCGCTAAAGCGAAAAATAGCCCAAAATATTCAAAAATGGTCTGGCAATAAAAGTACCAAAGGCCAAATTGGCTGGCAGTGAAAGGGTTAAACAGAACTGAACTGAAGCCTGTCTAGCAAGTATATACCTGTCTCAAACTGCCAAACCAGTAACATGGAAATGAATGTTGGGTTACTGCTCATATACTGCTTATATTTATGAGTTTAAAAGTAGATTAAAAAAAAATATACTGTAGTAACAGTAATACATTGGAAATTAGAATAATATTTTAATCGATCTGACATATTATTAGGTAAATGTGTAAAACATATCAAAGTAATTGTGTCGTTGGGGCATGTATTCATTTAAAATTGTTGATAGAAGGTGTCACACCCATAAAAATGTCTAGATTGATGATACTGAGGAGTAAACTGAACGAAGTCGATAATAAGTAAATGTGAGTAGCCTTGTTTCCCAATTCATCTGATTTAATTAGCTGCATTTGAAATCCTGATCAAGTTACAATTGTTTGCCTGTAAGGTCTATGGAGGTTTAATGACCTGGTGCACTGCTGATGATGTCATAATAGTCTTTTAGTCATGTGACTGATGATTATGATGTCATAATAGTGACTGATAATAAAACCTGTTTGACAGTAAACAGCCAAACACTGCTCAGTCTGCTGAACATCCTTGCGAGGTGCGCATCAGCAGATTACTACTATCAATCTTTATTTCTTTCTAACAAACATTTTAAAAATGAATCTTCGTAACCCGAAAAAGAAGTTAAGAATACATGTCCGATTCCTGGAGAATGAAGTAGATGACTCAGAAGCTGAAAAATCACCAGAATCTTCCACTGACTACAAGATCTTACGGCTCCCGCACAACCTTCTGGGGAACAAACCTAATGCTACAGACTCGACATCAAATCTGTTGGAAAAAGAAGGTAGCCGTGTTTATTTTACAAGAAGATGGAAAATCATGATCATCTTAAGCATCTTTCTTCTGATATTTGTTGCTCACACTGACAAATGGAGCCACATAATTAATGGAGAGATTAGCACCATGTTTGGTGAATACAACAAGGAAGAGAGAGAAAATATGGAGAAACATATCAAAGGTCTTGAGCAAATGATAAGTGAATTGAACAGACGAATGGAAAATGATCAAGAGGAAATGAGGCAAAATATTCTGTTGCTTATGCAGCTCAAAGAAGCGAATAACAAACTGAAGCAGCAACAAGATGAGCTCATGGCTACTGTAAAGAAAATGCCCCAGAATACAGCATATTCAGGCCTCTACTGAAGAACACAGGAATAAGGCATTGTTGGTCCAGATCAAAAATGATATGAGCAATTTACCCCACTGGCATATTTTAGTGGGTGAGAAGAGGTGGCACCAGTGGTACTGGCCATTAGAGTGCTGTTAGGCTGAGAAGCAGCTGTATTAGACCTGTTAGCCATTTGCCACTGAAGTCTAAAGAAGTTGGAATATGCAGCCTTGTGCCATTAGCCTTCCTGTCTCTCTTTTTATTTAATTTCTTGATTTTTTCTTAATTACCTGTTATTTCTTATCTAAAACTATTAATAAAATATTAATAACTTTTATTGCTTGTGGCTTTGTTTTTTAACCAAAAAGCAATAACATGCTATGGAGCACTATTCAATGAGCAGTCTGTACTTACCTAAATTCTTTTATTCACAGAGACATTTTGGGTTTGTAGTCAGCAGGAAATAACCCACAATCCAAAATGTTATCTGTAATATGAGCCATGAAATTTGAATGCACAAGGTAAATTTTGGGAACCGTCAATGCCACATACTTGGGTAAACTGAAACAAATTAGGCATCAAACTGTTCAGTGAGCCATCATATTTAAGGTTATTTATTTTGATACCTAATGATATATGGGACATAGGATGCTTTAAAGTGGAAACTTTGAGGTGATTTACTGAAATTTCATTATCACCAATTTTAGGAAAGCTTTGGTAGCAGTTTGGTAATTTGGAGTAGAAAGATGTATTTACCTATTTGGGTTAAGTCTACTAGAAAATCATATAAACATCAAATAAACCTTTGTTTCCAGTAATGATTAATTATATATTGGGTTTGATCAAGTACAACCTACTGTTTTATTATTACAGAGAAAAATAAAATAATTTTTACCTGTATTTATGTTCTGTACAGATATACATCTTAACTCATCTCTATGCATTCGCACCATTCTCAATGCACATAAGTTCCACTCAAGCAAAACTGCGGCAATTTTGCATTTCGCTTCTTTACATGAAATATACCTGTAATTTGCTTATTTACTGGCTTTATATAGGGCACTAACCCTCTGCTGTAGATGTAGAACTCTCGAGTTTTTAGCCAAAACCCTCTGAAAAAAACTTGAATATCATGCATCTTCAATGGGACCTCTGCCATTGACTCCTACATGACCTTGGCAGTTTTTTAGATCGTGTATTTTTTGAGTTTTGACCAAAAAACCCCCCCGAAAACGTGAATTTTCATGGAAAACACAATTTGAACTTCAATAAATCTGCCCCTTAAATATCCTGGTTATTTTGCAGCCGAGCTGGCAGTATTGTTAATGGCTGAGATCAAACCTTGACCCTTGGTTGCATCGAATTCTCTCTAGGGACACACAGGGCATTGTCTTCCAGAATTCAGCATCCAAAATCTGTCTGATGTGGCATTGCATTGCAGCAACCGGTCTCTTTTGTCACCTTCATTTGTCTCAATGGTTACTCCATGTTGTTCCTTACAGTGCATGCACACACATGTTCTACTGCCACAAGACATTCTATACAGGCACAGCAACAGAATGTCTTTAAAGCACATGCCAACACCAGAAAAGGGACAGGGCTAATGAGAAGCTTTTACTGACACAAGAATGCCTTGGGGATCACTAAACTGCTAAGCAGGTAGCCAAGGGAATGGCGCTTTCAGATAATGTCATTATCATGTTCTCTCGATGGGAGATATTGATTTCCAACCACACTTGATTCTCATGCTAATACATGATCCTTAACCCTTTAAGTGCCACAGAACGTAGAATCTACGTTCTGTGGAAAAGTAACTTGAAATGCCACAGAACGTAGAATCTACGTTCTGCAGCACTTCCGGGTTCTGGAGCGGAGGAGCGGCTCTTAGAGCCTCTCGCTCCGTTCCTCTTCGATCCCCTGCCCCTAGGCAACGATTAGAGCAGGGGATCGAGTGGCCCCTGGGGCGCGATCGCCCAGGGGCCCCAAAGCAGCAGCAGGCACGTGTTACTTACGTGTCCTGCTGCTGCAGCCTACACTGCGCTGATCAGCTCCGCCCCCACAGCACAGGGATACAGATGACGACGCAGATCTCTTCCTGGGGCTCTTCCAGATCGCCTGCAACAGTCTCCAGCGACTTTTCAGGTTAGTGCAACAATTACACACACAAACACACCAACACACACTTATTATAGAAATACACACTTAGATTCACACTTACACACACTTACACATACATTTTTGGGGATTGGGGGGGTCACTTACACTCACTGCACTCCCACACACGTGCACACGCACACACACGCACATAACATGTAATTTACCAATTGTACGCACACACACATACATGGCATTGTGGCTTTTTTTTTTCTTATCGCATCGTCTCTTTTTTTGGCTGAAAAAAAATGTTTTATTGCCATTACGAATAGCGTATTTGCTAACCGTACTGTGCAATACCTTTTGTATGTTATTTCGGTGATTATATTGCAATTTTGGGTATTTTGGTGCATTTTTACCCATTTTATTGAATTTTTAGCCATTTTATTGCATTTTCAGCTCTGCATATGTTGTGTTCACTTGTTTCTAGCCGTATAACCTGTTTGGCCCAGCTAAAATATTCAAACTGTGATTCTGACGGCCGATAACACTAGTCTGGAAAAAAAAACATTGATTTTTGTGGTTTTATTGGATTCTTTTGCATTTCACTCTTTATTGCCTTATTTTGTTTTGCCTTGTAAATTTTATCTACTATATATCCATTTGGGGGTCTCTGTGCTCCACATAGTTTGGTATATCTATGCATATTGGGCATCAAAGTGTTCAGTAGACCCCATGCGTTCATATTTAGGATGTTTTATGCTGATAAGTTACGAAATGTGTGGCATATAATGGGGTAAAATTCAAGCTTTGTGACGATTTTCAGAAATTTGATAAAAACCGTTATGTTCAGCATTGATTTGCAGTTTGGCAGTTTGCAGTAGAAACACTTATTTACCCATAGTGGATTCGTCAGAATGTGTACTTTCTGAAAATATATGGTTTTATAGGGTCTCTGTACTGTTAGGGGGGGTCTAATGTCGCATAATACACACACCAGGTGCTTATATTGCAGCAGTCAGCGCGTCAGCCGTGAAAATGTATATACACTATTGTCATTTGGGGGTCTCTGTGCGCCACATAGTTTGGTATATCTATGCATATTGGGCATCAAACTGTTCAGTAGACACCTGGCGTTCATATTTAGGATGTTTTATGCTGATAAGTTACGAAATGTGGGGCATATAATGGGGTAATATTCAAGCTTTGTGACGATTTTCCGAAATTTAATAAAAACCGTTATGTTCAGCATTGCTTTGGAGTTTGGCAGTTTGCAGTAGAAACACTTATTTACCCATATTGGATTCGTCAGAATGTGTTCTTTCTGAAAATATATGGTTTTCTGGGGTCTCTGTACTGTTAGGGGGGTCTAATGTCGCATATTACACACACCAGGTGCTTATATTGCAGCAGCCAGCGCGTCAGCTGTGAAAATGTCTATACACTATTGTCATTTGGGGGGTCTCTGTGCGCCACATAGTTTGGTATATCTATGCATATTGGGCATCAAACTGTTTAGTAGACCCTTATGTTTATATTTAGGATGCTTTATGCTGGTAATGATACATGGACAATACGATGCTGGAAAGTTGAAGCTTTGAGGCAATTTTCAGATATTTCACCAAAACCGCCAAATTTGGCAAGCCTGGCGACTCAGTAGTTTGGAGCAGAAAGGCATGGGTACCCATTTTAGATTCAGTAGAATGTGTACTTTCCAAAAATATATGGGTTTTGGGGGGTAAACATATATTTCTGTGTTTTTACCCCACAAAAATGCAGTCAATGTGTAGATTTTTCATTAGCTGAAGTTACCCACAGGACAATTTGTATGTGCTAACTTCATTTTGGGGCCTCTAAATGCCATATACTTTGGTAAACCTATGAACAATGGCCACCAAACTGTTTGGAGGACCCCTGGCAATCACAATTTGGTGCTTTTTTGAGATACGTAATGATACATGGGCGATATGATGCTGGAAAGTTGAAGCATTGAGGCAATTTTCAGATAATTCACAAAAACCGTCAAATTTGGGAAAGCCTTGCGACTCAGTAGTTTGGAGCAATAAGGCATGGGTACCCATTTTAGATTCTGTAGAATGTGTACTTTCCAAAAATGTATGGGTTTGGGGGGTAAACATATATTTCTGTGTTTTTACCCCACAAAAATGCAGTCAATATGTTGATCTTTCATTAGCTGAAGTTACCCACAGGACTATTTGTATGTGCTAACTTCATTTTGGGTCCTCTAAATGCCAGATACTTTGGTAAACTTTTGCACAATGGCCACCAAACTGTTCGGAGGAACCCTGGCAATCATATTTAGGGTGCTCTTTCTTGGTGCATAACGATACATGGGTGATATGGTGCTGAGAAGGTGAAGCTTTAAGGCAATTTTCAGATATTTCACCAAAACCGACAACTTTGGGAAAGCCTTGCGACTCAGTAGTTTGGAGCAGAAAGGCATGGGTACCCATTTTAGATTCAGTAGAATGTGTACTTTCCAAAAATATATGGGTTTGGGGCGTAAACATATATTTCTGTGTTTTTACCCCACAAAAATGCAGTCAATGTGTTGATTTTTCATTAGATGAAGTTACCCACAGGACTATTTGTATGCGCTAACTTCATATTGGTGTCTCTAAATGCCAGATACTTTGGTAAACCAATGAACAATGGCCACCAAACTGTTTGGAGGAACCCTGGCAATCATATTTAGGGTGCTTTTTCTTGGTGCGTAACGATACATGGGTGATATGGTGCTGGGAAGTTGAAGGTTTGAGGCAATTTTCAGATATTTCACCAAAACCGACAATTTTGGGAAAGCCTTGGGACTCAGTAGTTTGGAGCAGAAAGGCATGGGTAGCCATTTTAGATTCTGTAGAATGTGTACTTTCCAAAAATATATGGGTTTGGGGGGTAAACCTATATTTCTGTGTTTTTACCCCACAAAAAATGCAGTCAATGTGTTGATTTCTCAGTAGCTGAAGTAAAGTCCTGAACAATTTGGATGTGCTAACTACATATTGGTGTCTCTAAATGCCAGATTCTTTGGTAAACCTATGCATAATGGGTATCAAATTGTTCAGTGGACCCCTGGCAATCATATTTCAGGTGCTTTTTCTTGGTACCTAAATAGTTTTCTGGGGTAAACCTACGGTTTCAGGATTTTTTGCCTTGGAATCTAAAGCATGCCGTTTTCTGCCTTAGTGTTTTCAAAATTCGGTAATATACTGCCGGGAGTTTTTGCTGTACAGAAGTCCTAAATCTCCCTAAAACTATACATATCTGGTATTGGCACGTTCGAGAGACATAAGGCTTTCCAAACCAGTTGGATTTTCATCCGTAAAATGAAATATTTTCCTGGTATAAATTGATATACGATGAAAAATGGTAATTTTTCATTTTTTTTTTATATTTAGCACTATAAATGTTTTTTGCACAGGTGGAAATACATGAAAACTCAGGCAGATTTAGAAAGCTCAGTTTCTACCGAAAAAAACAATGTATAGTTTTCCTAGGTAAACTATAGGTTTCCCCTCAGAAAATGCCCCTAAAGTGAGAGAGCACAAAATGTTTCAAAAACGGCTGGCATTTCGCAAACCAAAATGTGAAATTCTGCTGGCACTTAAAGGGTTAATATCAGCAGATCCACAGGTTTATATCATGTCCATAAATACCAATATTATTTTTCTATTTTCTATTTTTGTAGCTGTTTACTATCGAGAAATTCCTCTTCCGAGTTGTATGTTATGTTCAAAATATAACCAAGTGTTTTCATCTCTCTCTGAGCATTTAGATTTCAGGGATCGGACGTATTTCAGTGGAAATGGCTCTGTCTTATTGGAGTGTCATTTAGCGCATGTTTCCTTTTGTTCATCTGATTTGTAACTCTCATAGAGCAGGACTCCTCTGCTAGATTTATTATTAATATTTATTTGCCTGATTACATCTAGCTGTAATAATTTCATTTTTCTGGCACTCGGCTTACGTATCAGTGGTTAAGCCGAGTGTTAGGGGAACCACCAGTTTTATGTATGTAGCCTTTCTCCTTTAGAAGAATTCCAAATCCTTATGTCTTCCTTCTTCTTAAATTCAGCCCTCCAGCTTTGATTGAACTACAAATCTCAAATATACTCTGAGCAACTTTATGTTAAAGTGTTTGTTCACCTTCAAATTAACTTTTATTATGACGTAGAGAGAGTGATTTTCTGACACAATTTGCAGTTTTTTTATCAGTTGTAGTTTGAGTTATTTAGCTTTTTATTTGGCAGCTGCAATTTCATCTGGTTGCTAGGGTCCAAATTACTCTAGAAACCATGCATTGATTTGAATAAGAGCATGAGATATGAATAGGAGAATCCTCGATAGAAATATGAGTAATAAAAAGTAGCAAAATGAATACATTTGTCGCCTGTTTTTTATTAGTTGTATCAGTACTTTTACTCTTGTCTTTTGTTTTTAGACTATTAGATTAGGTATTTTGACCACTGTCACTAGGGATGCACCGAATCCACTATTTTGGATTGGCCGAACCCCCAAATCCTTTGCGAGAGATTTGGGCGAATACCGAACTGAATCCTAATTTGCATATGCAAATTAGGGGTGGGAAGGGGGAAACATTTTTTACTTCCTTGTTTTGTGACAAAAAGTCACGTGATTTCCCTTCCCGCCCCTAATTTGTATTTGTAAATTAGGATTCGATTCAGCCAGGCAGAAGGATTCGGCCGAATCCTAATCCTGCTGAAAAAGGCCGAATCCTGAACCGAATCCTGGATTCGGTGCATTCCTAACTGTCACATCAGTTATTTTGTTGATTTGTTGGTTTTTACAATTTTTGGGGTTTTATTGCAGTTTTATCCTCGCATGATTGTTCCTTATGTGTTATTTTAGCATAGCTTTGTAGTTTGGTACTTTTGTATGCAAAGGTGAGTTTTCCCTTGTTGAATTTGTCAGAATGTGTACTTTCCAATAATATATTTTTGAAATATATTTTGAGCATATTTTGAAAGTTTAGATTGTCCTAGAAAAACAATATATTGCTTTCTATGGTAAACTGAAAGACCCCTAAAGTGAAAAATAGCCCAAAATATTCAAAAATGGTCTGGCAATAAAAGTACCAAAAGGCCAAATTGGCTGGCAGTGAAAGGGTTAAACAGAACTGAACTGAAGCCTGTCTAGCAAGTATATACCTGTCTCAAACTGCCAAACCAGTAACATGGAAATATATGTTGGGTTACTGCTCATATACTGCTTATATTTATGAGTTTAAAAGTAGATGAAAAAAAAACCATATACTGTAGTAACAGTAATACATTGGAAATTAGAATAATATTTTAATCGATCTGACATATTATTAGGTAAATGTGTAAAACATATCAAAGTAATTGTGTCGTTGGGGCATGTATTCATTTAAAATTGTTGATAGAAGGTGTCACACCCATAAAAATGTCTAGATTGATGATACTGAGGAGTAAACTGAACGAAGTCGATAATAAGTAAATGTGAGTAGCCTTGTTTCCAAATTCATCTGATTTAATTAGCTACATTTTAAATCCTGATCAAGTTACAATTGTTTGCCTGTAAGGTCTATGGAGGTTTAATGACCTGGTGCACTGCTGATGATGTCATAATAGTCTGTCATGTGACTGATGTTTATGATGTCATAATAGTGACTGATAATAAAACCTGTTTGACAGTAAACCGCCAAACACTGCTCAGTCTGCTGAACATCCTTGCGAGGTGCGCATCAGCAGATTACTACTATCAATCTTTATTTCTTTCTAACAAACATTTTAAAAATGAATCTTCGTAACCCGAAAAAGAAGTTAAGAATACATGTCCGATTCCTGGAGAATGAAGTAGATGACTCAGAAGCTGAAAAATCACCCGAATCTTCCACTGACTACAAGATCTTACGGCTCCCGCACAACCTTCTGGGGAACAAACCTAATGCTACAGACTCGACATCAAATCTGTTGGAAAAAGAAGGTAGCCGTGTTTATTTTACAAGAAGATGGAAAATCATGATCATCTTAAGCATCTTTCTTGTGATATTTGTTGCTCACACTGACATATGGAGCCACATAATTAATGGAGAGATTAGCACCATGTTTGGTGAATACAACAAGGAAGAGAGAGAAAATATGGAGAAACATATTAAAGGTCTTGAGCAAATGATAAGTGAATTGAACAGACGAATGGAAAATGATAAAGAGGAGATGAGGCAAAATATTCTGTTGCTTATGCAGCTCAAAGAAGCGAATAACAAACTGAAGCAGCAACAAGATGAGCTCATGGCTACTGTAAAGAAAATGCCCCAGAATACAGCATATTCAGGCCTCTACTGAAGAACACAGGAATAAGGCATTGTTGGTCCAGATCAAAAATGATATGAGCAATTTACCCCACTGGCATATTTTAGTGGGTGAGAAGAGGTGGCACCAGTGGTACTGGCCATTAGAGTGCTGTTAGGCTGAGAAGCAGCTGTATTAGACCTGTTAGCCATTTGCCACTGAAGTCTAAAGAAGTTGGAATATGCAGCCTTGTGCCATTAGCCTTCCTGTCTCTCTTTTTATTTAATTTCTTGTTTTTTTCTTAATTACCTGTTATTTCTTATCTAAAACTATTAATAAAATATTAATAACTTTTATTGCTTGTGGCTTTGTTTTTTAACCAAAAAGCAATAACATGCTATGGAGCACTATTCAATGAGCAGTCTGTACTTACCTAAATTCTTTTATTCACAGAGACATTTTGGGTTTGTAGTCAGCAGGAAATAACCCACAATCCAAAATGTTATCTGTAATATGAGCCATGAAATTTGAATGCACAAGGTAAATTTTGGGAACCGTCAATGCCACATACTTGGGTAAACTGAAACAAATTAGGCATCAAACTGTTCAGTGAGCCATCATATTTAAGGTTATTTATTTTGATACCTAATGATATATGGGACATAGGATGCTTTAAAGTGGAAACTTTGAGGTGATTTACTGAAATTTCATTATCACCAATTTTAGGAAAGCTTTGGTAGCAGTTTGGTAATTTGGAGTAGAAAGATGTATTTACCTATTTGGGTTAAGTCTACTAGAAAATCATATAAACATCAAATAAACCTTTGTTTCCAGTAATGATTAATTATATATTGGGTTTGATCAAGTACAACCTACTGTTTTATTATTACAGAGAAAAATAAAATAATTTTTACCTGTATTTATGTTCTGTACAGATATACATCTTAACTCATCTCTATGCATTCGCACCATTCTCAATGCACATAAGTTCCACTCAAGCAAAACTGCGGCAATTTTGCATTTCGCTTCTTTACATGAAATATACCTGTAATTTGCTTATTTACTGGCTTTATATAGGGCACTAACCCTCTGCTGTAGATGTAGAACTCTCGAGTTTTTAGCCAAAACCCTCTGAAAAAAACTTGAATATCATGCATCTTCAATGGGACCTCTGCCATTGACTCCTACATGACCTTGGCAGTTTTTTAGATCGTGTATTTTTTGAGTTTTGACCAAAAAACCCCCCCGAAAACGTGAATTTTCATGGAAAACACAATTTGAACTTCAATAAATCTGCCCCTTAAATATCCTGGTTATTTTGCAGCCGAGCTGGCAGTATTGTTAATGGCTGAGATCAAACCTTGACCCTTGGTTGCATCGAATTCTCTCTAGGGACACACAGGGCATTGTCTTCCAGAATTCAGCATCCAAAATCTGTCTGATGTGGCATTGCATTGCAGCAACCGGTCTCTTTTGTCACCTTCATTTGTCTCAATGGTTACTCCATGTTGTTCCTTACAGTGCATGCACACACATGTTCTACTGCCACAAGACATTCTATACAGGCACAGCAACAGAATGTCTTTAAAGCACATGCCAACACCAGAAAAGGGACAGGGCTAATGAGAAGCTTTTACTGACACAAGAATGCCTTGGGGATCACTAAACTGCTAAGCAGGTAGCCAAGGGAATGGCGCTTTCAGATAATGTCATTATCATGTTCTCTCGATGGGAGATATTGATTTCCAACCACACTTGATTCTCATGCTAATACATGATCCTTAACCCTTTAAGTGCCACAGAACGTAGAATCTACGTTCTGTGGAAAAGTAACTTGAAATGCCACAGAACGTAGAATCTACGTTCTGCAGCACTTCCGGGTTCTGGAGCGGAGGAGCGGCTCTTAGAGCCTCTCGCTCCGTTCCTCTTCGATCCCCTGCCCCTAGGCAACGATTAGAGCAGGGGATCGAGTGGCCCCTGGGGCGCGATCGCCCAGGGGCCCCAAAGCAGCAGCAGGCACGTGTTACTTACGTGTCCTGCTGCAGCCTACATTGCGCTGATCAGCTCCGCCCCCACAGCACAGGGATACAGATGACGACGCAGATCTCTTCCTGGGGCTCTTCCAGATCGCCTGCAACAGTCTCCAGCGACTTTTCAGGTTAGTGCAACAATTACACACACAAACACACCAACACACACTTATTATAGAAATACACACTTAGATTCACACTTACACACACTTACACATACATTTTTGGGGATTGGGGGGGTCACTTACACTCACTGCACTCCCACACACGTGCACACGCACACACACGCACATAACATGTAATTTACCAATTGTACGCACACACACATACATGGCATTGTGGCTTTTTTTTTTCTTATCGCATCGTCTCTTTTTTTGGCTGAAAAAAAATGTTTTATTGCCATTACGAATAGCGTATTTGCTAACCGTACTGTGCAATACCTTTTGTATGTTATTTCGGTGATTATATTGCAATTTTGGGTATTTTGGTGCATTTTTACCCATTTTATTGAATTTTTAGCCATTTTATTGCATTTTCAGCTCTGCATATGTTGTGTTCACTTGTTTCTAGCCGTATAACCTGTTTGGCCCAGCTAAAATATTCAAACTGTGATTCTGACGGCCGATAACACTAGTCTGGAAAAAAAAACATTGATTTTTGTGGTTTTATTGGATTCTTTTGCATTTCACTCTTTATTGCCTTATTTTGTTTTGCCTTGTAAATTTTATCTACTATATATCCATTTGGGGGTCTCTGTGCTCCACATAGTTTGGTATATCTATGCATATTGGGCATCAAAGTGTTCAGTAGACACCTGGCGTTCATATTTAGGATGTTTTATGCTGATAAGTTACGAAATGTGGGGCATATAATGGGGTAATATTCAAGCTTTGTGACGATTTTCCGAAATTTAATAAAAACCGTTATGTTCAGCATTGCTTTGGAGTTTGGCAGTTTGCAGTAGAAACACTTATTTACCCATATTGGATTCGTCAGAATGTGTTCTTTCTGAAAATATATGGTTTTCTGGGGTCTCTGTACTGTTAGGGGGGTCTAATGTCGCATATTACACACACCAGGTGCTTATATTGCAGCAGCCAGCGCGTCAGCTGTGAAAATGTCTATACACTATTGTCATTTGGGGGGTCTCTGTGCGCCACATAGTTTGGTATATCTATGCATATTGGGCATCAAACTGTTTAGTAGACCCTTATGTTTATATTTAGGATGCTTTATGCTGGTAATGATACATGGACAATACGATGCTGGAAAGTTGAAGCTTTGAGGCAATTTTCAGATATTTCACCAAAACCGCCAAATTTGGCAAGCCTGGCGACTCAGTAGTTTGGAGCAGAAAGGCATGGGTACCCATTTTAGATTCAGTAGAATGTGTACTTTCCAAAAATATATGGGTTTTGGGGGGTAAACATATATTTCTGTGTTTTTACCCCACAAAAATGCAGTCAATGTGTAGATTTTTCATTAGCTGAAGTTACCCACAGGACAATTTGTATGTGCTAACTTCATTTTGGGGCCTCTAAATGCCATATACTTTGGTAAACCTATGAACAATGGCCACCAAACTGTTTGGAGGACCCCTGGCAATCACAATTTGGTGCTTTTTTGAGATACGTAATGATACATGGGCGATATGATGCTGGAAAGTTGAAGCATTGAGGCAATTTTCAGATAATTCACAAAAACCGTCAAATTTGGGAAAGCCTTGCGACTCAGTAGTTTGGAGCAATAAGGCATGGGTACCCATTTTAGATTCTGTAGAATGTGTACTTTCCAAAAATGTATGGGTTTGGGGGGTAAACATATATTTCTGTGTTTTTACCCCACAAAAATGCAGTCAATATGTTGATCTTTCATTAGCTGAAGTTACCCACAGGACTATTTGTATGTGCTAACTTCATTTTGGGTCCTCTAAATGCCAGATACTTTGGTAAACTTTTGCACAATGGCCACCAAACTGTTCGGAGGAACCCTGGCAATCATATTTAGGGTGCTCTTTCTTGGTGCATAACGATACATGGGTGATATGGTGCTGAGAAGGTGAAGCTTTAAGGCAATTTTCAGATATTTCACCAAAACCGACAACTTTGGGAAAGCCTTGCGACTCAGTAGTTTGGAGCAGAAAGGCATGGGTACCCATTTTAGATTCAGTAGAATGTGTACTTTCCAAAAATATATGGGTTTGGGGCGTAAACATATATTTCTGTGTTTTTACCCCACAAAAATGCAGTCAATGTGTTGATTTTTCATTAGATGAAGTTACCCACAGGACTATTTGTATGCGCTAACTTCATATTGGTGTCTCTAAATGCCAGATACTTTGGTAAACCAATGAACAATGGCCACCAAACTGTTTGGAGGAACCCTGGCAATCATATTTAGGGTGCTTTTTCTTGGTGCGTAACGATACATGGGTGATATGGTGCTGGGAAGTTGAAGGTTTGAGGCAATTTTCAGATATTTCACCAAAACCGACAATTTTGGGAAAGCCTTGGGACTCAGTAGTTTGGAGCAGAAAGGCATGGGTAGCCATTTTAGATTCTGTAGAATGTGTACTTTCCAAAAATATATGGGTTTGGGGGGTAAACCTATATTTCTGTGTTTTTACCCCACAAAAAATGCAGTCAATGTGTTGATTTCTCAGTAGCTGAAGTAAAGTCCTGAACAATTTGGATGTGCTAACTACATATTGGTGTCTCTAAATGCCAGATTCTTTGGTAAACCTATGCATAATGGGTATCAAATTGTTCAGTGGACCCCTGGCAATCATATTTCAGGTGCTTTTTCTTGGTACCTAAATAGTTTTCTGGGGTAAACCTACGGTTTCAGGATTTTTTGCCTTGGAATCTAAAGCATGCCGTTTTCTGCCTTAGTGTTTTCAAAATTCGGTAATATACTGCCGGGTGTTTTTGCTGTACAGAAGTCCTAAATCTCCCTAAAACTATACATATCTGGTATTGGCACGTTCGAGAGACATAAGCCTTTCCAAACCAGTTGGATTTTCATCCGTAAAATGAAATATTTTCCTGGTATAAATTGATATACGATGAAAAATGGTAATTTTTCATTTTTTTTTTATATTTAGCACTATAAATTTTTTTGCACAGGTGGAAATACATGAAAACTCAGGCAGATTTAGAAAGCTCAATTTCTGCCGAAAAAAACAATGTATAGTTTTCCTAGGTAAACTATAGGTTTCCCCTCAGAAAATGCCCCTAAAGTGAGAGAGCACAGAATGTTTCAAAAACGGCTGGCATTTCGCGTAACCAAAATGTGAAATTCTGCTGGCACTTAAAGGGTTAATATCAGCAGATCCACAGGTTTATATCATGTCCATAAATACCAATATTATTTTTCTATTTTCTATTTTTGTAGCTGTTTACTATCGAGAAATTCCTCTTCCGAGTTGTATGTTATGTTCAAAATATAACCAAGTGTTTTCATCTCTCTCTGAGCTTTTAGATTTCAGGGATTGGACGTATTTCAGTGGAAATGGCTCTGTCTCATTGGAGTGTCATTTAGCGCATGTTTCCTTTTGTTCATCTGATTTGTAACTCTCATAGAGCAGGACTCCTCTGCTAGATTTATTATTAATATTTATTTGCCTGATTACATCTAGCTGTAATAATTTCATTTTTCTGGCACTCGGCTTACGTATCAGTGGTTAAGCCGAGTGTTAGGGGAACCACCAGTTTTATGTATGGAGCCTTTCTCCTTTAGAAGAATTCCAAGTCCTTATGTCTTCCTTTTTCTTAAATTCAGCCCTCCAGCTTTGATTGAACTACAAATCTCAAATATACTCTGAGCAACTTTACGTTAAAGTGTTTGTTCACCTTCAAATTAACTTTTATTATGACATAGAGAGAGTGATTTTCTGACACAATTTGCAGTTTTTTTTATCAGTTGTAGTTTGAGTTATTTAGCTTTTTATTTGGCAGCTGCAATTTCATCTGGTTGCTAGGGTCCAAATTACTCTAGAAACCATGCATTGATTTGAATAAGAGCGTGAGATATGAATAGGAGAATCCTCGATAGAAATATGAGTAATAAAAAGTAGCAAAATGAATACATTTGTCGCCTGTTTTTTATTAGTTGTATCAGTACTTTTACTCTTGTCTTTTGTTTTTAACCTCAAAACTGTTTATTTTGGAAGTGTGACTATTAGATTAGGTGTTTTGACCACTGTCACTAGGGATGCACCGAATCCACTATTTTGGATTGGCCGAACCCCCAAATCCTTTGCGAGAGATTTGGCCGAATACCGAACTGAATCCTAATTTGCATATGCAAATTAGGGGTGGGAAGGGGGAAACATTTTTTACTTCCTTGTTTTGTGACAAAAAGTCACGTGATTTCCCTTCCCGCCCCTAATTTGTATTTGTAAATTAGGATTCGATTCAGCCAGGCAGAAGGATTCGGCCGAATCCTAATCCTGCTGAAAAAGGCCGAATCCTGAACCGAATCCTGGATTCGGTGCATTCCTAACTGTCACATCAGTTATTTTGTTGATTTGTTGGTTTTTACAATTTTTGGGGTTTTATTGCAGTTTTATCCTCGCATGATTGTTCCTTATGTGTTATTTTAGCATAGCTTTGTAGTTTGGTACTTTTGTATGCAAAGGTGAGTTTTCCCTTGTTGAATTTGTCAGAATGTGTACTTTCCAATAATATATTTTTGAAATATATTTTGAGCATATTTTGAAAGTTTAGATTGTCCTAGAAAAACAATATATTGCTTTCTATGGTAAACTGAAAGACCCCTAAAGTGAAAAATAGCCCAAAATATTCAAAAATGGTCTGGCAATAAAAGTACCAAAAGGCCAAATTGGCTGGCAGTGAAAGGGTTAAACAGAACTGAACTGAAGCCTGTCTAGCAAGTATATACCTGTCTCAAACTGCCAAACCAGTAACATGGAAATATATGTTGGGTTACTGCTCATATACTGCTTATATTTATGAGTTTAAAAGTAGATGAAAAAAAAAACATATACTGTAGTAACAGTAATACATTGGAAATTAGAATAATATTTTAATCGATCTGACATATTATTAGGTAAATGTGTAAAACATATCAAAGTAATTGTGTCGTTGGGGCATGTATTCATTTAAAATTGTTGATAGAAGGTGTCACACCCATAAAAATGTCTAGATTGATGATACTGAGGAGTAAACTGAACGAAGTCGATAATAAGTAAATGTGAGTAGCCTTGTTTCCAAATTCATCTGATTTAATTAGCTACATTTTAAATCCTGATCAAGTTACAATTGTTTGCCTGTAAGGTCTATGGAGGTTTAATGACCTGGTGCACTGCTGATGATGTCATAATAGTCTGTCATGTGACTGATGTTTATGATGTCATAATAGTGACTGATAATAAAACCTGTTTGACAGTAAACCGCCAAACACTGCTCAGTCTGCTGAACATCCTTGCGAGGTGCGCATCTGCAGATTACTACTATCAATCTTTATTTCTTTCTAACAAACATTTTAAAAATGAATCTTCGTAACCCGAAAAAGAAGTTAAGAATACATGTCCGATTCCTGGAGAATGAAGTAGATGACTCAGAAGCTGAAAAATCACCCGAATCTTCCACTGACTACAAGATCTTACGGCTCCCGCACAACCTTCTGGGGAACAAACCTAATGCTACAGACTCGACATCAAATCTGTTGGAAAAAGAAGGTAGCCATGTTTATTTTACAAGAAGATGGAAAATCATGATCATCTTAAGCATCTTTCTTGTGATATTTGTTGCTCACACTGACATATGGAGCCACATAATTAATGGAGAGATTAGCACCATGTTTGGTGAATACAAGGAAGAGAGAGAAAATATGGAGAAACATATTAAAGGTCTTGAGCAAATGATAAGTGAATTGAACAGACGAATGGAAAATGATAAAGAGGAGATGAGGCAAAATATTCTGTTGCTTATGCAGCTCAAAGAAGCGTATAACAAACTGAAGCAGCAACAAGATGAGCTCATGGCTACTGTAAAGAAAATGCCCCAGAATACAGCATATTCAGGCCTCTACTGAAGAACACAGGAATAAGGCATTGTTGGTCCAGATCAAAAATGATATGAGCAATTTACCCCACTGGCATATTTTAGTGGGTGAGAAGAGGTGGCACCAGTGGTACTGGCCATTAGAGTGCTGTTAGGCTGAGAAGCAGCTGTATTAGACCTGTTAGCCATTTGCCACTGAAGTCTAAAGAAGTTGGAATATGCAGCCTTGTGCCATTAGCCTACCTGTCTCTCTTTTTATTGCATTTCATGTTTTTTTTTTTGTTGCTTAATTTTTTCCTGTTATTTCTTATTTAAAACTATTCATAAAATATTAACTTTTATGGCTTGTGGCTTTTTTTTGTTAACCAAAAAGCAATAACATGCTATGGAGCACTATTCAATGAGCAGTCTGTACTTACCTAAATTCTTTTATTCACAGAGACATTTTGGGTTTGTAGTCAGCAGGAAATAACCCACAATCCAAAATGTTATCTGTAATATGAGCCATGAAATTTGAATGCACAAGGTAAATTTTAGTGACTGTCAATGCCACATACTTGGATAAACCTAAACACATTAGTCATCAAACTGTTCAGTGAGCCTTCATATTTAAGGTTATTTATTTTGATACCTAATGATATATGGGACATAGGATGCTTTAAAGTGGAAACTTTGAGGTGATTTACTGAAATTTCATCATCACTAATTTTAGGAAAGCTTTGGTAGCAGTTTGGTAATTTGGAGTAGAAAGGTGTATTTACCTATTTGGGTTGTCTACTAGAAAATCATATAAACATCAAATTGTTTCTAGTAATGATTAATTAAATATTGGGTTTGATCAAGTACAACCTACTGTTTTATTATTACAGTGAAAAATAAAATAATTTTTACCTGTATTTATGTTCTGTACAGATATATATCTTAACTCCTCTCTATGCATTCACACCATTCTCCATGCATATAAGTTCCACTCAAGCAAAACTGCGGCAATTTTGCATTTCGCTTCTTTACATGAAATATACCTGTAGTTTGCTTATTTACTGGCTTTATATAGGGCACTAACCCTCTGCTGTAGAGGTAGAACTCTCGAGTTTTTGGGCAAAACCCTCTGAAAAAAACTTGAATATCATGCATCTTCAATGGGACCTCTGCCATTGACTCCTACATGACCTTGGCAGTTTTTTAGATGGTGTATTTTTTGAGTTTTGACCAAAACCCCCCCCGAAAACGTGAATTTATCTTGGTTATTTTGCAGCCAATCTGGCAGTATTCCGGGTCAGTATTGCAATGCTTCTAATGGCTGAGATCAAACCTTGACCCTTGGTTGCATTGAATCCTCTCTAGGGACACACAGGGCATTGTCTTCCAGAATTCAGCATCCAAAAGCTGTTGGAGGTGACATTGCATTGCAGCAACCAGTCTCATTTGTCACCTTCATTTGTCTCAATGGTTACTCCATGTTGTTCCTTACAGTGCATGCACACACATGTTCTACTGCCACAAGACATTCTATACAGGCACAGCAACAGAATGTCTTTAAAGCACATGCCAACACCAGAAAAGGGACAGGGCTATTGAGAAGCTTTTACTGACACAAGAATGCCTTGGGGATCACTAAACTGCTGAGCAGGTAGCCAAGGGAATGGTGCTTTCAGATAATGTCATTATCATGTTCTCTCAATGGGAGATATTGATTTCCAACCACACTTGATTCTCATGCTAATACATGATCCTTTACCCTTTAAGTGCCACAGAACGTAGAATCTACGTTCTGTGGAAAAGTAACTTGAAATGCCACAGAACGTAGATTCTACGTTCTGCAGCACTTCCGGGTTCTGGAGCGGAGGAGCGGCTGTTAGAGCCGCTCGCTCCGTTCCTCTTCGATCCCCTGCCCCTAGGCAACGAGCAAAGCAGTGGATCGAGTGGCCCCTGGGGCGCCATCGCCCAGGGGCCCCAAAGCAGCAGCAGGCACGTGTTACTTACGTGTCCTGCTGCTGCAGCCTACACTGCGCTGATCAGGTCCGCCCCCACAGCACAGGGATACAGATGACGACGCAGATCTCTTCCTGGGGCTCTTCCAGATCGCCTGCAACAGTCTCCAGCGACTTTTTCAGGTTAGTGCAACAATTACACACACAAACACACCAACACACACTTATTACAGTAATACACACTTAGATTCACACTTACACACACATTTTTGGGGATTGGGGGGTCACTTACACTCACTGCACACGCACGCACACGCACATAACATGTAATTTACCAATTGTACACACGCACATACATGGCATTGTGGCTTTTTTTTTCTTATGGCATGGTCTCTTTTTTTGGCTGAAAAAAATGTTTTATTGCCATTACGAATAGCGTATTCACTAACCGTACTGTGCAATACCTTTTGTATGGTTTTTCGGTGATTATATTGCAATTTTGGGTATTTTGGTGAATTTTTAGCCATTTTATTGCATTTTCAGCTCTGCATATGTTGTGTTCACTTGTTTCTAGCCGTATAACCTGTTTGGCCCAGCTAAAATATTCAAACTGTGATTCTGACGGCCGAAAACACTAGTCTGGAAAAAAAACATTGATTTTTGTGGTTTTATTGGATTTTTTTGCATTTCACTCTTTACTGCCTTATTTTGTTTTGCCTTGTAAATTTTATCTACTATATATCCATTTGGGGGTCTCTGTGCTCCACATAGTTTGGTATATCTATATGGGGTGCCGTTTGTCCCAAATACATTCCGTATACAAAACTATCCCTAATACACAGAATGAATGTCTGTCATGTTATATAAGAATTTGTGACCATACACAGAGAAAAAAATATACAAAAGACTTATTTCTATTAAAGAATGAAAACAAAATCTGGTTAGTGCATAAAAGGATGTCATTATATCACAAACTCCATTCTGTACAGTTTAATAAGCAATCTGTCTCACAAATGTATAAGCTCCATGTAATGGACACACTTATGTGCAAAGTTACTTACAGAATGGATTATGTAAAAACAAAGTTGGCCATAATATATAATAGTGTAACTAACTAGTGCTTGTCAAGCTAGATTTGAATAACAAAATAGATATTTGTGACAGAAAGCAAGATTTTATAGCACAGGATTCATTCTTTCCACAAAATGACAGTTTTGTTTCACAAAACAGATAAAATAACCATTCTGTGAAGCAACACTGTCAGTCACATTCCTGAACCAATAAAAACAAAGCTTATTGCCATATACAAACAAGATGAGAAGTGGCCAGCTCTGCTCCACATGGCTAAGGCAAAGTATCTGACCTGCTATAGAGGGTGCCCTCTAATGTCCCCTGTGCTGCATAGTAATAAATATGAACAAACCTTTACTAAAAGAGCTGCTGTTAAACACTACAGGTTCATAAATGGAAGTTTTTACAAATGGCTGAGAAATATAATGCTGCACTTATACTGATTGTAGAAAAAGAAAAGTATGCAAAACATAAATATGATCATTTTAGGTGATATGGCTATTCTTATTGTAGTAACCTGCTTGTGTGGCCATTTTGGTTAAGGGCATTCCTGCTGTTTTGCCATTATCTTATGACTCACTCCTGTTCCTCTTCCTGTCTAAGCTGAGAGCAATAATGGGACAGGCCACACCCACCTGCCATATTGTATTAAATGTACCAGAAGTTACTGTGCTTGTCTGGCTGCTTTGCCTGACTCTCAGAGTCAGTTATAGGTTTTTTATATGATAGTTAGACTCCAATGTCTCCTCCTAGCTGTAATCTTGCACCAATTAGCTTGTAGTAGTCTCTTAATAATTTGCTTACCTATAGTTCAACTACTACATAATAGCTTTAGCCAGAGACTTGGGACTGATCATGTGCACACATACCTCCCAACTGTCCCTTTTTCAGAGGGACAGTCCCTCTTTTGACAGCTCAACCTGAGGTCCCTCATTTGTACTGGAAAGTCCCTCTTTTCTCTGTACTGAATAGCCAGTAAAAGAAACAAAATTTCTAACTTACAAGAAGTCATCTGTAGTATGGGTACTTCAATGTGGCAAACAAATTACTCACCATGTAAGGGAAGTGGCCCAGGTGCACTGCCCTGAGCCCTCAGCATTGGGGGCAGACAAACCGAAATGTAAAAAGGAGCAGGCACTCAATGAACACAGACTTCCAGCAGGCACCAATTCAAAGTGTAAAGATCTTTATTGTGTCCAAAATTTCTAACTTAATTGGCTTTTGGCAGAGAGGCCAGTACAGCTAACAGGTGCAACTAAGATACTTTGTAACAATTTTGAGATAAGAAAATAAGTAATTTTAACAGTTTAGATAAGGAGAAATATTTTCAAACTTTTATAACCTGCCAAACTTTGTAAAATGAACATGGTAATTATGGGGTGTGGCCACAAAAATGGGTGTGGTCAAAAAAATTGCCGCGCTTCATGACAAAAATTTTTTTGTCCCTCTTTTTACTTTTTACCAAAATGTTGGGAGGTATGACCATGCATTCTGTATAGTATGATGTGTAGGTTATATGAGCAGCCACTCCTGAGTACTGTGTGTAAACAAAAGGGGGTCATTTAGGCAGGGGCAATTTTAGGGGATCATAATCTATTTATATAGAAGCAACAAGCTATACAGTGCTTTATATTTATTTATAACAAAAGACTCTAATGATGACGTCCCCTTACCTGCCCAGTGCTTAAAGGAACAATAACACCAAAAAATGTAAGTGTTTTAAAGTAATGGAAATATAATGTATTGTTGCCCTGCACTGGTAAAACTGATCTGTTTGCTTCAGAAACACTACTATAGTTCATATAAACAAGCTGCTGTGGAGCAATGGCGGAAATTGAACAACGGCTAAATGGCACAGGTTAACGAATGGATAACAGATAACACCATTAGACAGACAGAGCTTATCTGCTATCTGCTGTGTAACTTGAGCTTTTTCTCCTTTGAATGGCTGCCCCCATTGCTACACAGCAGCTTATTTATATAAACAATAGTAGTGTTTCTGAAGCAAACACAACAGTTTTACCAGTGCAGGGCAACACTGCATTATATTTTCATTACTTTAAAACACTTTGATTTTTTGGCGTTACTGTTCCTTTAACCCTTTCACATCAGAGTGGGTCGAGGCCACGAGGGGGGCAAAACACTAGAGCAGAGAGCACAACTGAGCCCATGTCACATGCATGTCCAGGGCCGCCAGCAGGGAGGACAAGTGTTCTGGGCCTGAAGGGGGGCCCAGAAGTTCTGCATTTTTCAAAGAGCTGGGTCCCCTTTTACGAGCGCCCGAGCCGTGCGGCCATTTCGCATATTACCGAATGCGGAAGTGCCGAAAAGACGAAGCTGAAGTCCTGAAGCGGTGAAAAGACCCGAATTCACGAAAGGAGGTGAAGTTGAAGTCCTGAAGTCTTTTGTTTACACACAGTACTCAGGAGTGGCTGCTCATATAACCGACACATCATACTATACACAATGTGTGATGCACATGATCAGTCCCAAGTCTCTGGCTAAATCTATTATGTAGTAGTTGAACTATAGCTAAGCACATTAAAGAGACTACTACAGGTATGGGATCCCTTATCCGGAAACCCGTTATCCAGAAAGCTCCGAATTATGGAACTATCGTCTCCCGTAGACTTTTAAAATTTTTTTAAAGATTTCCTTTTTCTCTGTAATAAAAAAACAGTAGCTTGTACTTGTTCCAAACTAAGATATAATTAATTCTTATTGGAAGCATAACCAGCGTATTGGGCTTATTTACTGTTTACATTCTTTTTTAGTAGACTTAAGACTTGAAGATACAAATTACGGAAAGACCCCTTATATGGAAAGCCCCCGGTCCCGAGCATTCTGGATAACAGATCCCATACCTGTACAAGCTAATTGGTGCAAGATTACAGCTAGGAGGAGACATTGGAGTCTAACTGTCATATACAAAACCTATAACTGCCTCTGAGAGTCAGGCAAAGCAGCCAGACAAGCACAGTAACTTCTGGTACATTTAATACAATATGGCAGGTGGGTGTGGCCTGTCCCATTATTGCTCTCAGCTTAGACAGGAAGAGGAACAGGAGTGAGTCATAAGATAATGGCAAAACAGCAGGAATGCCCTTAACCAAAATGGCCACACAAGCAGGTTACTACAATAAGCATAGCAATATCACCTAAAATGATTATATTTATGTTTTGCATACTTTTCTTTCTCTACAATCATTATAAGTGCAGCATTATATTTCTCAGCCATTTGTAAAAACTTCCATTTATGAACCTGTGTTCATAAATGTGTTTAACAGCAGCTCTTTTAGGAAAGGTTTGTTCATGTTTATTACTATGCAGCACAGGGAACATTAGAGGGCACCCTCTATAGCAGGTCAGATACTTTGCCTTAGCCATGTGGAGCAGAGCTGGCCACTTCTCATCTTGTTTGTATATGGCAATAAGCTTTGTTCTTTTTGGTTCAGGAATGTGACTGACAGTGTTGCATCACAGAATGGTTATTTTATCTGTTTTGTGGAACAAAACTGTCATTTTGTGGAAAGAATAAATCCTGTGCTATAAAATCTTGCTTTCTGTCGCAGATATCTATTTTGTCAGTCAAATCTAGCTTGACAAGCACTAGTTACTTACACTATTATATATTATGTCCAAGTTTTTTTTTTACATAATTCATTCTGTAAGTAACTTTGCACATAAGTGTGTCTGATATATGGAGGTTATACATTTGTGCGACAGATTGCTTGTTAAATTGTACAGAATGGAGTTTGTGATATAATGACATCCTTTTGTGCACTAACCAGGTTTTGTTTTCATTCTTTAATAGAAATAAGTCTTTTGTATATTTTTTTATCTGTGTATGGTCACAAATACTTATATACCATGAGAGACATTCATTCTGTGTATTAGCGATAGTTTTGTATACAGAATGTATTTGGGACAAACGGCACCCCATATATCTATGCATATTGGGCATCAAAGTGTTCAGTAGACCCCATGCGTTCATATTTAGGATGTTTTATGCTGATAAGTTACGAAATGTGGGGCATATAATGGGGTAAAATTCAAGCTTTGTGACGATTTTACGAAATTTGATAAAAACCGTTATGTTCAGCATTGCTTTGCAGTTTGGCAGTTTGCAGTAGAAACACTTATTTACCCATATTGGATTCGTCAGAATGTGTACTTTCTGAAAATATATGGTTTTCTGGGGTCTCTGTACTGTTAGGTGTCTAATGTCGCATAATACACACACCAGGTGCTTATATTGCAGCAGCCAGCGCGTCAGCCGTGAAAATGTCTATACATATTGTCATTTGGGGGTCTCTGTGCGCCACATAGTTTGGTATATCTATGCACATTGGGCATCAAACTGTTTAGTAGACCCTTATGTTTATATTTAGGATGTTTTATGCTGGTAATGATACATGGACAATACGATGCTGGAAAGTTGAAGCTTTGAGGCAATTTTCAGATATTTCACCAAAACCGCCAAATTTGGCAAAGCCTTGCGACTCAGTAGTTTGGAGCAGAAAGGCATGGGTACCCATTTTAGATTCTGTAGAATGTGTACTTTCCAAAAATATATTGGGTTGGGGGGTAAACCTATATTTCTGTGTTTTTACCCCACAAAAATGCAGTCAATGTGTTGATTTTTCATTAGCTGAAGTTACCCACAGGACTATTTGTATGCACTAACTTCATTTTGGGGCCTCTAAATGCCAGATACTTTGGTAAACTTATGAACAATGGCCACCAAACTGTTCAGAGGAACCCTGGCAATCATATTTAGGGTGCTTTTTCTTAGTACGTAATGACACATGGGTGATATGGTGCTGGGAAGTTGAAGCTTTGAGGCAATTTTCAGATATTTCACCAAAACCGACAACTTTGGGAAAGCCATGGGACTCAGTAGTATGGAGCAGAAAGGCATGGGTACCCATTTTAGATTCAGTAGAATGTGTACTTTCCAAAAATATATGGGTTTGGGGGGTAAACCTATATTTCTGTGTTTTTACCCCACAAAAAATGCAGTCAATGTGTTGATTTCTCAGTAGCTGAAGTAAAGTCCTGAACAATTTGGATGTGTAACTTCATATTGGTGTCTCTAAATGCCAGATTCTTTGGTAAACCTATGCATAATGGGTATCAAACTGTTCAGTGGACCCCTGGCAATCATATTTCAGGTGCTTTTTCTTGGTACCTAAATGGTTTTCTGGGGTAAACCTACGGTTTCAGGATTTTTTGCCTTGGAATCTAAAGCATGCCGTTTTCTGCCTTAGTGCTTTCAAAATTCGGTAATATACTGCCGGGAGTTTTTGCTGTACAGAAGTCCTAAATCTCCCTAAAACTATACATATCTGGTATTGGCACATTCGAGAGACATAAGGCTTTCCAAACCAGTTGGATTTTCATCTGTAAAATGAAATATTTTTCTGGTATAAATTGATATAGGATGAAAAATGGTAATTTTTCATGTTTTTTTGGTATTTAGCACTATAATTTTTTTTGCACAGGTGGAAATACATGAAAACTCAGGCAGATTTAGAAAGCTCAGTTTCTACCGAAAAAAACAATGTATAGTTTTCCTAGGTAAACTATTGGTTTCCCCTCAGAAAATGCCCCTAAAGTGAGAGAGCACAGAATGTTTCAAAAACGGCTGGCATTTCGCGTAACCAAAATGTGAAATTCTGCTGGCACTTAAAGGGTTAATATCAGCAGATCCACAGGTTTATATCATGTCCATAAATACCAATATTATTTTTCTATTTTCTATTTTTGTAGCTGTTTACTATCGAGAAATTCCTCTTCCGAGTTGTATGTTATGTTCAAAATATAACCAAGTGTTTTCATCTCTCTCTGAGCTTTTAGATTTCAGGGATTGGACGTATTTCAGTGGAAATGGCTCTGTCTCATTGGAGTGTCATTTAGCGCATGTTTCCTTTTGTTCATCTGATTTGTAACTCTCATAGAGCAGGACTCCTCTGCTAGTTTTATTATTAATATTTATTTGCCTGATTACATCTAGCTGTAATAATTTCATTTTTCTGGCAGTCGGCTTACGTATCTGTAGCCCCCGGCTGTGGTTAAGGCGAGTGTTAGGGGAACCACCAGTTTTATGTATGTAGCCTTTCTCCTTTAGAAGAATTCCAAATCCTTATGTCTTCCTTCTTCTTAAATTCAGCCCTCCATCTTTGATTGAACTACAAATCTCAAATATACTCTGAGCAACTTTATGTTAAAGTGTTTGTTCACCTTCAAATTAACTTTTATTATGACGTAGAGAGAGTGATTTTCTGACACAATTTGCAGTTTTTTTATCAGTTGTAATTTGAGTTATTTAGCTTTTTATTTGGCAGCTGCAATTTCATCTGGTTGCTAGGGTCCAAATTACTCTAGAAACCATGCATTGATTTGAATAAGAGCATGAAATATGAATAGGAGAATCCTCGATAGAAATATGAGTAATAAAAAGTAGCAAAATGAATACATTTGTCGCCTGTTTTTTATTAGTTGTATCAGTACTTTTACTCTTGTCTTTTGTTTTTAGACTATTAGATTAGGTATTTTGACCACTGTCACTAGGGATGCACCGAATCCACTATTTTGGATTGGCCGAACCCCCAAATCCTTTGCGAGAGATTTGGGCGAATACCGAACTGAATCCTAATTTGCATATGCAAATTAGGGGTGGGAAGGGGGAAACATTTTTTACTTCCTTGTTTTGTGACAAAAAGTCACGTGATTTCCCTTCCCGCCCCTAATTTGTATTTGTAAATTAGGATTCGATTCAGCCAGGCAGAAGGATTCGGCCGAATCCTAATCCTGCTGAAAAAGGCCGAATCCTGAACCGAATCCTGGATTCGGTGCATTCCTAACTGTCACATCAGTTATTTTGTTGATTTGTTGGTTTTTACAATTTTTGGGGTTTTATTGCAGTTTTATCCTCGCATGATTGTTCCTTATGTGTTATTTTAGCATAGCTTTGTAGTTTGGTACTTTTGTATGCAAAGGTGAGTTTTCCCTTGTTGAATTTGTCAGAATGTGTACTTTCCAATAATATATTTTTGAAATATATTTTGAGCATATTTTGAAAGTTTAGATTGTCCTAGAAAAACAATATATTGCTTTCTATGGTAAACTGAAAGACCCCTAAAATGAAAAATAGCCCAAAATATTCAAAAATGGTCTGGCAATAAAAGTACGAAAAGGCCAAATTGGCTGGCAGTGAAAGGGTTAAACAGAACTGAAGCCTGTCTAGCAAGTATATACCTGTCTCAAACTGCCAAACCAGTAACATGGAAATGAATGTTGGGTTACTGCTCATATACTGCTTATATTTATGAGTTTAAAAGTAGATTAAAAAAAAAAACATATACTGTAGTAACAGTAATACATTGGAAATTAGAATAATATTTTAATCGATCTGACATATTATTAGGTAAATGTGTAAAACATATCAAAGTAATTGTGTCGTTGGGGCATGTATTCATTTAAAATTGTTGATAGAAGGTGTCACACCCATAAAAATGTCTAGATTGATGATACTGAGGAGTAAACTGAACGAAGTTGATAATAAGTAAATGTGAGTAGCCTTGTTTCCCAATTCATCTGATTTAATTAGCTACATTTTAAATCCTGATCAAGTTACAATTGTTTGCCTGTAAGGTCTATGGAGGTTTAATGACCTGGTGCACTGCTGATGATGTCATAATAGTCTCTTAGTCATGTGACTGATGTTTATGATGTCATAATAGTGACTGATAATAAAACCTGTTTGAAAGTAAACAGCCAAACACTGCTCAGTCTGCTGAACATCCTTGTGAGGTGCGCATCAGCAGATTACTACTATCAATCTTTATTTCGTTTCTAACAAACATTTCAAAAATGAATCTTCGTAACCCGAAAAAGAAGTTAAGAATACATGTCCGATTCCTGGAGAATGAAGTAGATGACTCAGAAGCTGAAAAATCACCAGAATCTTGTGCTGACTACAAGATCTTATGGCTCCCGCACAACCTTCTGGGCAACAAACCTAATGCTACAGACTCGACATCAAATCTTTTGGAAAAAGAAGGTAGCCGTGTTTATTTTACAAGAAGATGGAAAATCATGATCATCTTAAGCATCTTTCTTGTGATATTTGTTGCTCACACTGACAAATGGAGCCACATAATTAATGGAGAGATAACCCTTAGCACCATGTTTGGTGAATACAACAAGGAAGAGAGAGAAAATATGGAGAAACATATCAAAGGTCTTGAGCAAATGATAAGTGAATTGAACAGACAAATGGAAAATGATAAAGAGGAGATGAGGCAAAATATTCTGTTGCTTATGCAGCTCAAAGAAGCGAATAACAAACTGAAGCAGCAACAAGATGAGCTCATGGCTACTGTAAAGAAAATGCCCCAGAATACAGCATATTCAGGCCTCTACTGAAGAACACAGGAATAAGGCATTGTTGGTCCAGATCAAAAATGATATGAGCAATTTACCCCACTGGCATATTTTAGTGGGTGAGAAGAGGTGGCACCAGTGGTACTGGCCATTAGAGTGCTGTTAGGCTGAGAAGCAGCTGTATTAGACCTGTTAGCCATTTGCCACTGAAGTCTAAAGAAGTTGGAATATGCAGCCTTGTGCCATTAGCCTTCTTGTCTCTCTTTTTATTTCATTTCTTGTTGTTTTTTGCTTAATAATTACCTGTTATTACTTATCTAAAACTATAAATAAAATATTAATTAAACTATTTATGGCTTGTCGCTTACTTTTTAACCAGAAGCAATAACATGCTATGGAGCACTATTCAATGAGCAGTCTGTACTTTTTTAAATTATTTTATTCACAGAGACTTTTTGGGTTTATGGCCAACAGGAAATCAATTGAAATCCAAAATATTAGCTGTAATTTGACACTGCAATTTTTGTGGTTTTATGTCAATATAATCCCTGCATTGCTGTTCCCTGTGTGTTTTTAAGCATAACTTTGCTGTTTGTGCTTTAGTATGAAAATGTGTCTTTTCTCTATTTTATTTAGAATGTATACTTTCCAAAACATATGGTTTAATGGGGGACATTCTACAGTTATGGTGGCCTTAATCAGGGAGGTAGGGGGCAGTGACAGAGGGAGACAAGAGCAGCAGGGGAGTGAACCACCCAGATTTCGGGTAGACAGAAGACTTTTGAACAGGTACCTCTCCAGTGCCCCCACATCTTTGCGCCTTAGGCATGTGCTTCTTCTAGCTATCACTAGTCTTAATATGCAGTCAGGGGGGCTTTATTTGCAGCAGCTGAGTTGGCAGGCATGAAAATTCATATGCACTAATTTCTTTTGAGTCGGTACATACCACATACTTTGGTAAATCTATGCACATTGAGTATAAAACTGTTCAGTAGACCTCTGGTGTTCATATATAGGGTTGTTTGCCTTTGTACATAAACATTGTGTGAGATAGATGCAGCAAAATGCTAAATTTTTAGGTGATTTTCAGAAATGTCAAAAAAGCTTCCAAGCTTAGGAAAAATATATGTCTTTCAGGTAAAATGGACTTTTTTGCAGCTTTTACCACACATAAAACTGATGATGTGTTCATGGAGTAGTGTAAATGTAAGCCATGAAATTAGAATGCACACGTTTTGGGGACCATACTTGGGTAAACGCATACACATTGGGCATCAATCTGTTAAAAACTGGAAGAACCACAAGGATGGGTGGGATGGATCAAGCTGCACCTTTGTTGGGTACCCAGCTGGGTTACCCTCGGACTGCCTGCTCGGCCAAGAAATCAGGGACTTTTTGCCCAAAACCAGACCATTTTGCAGGTATTCCTCGGGTACCCGACCCGATGCAGGACTCTACTTAATAAAATATGAGAGATGGGCTGCACAGGGGGTACTGCTGTACCGGGCCTGGGAGGCCCGGCTGTGCTGCACTTTTCAGAGTAGCTGGGCCCCCCTTGACAGCGTCAAAGCCATGCCGCCTATTCTGAAGGCCCAAACCACTGAAGTACTGGACAGCCAAAGTCCTGAAGCTGCGAAATGACCCAATGTCACAGAAGGAGCTGAACTTGAATTCCAGAAGCTGCAAAAAGACCAGAAAGGAATTGAAGTTGACGTTGTGGGTATCCACATCTTTTTAGTGTAAAGATTCTGATATATAATTCAAGTGAAACCTGATATTGTTGATCCATAATGTGGTTTAATTGTTCATGGCACACACAGGTATCAATGACAAAGTAATAGGAGGGGGGAGGTCATCAAGAATAATTTTAAAAAATTAGGTGTGAACAGTTGAGGGCGAGGACTTACAAGGTAATAATATCAGAGATATTACCTGAGCCACAAGCAAAGTTAAGACAGCAGGAGTTTAGGGAGAGAGATTAGGGAGGAGGATTTTGGTTTTCTGGGGAACTGGACTGGTTTCTCAGTTGGCTACAGGCTCTTTGCCAGGTATGAGCTGCACCTCATTGATGATGGGACAGTGGTTTTGGGGGAGAAGATGGCTAGAGGAGATTTTGAACTAGGCATGTGAGGGTGGGGGTGCGGTAAGGGTTGACAGGTTAGATGAGGTAGTGGGCATTGTAAGGCAAAATGGGGAAAAAAAATTGTCACAAAGATTCCAGTATTAAATGTATGTTTACAAATGAAAGGAGTCTGACTGGTAAAAAGGAAGAGCTGGTGGTGCTGGCGTTGGAGGGGGATTGTGATGTAATTGGTGTTGCTGAAACATGGCTGAATGAGTCGCATGACTGGGAAGTTTATTTTGGAAAGACAGAGCCAATTTTAAAAGGAGGAGAGGCATGTCTGTTTGTTAGGCAGGATTTAAAAGCAAATTTAAAGGAGGAGGTGATGTTGGGAAATAAGGGAGCTGAATCCTTATGGGTGGAGCTTTTCACTGATTGTAAATACTCCAAATTGTAGGGGTCGCAATAGACTTCCTTATGTAAGGGAAGGGTAAGAGGCTAAGCTCCTGGTGTAATAATCCCTCCATAGGCTAATTACAAATAAAACAGGACTCCAGCCTATGGAGGGATCACCCCCAGCCCAGCGGAAGCTTTTAGCTGCTTATAGTTTGCATGCAGATTCTTTTCACTGATACGTTCCTGTTTTTATAGGAACTTGTCAGTATCACTTTAATAATCCAGATATTGACTGGAGCAACAGTACTGCCAGGACAGTTAATGGCAACAAGTTTATAAACTTGTTGCATGACAATTTTATGGCACAGGTTGTAGAGGAGCCAATCAGAAACCATGCTGTACTAGATCTAGTGATCTCTAATGACCCAGAACTTATAGCAAATGTGCAAGTCATTGAACCCCTGGGCAATAGTGACCATAATCTGATATCATTTAATATCTAGTACAGATCAAAAATATGCTGGGGCAAAAAAAAAAAAAAAAAAAACCCTGAAATTTAACTCCTTAAGAGCATAGAATGGGGCATTATACTTTCTGCTAACACCATATGTAGCTTAATTTGAAAGTAAAGACGTTGGACGTTGATGGGGGGGGGGGCGAAAAGCATATAAAAACTACAAATAAGTGAACAACACCTGCACAGAGCTGAAAATGCAATAGATTGGCTAAAAATGCAAAAAAAGGCTAAAAATGCACCAAAACAATCAAAATTGTAATATAGTCGCCATAATAACATACAAATGTGGGACTTGGATTTTTACAATTGCGTGCTATTCTCATATTTATCAAGTTACTGTTATCTTGTGTCAGGGAGCTGTTATCTGGTTACTTTATTATTGTTCTGTTAATCAGCTGCTGCGGGGGGGGGGTTAGGGAGAGCGATGGTATCAGTTCAACTTGCAGTGCAGCAGTATTAAGTGACTAAAGAGCATAAGTCACATGACTGAGGGCACCTGGGAAACGAACAATGTCAGATCTCAAAATCTAAAAAAAAAATCTGTTGCTCTTTTGAAAAATGGATTTCAGTAGAGAATTCTGCTGAAGCAGCACTATTAACCATCCATTTTGAAATAAAAACATGTTTTCCTGCAACAGAATCACTTATTTGCAATGAAATTGAAAATACAGTACCTCTCCTCTTTTTGCTCTGCTCAGTTTAGTCAATCACTATTCAAATATGGCAAAGGTATAGTCCGTGTCTGGTGTCCTATGTCAATGTCAGTGAGAGGCAAACCTATAGTATTGACATTTTACCCGCTATTGAATCCTATTGGCTAATAGATCAAACACATGTATGTGTAATGTATTTTGATATGCTGAGTGAAAAAAGGGTTATTTAAAGTATGCACATTTGCTTCTTGTGATTTGTTTGTTTCCGTACCATAACCTAGTGAAGTTTGGTGATGAAGAAGGCCGGTACTTTTCCTTTAAAAACAAATAAATCCCCACTGAGCTGTACCACATATTTACCTGTAGGTGTCAGCGATGTCTCACTGTAAGTCTTAGTCTTTACCTGTATTTGGAAGGAACTGACAGATAGTTGCCATCTCCTGTTTAATGTATAAAGAACGCACGGATCATAAAGCTCCAGTATATAGAATTAATGGTGCTATAATGTCAACTACTACAGAGGTAGGGGACTGGGGAGTCATTACTTCTGCTGATTTAAATGGAGTCGAGCAGCATAGGGAAGCGGCAGAATATTAGGATGTATGGCAGAAAGTTTCTGGCAGGATGAGAGAAGAAGCGATGTGGGTTTATGGATCCCCGGTGAGGCCGCACGTGCAGAACTGTATTCACTTCCAGACACCAAGTGAGGTTTATGTACAGACAAGTGGTGAGTTTAAAGGAAAAATAAATTCAGTTTTTTGTAAGGCAGCCCTGTGCCTCTATAAAACACCATGGCAGCTGTTAATAAACCAGTTTATTGGGCTATTTTTGTGCACAGGCATTTGCCTCCAGCCAATTCTACTGCAGGGAGTTTGTCCCTTACCTCTAGTTCTGTCCTATCAGTTCTTATATGTGAACTCAGTATCACTAGCCTCAATATAAAATATACCCCTGTGCAGTCATGTGATCACTTATAGAAATAATATTCACCTGTATTAACTTAAATGCCGACAATATAGTCATCATGGCTTTTCTGCACATTGGTGGTTTCAGCTCATGGTGCTGCAGCTGTTGCTAATCAAAGAACGACAGTTGCTGTCAGAGCATGCTGGGAATTGTAGTTATGTAACAGCTGGAACTCTAGCACGGACATTTTGAAAAAAAAAAAAAAGATGTATAGAACGCCACGCAATTTATTTTTGCAAATAGCTAAACAATTCTGCCCATTTCATTATTAAGCTACCCTGAGCTGCTTGTAGCAAGGGAGGTAGAATTTATTGGGACTGTGTAATAGGTCCCTCCATGCACTCATGTGGAATTGTTGGAGCAAACAGAACCAGCGCAGCATAATTACAGATTTGTTTGTTTATGGAGCTGTCTGCTTAGGGAGCACTGGGCCATGAAACTCTCATTAGGTAACAGTTTATTCTCAGTGCATGTTAATTTGTTAGTGAAATACATAACTGGGGAACAGCCATTCAACTGCCAGTGGGTGTATCTGTATTACATACAGCTGTATTATACACGGAGCAGGGGAGAGTATCTGTTTTATACACGATGCAGGGGAGAGTATCTGTATTATACACGGAGCAGGGGAGAGTATCTGTTTTATACACGATGCAGGGGAGAGTATCTGTATTATACACAGAGCAGGGGAGAGTATCTGTTTTATACACGGAGCAGGGGAGAGTATCTGTATTATACACAGAGCAGGGGAGAGTATCTGTTTTATACACGGAGCAGGGGAGAGTATCTGTATTATACACGGAGCAGGGGAGAGTATCTGTATTATACACGGAGCAGGGGAGAGTATCTGTATTATACACGGAGCAGGGGAGAGTATCTGTATTATACACGGATCAGGGAAGAGTATCTGTATTATACACTTATACACGGAGCAGGGGTGGGTATCTGTATTATATGCAGAACAGGTAAGAGTGTCTGTATTAAACACAGCATGGGAGAGTATCTGTATTATACACAGAGCAGGGGAGAGTATCTGTATTATACACAGGTCAGCGGAGAGTATCCGTATTATACACAGAGCAGGGGAGAGTATCTGTATTATACAATTATACACTGAGCAGGGGAGGGTATCTGTATTATATGCAGAACAGGTAAGAGTGTCTGTATTAAACACAGCATAGGAGAGTATCTGTATTGTACACGGAGCAGGGGAGAGTATTTGTATTATACACAGAGCAGGGGAGGGTATCTGTATTATACACTTATACACTGTGCAGGGGAGGGTATCTGTATTATATGCAGAACAGGTAAGAGTGTCTGTATTAAACACAGCATGGGAGAGTATCCGTATTATACACAGAGCAGGGGAGAGTATCTGTATTATACACTTATACACTGAGCAGGGGAGGGTATCTGTATTATACTCGGAGCAGGGGAGAGTATCTGTATTATATGCAGAACAGGTAAGAGTGTCTGTATTAAATACAGCATGGGAGAGTATCTGTATTATACACGGAGCAGGGGAGGGTATTCGTATTATACACAGAGCAGGGGAGAGTATCTGTATTATACACAGGTCAGCGGAGAGTATCCGTATTATACACAGAGCAGGGGAGAGTACACTATATATAGGGCAGGCGTGTTTATCACTAATACAGCAGTGTAAGCCGTGTAAGTGTCTCTGAATTATTGTAATTATATGGTGGAGTTTGAACCCTGCCTCTTCCTTCAGCAGTAGAAAAAGCTCAGGATTCTGGCTGTACACACACACACACACACATATATATATATATATATATATATATATATATATATATATATATATAGCCATATAATTGTATGCAGAAGCTGCACATCTTGTCCAAGGCTGGCTCCATTTGCGGCTGAATTAGAAATATTTTCCAATTTTCTGCAGGACTCTTTCATATGGCGCTATAGTATTCTGCTGCCGGCAATGAGAAGGCTGGGTTTTAATCAAATGGTGGGAAAAAAAGTTTCATTATGGCCGACAGGCTTATAAAAGATATTAATTCCAGTGCAGAGGAGCAGATTACAGCTGATTCTGGGCATAATGGGCACAATCCCTGCACAATCATAACTGATTGGTGACCATTGATATAGCTAAGGAGGGGAACCGAGAGTCAGCTCCTAGGCAGATTTGCTGCACTGGGAAGTTTTGTGTATTATTTATCCCAGCTACTGAGTTACAGTTCACTTATACTGATATTTCTGTTCTGTAGTTATTGTTGATTTCACAGGTCCCCTGTGTAGTACAGTCTCTAGCCTGAGGCCCAAATAATCAGATAAACCCCTTGAGGCGCATAAGTTGGGTGGTTAGGAGATCAATAAGTTATTGCTTTGTTATGTGTATAGGTAGCTGAAAATGCTGCATTGGACTTTGCATTAGTACAGGTAAGGGATCCATATCCGGAAACCTGTTCTCCAGAAAGCTCCAAATTATGGCAGCCATCTCCCATAGACTCCATTTTATCCAAATTTGAAAAAATTATTTCCTTTTTCTCTGAAATAATAAAACAGTAGCTTGAACTTGAACAAAACTAAGATATAGTTATTATTATTATGTATTTTTAGAGCGCCAACATATTCCACAGCGCTGTAAAATAAATGTGTTTATGCAAAGAACATACAGAATTACATACATAGCAACTAGTAACCAATACAAAAGGTGAAGAAGGCCCTGCGCAAGAGAGCTTACAATCTAAAAGGGGAAGAAGTTGAGACACAAGGTGTCACTTGAGGAAGGGCATTTGTTTGTCCCGAAACGTTTGAACATGACTCACATGTCAAGAGCACTACAATAAATTTGGGATCACCCCGCATTTGAACAAGGTATTGGTTATTTCATTTTTTGCATTGAGACACAAGGTGTGACATACTTATTGGAAGCAAAACCAGCCTATTGGGTTTATTTAATGTTTACATGATTTTCTAGTAGTCTCAAGGTATGAAGATCCAAATTATGGAAAGTTCCATTATCCGGAAACCCCCCGGTCCTAAGCGTTTTGGATAACAGGTCCCATACCTGTAGTGTAGTCTCTTCCTGTTTATTGTTAGAGAGATACCAAGTCCGGAAGGTATTGTGCAGTCTGAACTGAGATTTAAAATCGGCCCTGATATTGTTGGTACACTGCTATTTCCGTAATTCCACATTTTAGTATTCGGTCAAGGTACAAAGTGATCATAAAAGGGAATAAATGTTTATGTAAATGGGACTGTAAGACACAAATAGTGCTATTAGATTGGGGTCTTTAACAGCAAGTCTGGCACTAGGCAAAGGGGTCAGCTAATAATAATCTTTTATTATCCTAGCCATTCAGATGAATGGGAAGGACCTGTTGGGTATATCTGAGATGACTGCCAATTTCTAAAATGCCCATATTCCCTTTGCCTTAGGTCACTAATGTCTACAGCATAGTAAAAATTATATTAAAGGTCATTTTTTATCTTTAAGGGACAAAATTTATCCAAAGGAGCTTTTATCATAGTTAATATAACGGTAAAGGGTTTATCCGTGTAAAATCATGGTCACTGCTTTGGAACTCTAATTATAAAGGTGAATTATTTTAATAAGTATAGGGGTGCATGGAGGAAATGTCATTAATGTCACAATGTTGCACTTCAGTCCAAAAACTATTTTTTCATCAGCACACCATTTACTTTTTCAGGGAGCATCCACTCCCAAGCTGCTTCCAAGTCAGCCAAATTCCTTATCTTGAATAATAGGATATGAAGCACACCATCCTCAGGCTTTGCCTTTAAAACATTTTATTTCAGCGGAATTCACACACAAGCTTTCTGGGGAAACCCCCTTCCTCAGGTGCACCTGCGGAAACCCACATTCTTACCCGCTGGGACCCGCTACCGACCTGACCCGCAAGTAACTTATCCGCAACAGGGACCCGTGACCCGCTGACCATCAAGAATCAGGAAGTGCTGTCATTGTAAACCAGAAGTGACATCGAAATTGGCATGATCAGAAAAAAAATTACGTCTATACTCGCACCCGGAACTACGACCCACAACCCGCAGGTTTTTGCGGGTAACCCGCGGGTACCCGACCCGCTACAGGACTCTACCCAACAATAGATGCCCCACACATGGCCATTAAGGGTTGTTTCCACATAGTCCTGTTATGCTAATAACTGATAATGCCTTATATCCCTCCACCCTTCCCCTCACAACTCTTAATTGAGGAATTATTTGATTGTATCATGGGAGACTGAATACGCCTCATCTGTGTCCCCCGCCAATGTAGCCAGTACCCAGCTCCCCAAATTGCTATTCCCCCCGCACAGCAGACTTCCTTCTTTGCAAGGTGGCGAGCTTGTAATTTGAGGCTCGGCTGCTCCTTTCATTGTGTGTGACCAAGAATTACACAGAGTCATTTCCCCGCAGCCGAGGAGAGAAATCTGTGGCTCGGTGTCAACAGGCAGCGTGTGTGTGTTGGCAATCAGAGTAATGGGACTGAGGGCACAAGCTTGAGTACCCAAGAAAAGAAATAAAGGGATAATACACTGTGTGTGCAGCCAGCCTCTGCCTCTTAAGCCTTTATACATAGCAATATATTGTTTGTTTCTGTGTGTATATATATATATATATATATAGTGTATATATATATATATATATACTGTATATATATATATATATATATATACACAAAAGCCATGAATTTCTTGTAAATGATATCCTTATAAACGGTAAATTCCGATGTCATTTCTGTCACTGAAACTTGTGTATTATAATAAATAAAGTACCCCCAGTTGCAAAATATAAGGATATTAGAATTTACCTTGATGTTCCATGACCTGTATGAAAAGCGGACTTTGGCCTTGTGCTTTTATATGGTCATGAAACTCCTCTGTAACTTATAATATCCTTATATTTTACAAGAGGGGGTACTTTATAATGTTTCTGTCCTGTCTAGGGACTTTTTCATCCACAGTTGAGTGCTGGCATATTGGGATCATTTTATATATATTCTCTGCCTTTGCAATCAGTATTAGATCACATATGGGTCCCCTTTCTACGGCTTATTTCACCTACAGGTATAATCCTTCCTACCACTGGACCTAGGATCCCACCTACTTAAGGGCATGCTCTGAACACCTACTGGTGCAATCTTACACCCATGGGAAATGTGTGGGTCATGAAAAGCTCAACCTGCACCTGCGCCCAACCCATAAAACCTTAACCTGTACCCAACCCTATCCCACAAGATTATGCCATTGTAGGACCTGCATACCCACTTCTTCCCACGCCATATGCATAATAATAGGGATTTGGCAAAATGACAACCCCTAACAGCCATTGGTTTAGCTGTGCAGCAGCCAATTGATGGCAGGGAGGATTGTGGAAGTTGTAGTTCTGTTGCCTTTCCCTGGCTGTATTGATGCATCTCCTTTCCCTTGTCCTTTCTGCCTTGTGTCTAGCTAGGCTGCAGGGTGTCTATTTATCTAAGAAGCCTTTTCCTGCCTCCATTCCCGGCTATGTCAATAAATCAGCTTTGCGTCTGTCTCTCATCTGTCAGTCTATCTGTCTGTCTTGTTGTATCTCTTTGGGTATTTATGTTGCCTAACACATGTTTCTAAATCTTTTTTCTCCCTATCAGCCCCTTGTTCTCTCTCTACCCGGCTGTCTGTAGATTCTTGTGTCTCTCTCAATCTGCCTGTCTGACATTATCTATCTTTCTCTATCAGTCGCCATCTCGTCCTTCTGCCCTCTGTCTATCACTCGCCACTCTCCATCAATACAAGGGAGGGGAGGCTTCGGAGAGGGCTCTCTGCTCATCCAGTTGGAAAATAGACTGTTAGCAGCGAGCTGGTACCAAATGAAGTGCTGGCGTCTTCCTGTGTTTAACATGAAATGCCATTTATTTATGGGCCCTGTGGGTTTCCCCTCCTGTCACACCTACAGCCCATGCAGCCTCCAGAGCTGAAGAAGTTAACACTTCACAATTAATCTGTCTCTGTCCGGTTACTTGGGTTTTATCGCATGGAACGGGCAAGATGTCAGGGATGCATTTGGCAGTGCCATCTATATTGCCGTTTGGCAGAAGCATCCACATTTGTCAGGGATGTCCATATTACAGAATTATTTGCAGGCGTAGTGAAAGAATCTACAATTTGTTCGGCACGTGGTTGCATTACAGGGGACACCTACCGTATTTTCAAGAGAACTATTTTGTATTGGTTAATGTAAGGGTAGAACTACACAGACGATTTCCATGCGCTTCAGTCGGATCCGACGCTGGGTGACAAAACGCCCACACCAAGTCGGATGCGGCGGGAAACAAGGTAAGTAATACAAAAGTCGCATGGTGTCCGTCGTGACTGTCGGACGAGTCGCTGCAACACCATCCGACTTTTGTATTACTTATCTTGTTTCCCGTTGCATCAGACTTGACGCGGGCATTTTGTCGCCCAGCGTCGGATCCGACAAAAGCGCGCAGAAATCATCCGTGTAGTCTACCCTTATTGTCTTTTCTGCTGTGTTCTACTGTGTCTGTCCAAAAAGTTTTCTACAATGCCTACTAAAAGACAGGTACGTGCCCTGGGGTTTCCCGAATAATGTATCTTTCTGTATTTTGGATCCTCATACCTTAAGTCCACTAGAAAATCATGTAAACATTTAATAAACCCAATAGGCTGGTTTTTGCTTCCAATAAGGATTAAATATAATCTTAGTTTAGATTAAGTACACAATACTGTTTTATTATTACAGAGAAAAAGGAAATAATCTTTAAAAATTTGGATTACTTGGATAAAACGGAGTCTAAGGGTGGCGGCCTTTCCGTAATTTGGAGCTTTTGGGATAATGGATCTCATGCCCTTCTGTATGACACTGAGGATGCCTAGGATGACCGATGCAAGGGAAACAACATTCACAGCTGGAGGGAATACTAAGTCATGTTTTAAGATGGCAATGCCAGGGAAACAACATTCACATCTGTTGGGGGGATACACAGAGTATGCCAGGCAAACAACATTCATGGCTGGCAGGGCTACACAGGTCATATTGTCACTTGCCAGTGCCAAACAACATTGACAGCTGGCAGGGATGCACTGGTCATGTGATCAGCTGGCAGTTGCAGGCATTAACAGCTGGCATGACTATCCACATTATGCAGCTAGCAATGTTATATACCACATACAGTGTATGCCATCTTTAGTATGTATCTCGCTCTGCAGCTGGCAATGCTGGATGAAGAGCACCCACATTTGGTTGGCATCCATAAAATACATAAATGACTCTTCACATAATACCCACAGCTGGCAGCTTTGTACAGACAATGCTCTGAAATGAAAATTCCATCCAGAAAGCATTGCTGTCAGGCAGTGCCACCTCTGATGCTGATAGAAGCTGGCACTGCCACCCACTTACACTGTCACAGCTAGCAGTACCACTCAGAGCCAGTGCACTCGTGACATTTACACACACAGGACACCCGCCGTTACTAATAACAAGCACACAATACAGTCAAAGCACCGTGCCCACACATGCCAGCCTCCCGTGCCCCGCGCCTCATCCATCCATGTTTAGAAATGCATAAATTAACCTTCTCCCGTGCCAGCACAACACTTCTAATCAACGGAACTCAAACAATTACCTCACGCAAATTGGTCATTAGCATACGAATGGCGCATTTAGCATATGAAAAGATATTCTGGGTGGATTAAAATGGCCTAGAGCCTGCGCAGAATTTATATGAGCCTGCATTCTGCGCTGGGTGTAGGGATGGGGGCACAGCGGGCATTCCGGCAGTCACAGAGTTAATTCTCTCTCCACATCAGAATGATTGCAGAGGTGCAGGGTAAGGGCTTACACACGGGCGGTTTTCCTGTGCTCCCCTGCGTTGCGCTTTCTTCTGTTCAGCCACAGGGGAGCACAGGAGTAGACGCACTCAATTATTGTGAAGGGGGCTGTACTCACACAGACGCATGTATGCGCCGAACGCAGGTGAAATGCAACATGCTGTGTCCCAGCTGCGTTTGTCGCTTACATGCGTCTGTGTGAGTACAGCCCCCTTCACAATAATTGAGTGCGTCTACTCCGACGATTCCCTGCGGCTGAACGAAAGAAAGTGCAACGCAGGGGAGCGCAGGAAAAACCGCCCGTGTCTAAGAGCCCTAAGGAATGGCAATGGGCAGAAACGATAACCTAGAGCAGATGCACGACCTGCTGCCCTCCAGCTATTGTTCAACAATGTCTTTTTCAGCTGGGGGCCTGGGAATTGTATGCCAACAGCATCTGGATGAACTGACATAGATATTTACATGAAATGCCATGTTCTGTGGAGAACCTGGGCTACAATTACAAGAGCAAAGTAGAGGAAAAACACAACCCATAGCAAATGCATGAATGCCAGTAATAGGTATGAGAGTATTAAAATGCTCTTTCTTATAGTCGCATTATCTAATATATTTAGGCTACATTAGTCCTACCCTTGACCTTTCCACCCTTAGCCATTGTACAGGAGGGCATTGATTAAATGGGTTAATTGAAACTACCCCTGGGGTTATGAGGCCAAGTCGGCTGCAGAGCCCAAGCCATGTATATGGACAATCCATACGGAAGTCACACGGCGTGAAGCATGATGCGTGAAATAAGGTTTTGACACCCATTAAAGAATCAATATTCTCTAACGGTTACATTTCTGTGCCGCCGGCGCTGCGAGGGTTAAGGCATTTTGAGTACCGTGTCCTGATTCTCTATCCATTACACAAACTCTTGCGCCGTTAACAAATACAGTATGATGAGCAAATAATTGTATCCTGAATTGTAGGGCTTTCCGCTTCATTGTACCAATCTTTTTTTTTTTATTTATTTTTTTATACCTCTGCTGCAAGTCCCTGTCATTGATATTCAGCCTGGCTTGCTTTAAAGGGAAAATATACTCGTCTTTTTACATTGAGCTCATTCCTTTTTCTTCCTGTGAGCCACATTCAAATGTAAAACGAGTTGTGGAGCAACATAAACATGATGCCTGTCCCTGGGGGTGCCAAATATCTGGACTGACAGCCTACAGGAGGCTCTGTTTGACAGTACACCTGGTTTTTATGCAACTAAAACTTGCTTCCAGTGCCGGACTGGGATGCAAGGGGCCCACCAGAAAACCTTAAAGTGATACTGACAATAAAAATGTTCTTTTCAAAACATTAATCTACATTAAAAGTTACCTATAGGTCATGTTGATTGTTTTTCATTGATAGATCTGCTTTTGTAAGCAATTAGTTCCTAAACCTGACTGATTTGCCAACCTGACTGTCCCATCTCAACCTGTCAGTTAGAGTTTCTAATGCTGCACAAATATGGCAGCACCCTCATAGAGGAACATGGGGGTAAGAAATGTAATGTAAAAGCATCAGGCAAATACTTTTATGGTAAAATTATGAATCGTATGCAAAGAGGATATTATGATATGAAAAAATGATATAAAGAAAGGTTATTTTCTGGTGTCAGTACCTCTTTAAACCGTGGGCCCACTTTCCAAACTATTATTCCTCATCACTCAATCTCTTTATTCTCCTAGTCTTTTATCCCTACATACTATACTCTGTTCTCCCATTATTAAGCCTCTTAAAGAAATAGCGAATAGCCATGAAATAGGCCAAATGAGTAGAAGCAAGAGGCCCAATGACACCTGGGCACAACGGGAGTTTTCCTGGTTTCCCGGTGGGCCAGTCCGACACGGCTTTCTTCTAAGGGCAGAGACATTCGCTCAGATTTGGGGAGATTAGTTGCCCAGCGACAAATCTCCTCTTCTTCGGGGCGATAAATCCCCCCGAACTGCCTTCCACCGGCTAGAATGTAAATCTCTGGCAGGATGGCAATCGATTCGCTTGGTTTTCCGAAGTTGCACAAGTTGCCTCACGAGGAACTTTGGAAGACTTCGCAAAATGAAGCGCACTGATTGCCATCCCGCCGGCGATTTACATTCTAGCCAGCAGGAAGCAGTTTGGGGAGATTAGTAACCCCGAAGAAGAGCAGATTTATCGCCAGGTGACTAAATCTCTTGCCTTAAGACAAGAATTAAAAAATAAGCACCTGCTTTGAGGCCACTGAGAGCAACATCCAAGAGTTTGGGGAACAACATGTTGCTCATGAGCAGGTCTGGACTGAGAATCAAAACATTGAAGCCCAAACAGCCCAGTATTGACTATGTTTGGCAACTTATATCAGCCCCTCTGGCATTTGCCAGAACCCACAGATTGCCAGTTTGGGCCTGCTCATGAGCAACTGGTTGGGGGTCACTGATTTACATGGGAAAGTCCTGGACGCAGTTTATGTTTGTCCCAGAATGGTTCCAGGCCATGTAGCCGGGCCAGGTTTTCTTGCACTCAGGTGGACTAATTAATCAGCTTTCTCAGTGTGTGAGTGAGTTACTGGGAAGGAGACTGTTTTCCACACTGAGCAGCAGTTTTGTGATATAGCACCAAGTGACTGGAGTGAGGAACAGAGAAATCCCTCCTAAGAGACTTTGTGCTGAAAGTCTAACAGAGACTTCTGGGACTTGTTGCTTGAAGTGCTGGATATATTTTGTTTCTGTGTACACCAGCGACGGTGTTAAAGTGGGACGGCTACTCATATGTTGAAGCAAGTGTGCGGAAGCTGTGTAATAAAAGCCAGTCAGGCTGCATAAAACTGCTAAAGGTCTTCTTCGACTCACTTTGTATACTAAAACAGCGGCGTGCTTATGATCCCAGCTAACCTGAATAGTGGAGGACGAAGAGTAGTAAATAAAATGGACAATATTCTATGGACTTTTGATCATTTCCAGCCACTCTCTCACACTGGGAAGCAGATTTTATTAGCCCACCTGAGTGCAGGATAACCTGGCCCAGCTACATGGCCTGGAAACATGCGACAGATATAAACTGCGTCCAGGACTTTCCCAGGTATTCAGTCATGCTCTTACACTTTACATTAAAATGAAACACACTATTGTATCAATTCTAACAACTGATCCCATTTGCATTAACTTTTAGTATGATACAGGGAGTGATAGTATCAGATAATTTGCATATGGTTTTCATTTTTTATTATTTGTGGTTTTTGAGCTATTTAGCTTTTTATTCAGCAGCTCTCCAGTTTGCAATTTCAGCAATTTGGTTGCTAGGGTCCAAATTACCTTAGCAATCAAGCATTGATTTGAATAAGAGACTGGAATATGAATAGGAGAGGCCTGCAATAAAAAATAACAATACATTTGTAGCCTTATGGTATATTTGTTTTTAAAAGGGGCCCCCCTTATGAAAGCTGCAGAGTCCGCAGAAGAAGGCAAATAATTAAAAACCATAAAAAAAAAAAAAAAAATAATTCTAAAGACCAATTAAAACATTGGCAATTCTATAATAATATGGAAAGTTATCTTAAAGTTGAATTGCCCCTTTAATGAAACGATTCTGCTCAGCAGGGCCAAAGATAAGAAATGGATGAACTAATATATCATTTAGAAGAGCCACCAAGAGCTGCTTCAGAAAAACGTAATAGGACAAATGATAATTTAAACTTCAGTAATTAATAAACATCACTAATAGTTAGTACAGGTATGGGACCTGTTATCCAGAATGCTCAGGACCTGGAGTTTTCAGATAACGGATCTTTCTGTAATTTGGGTATTCATGCCTTAAATCTACAAGAAATTCATTTTAACATTAAATAAACCCAATAGGCTGGTTTTGCTTCCAATAAGGATTAATTATATCGTAGTTGGGATCAAGTACAAGCTACTGTTTTATTATTACAGAGAAAAGGAATTAATTTTCGAAAATTTGGATTATTTGGATAAAATGGAGTCTATGGGAGACAGCCATTCTGGATATCGGGTTTCTGGATAAGGGATCCTATACCTGTAGAAAGTACTTGGGGGGGGGAAAGTATTTATTTCTGGTGAACAATCTGAAAACAAATTAAATGAAAAACGTGTTGGAAGGTGAACAACCCCTTTAAGTCTTTGTTAAAATAATTCTCCCTGTATCCCCTAGAAGTAAATGTCTATTTTTGGGTGCTGGGATGCAGCAGCATCTCTGGAGTATTAGCAACTATTGTATCAATTCTAACAGCTGCCTGTAATGAGATTCTGCTCAGCAGGGGTAAGGAATGTATCCACTAAATATTTAAATTTAGAACAGGGTCTTTCTTTCTTTTTCAGCTGCATGAAGATCCAGGGAAAATTCTTTTGGGCCCTCAGCACCACTGGTAACGTACCCATCTTTAATCATTCACATGCCAGTGTCTGTATTCTATTTATTATTATTTAGGGATGCACCAAATCCAGGATTCGGTTTGGGATCCAACAAAGATTCAGCATTTTTCAGTAGGCTTCAGCCGAATCCAAGTGCCTGCCAGAACTGAATCCAAAAAAAATCATTTGATTCTTCATAACACAAACAAGGAAGTCACATTTTTTTTTAAACGTGCCAAATCTTTCTCAAAGGATTTGGGATTCAAGCAAATCCTAAAATAGTGGATTTGATGCATCCTTATTATTATTCACTTGTGGGTTTAAGACATTCTCATATTATTTTTTTCCATACACTGTGAAAAAAGTGTTTCACCAGCATCACTGGCTAATAACCCAATGGCAGTTATTCCTATTTACCTGTTTGATAGTGATGCGAAGAAACCCTTTTAATTGCAAGCACCATCGATTCCATGCTGCATGTTTTTTTACATTACATAGGACACCAAAAAAAGGAGGTTTAACTCAAAATTCTGAAAATAACCCATATCACACTATATATTTTGGGCAGAGTTTGGGTAGACCCGCGTATAGAGCTAATCATGATGCCCAGGTACCAGTAAGTCTAAATGTAAAAACCTGCATGAGAAGTCTATACATGTTAGTCTATCGGCCATCCAAATATTCTGCAATGGAGGGTTTTGCCTTGATAGGAAGTAAGAAATGACTGTTTTGCCAATGATAATACTGCTAAACTAGGCAACCCCACAATCTAGAATAAAGACCTTCTATGTTGTGCTAATATGTTCTTAGTGGAATAAGTAAAATCTGGCATATGCTGTAGAACATGATGGCTTTCATTCCTCAGTCATGATGATCATTATTCTCACCTCCTGATGGGACTTAAACACAAGTCAATTAGTCTTCATGAGACCATAGGGCGGTGGGATTTAAGGGGTGTGATCGCTGTTGCTGATCCATCATACTACTTCGGATATCTGTCTTTCCGATGTTGGCTTGAAGCCTCTGCATGTGTATCTGTGACTGTTACCCACAACCCTTTCAAAGTAAGTGACTATTTCAGCTTTTGAAAGTCATTTAATATTCCTGCCACTGCCCCATCTTCCTATTTCTCTATTTAACATGCTTTCTGACATTTACATATTGCTTTGCAGCCCTTCCCCTGCAGTGTGGCAGCTCTATATATTGTGAATATCTTTACAACTCCCCCATCCCAGCCCTGTCTTACCCTCATAATATTCCCAGTGTCAGCAGTGTAACAAACATGGCTAATTTATAGCCTCTATGGCTGTTTATAGGCCCAATGTGGGTTTCATCCGTGCTGTTTGTATAAAGGAATTTTGTCTCACTCTCTCTTATAAAAGTTTCTGCCCACCTTGCCAATAGGGTTGCCACCTTTTGGGAAAAAAATACCGTTGCTATATATTTATCTTTTTTCCCTATCAATAACATTGGGATCAACCATTATTTTTACCGGCCAGGCCTGTAAAATACCAGCCAGGTGGCAACCCTACTTGTCATCCCTCCTGAATTAACAGGAGACCAGTTTTGGCTACTTGCAGGGGCACCAGTATAAAGGGCTAGACTGCTGATTAAAGGTCTGTGCTCAGGCAGAACCAACTATAAAAGACTATTCTGCACATTCTCTGCTACCTGGGGCCAGAATTATACTCCTGGCATCTGAGAAATTGCCTTGTTTTTATCCCTCACTCCTGTTGGATCTCACCCTTATTTTAAGAACTACTACTGGTCTGCTGTATAGTATAACTGTATATTGTATATAATAATGCCATGTTATACACAGCAGGATGAACTGCATAAATTATATTTTTATCCATGAAAATTGTGCATACACTGTACAGGCTCATTGCGCACAGAAATATTGCAAGTCCTTAATATATCCCCCTTTCACACACTGATACACAAAGATATATTGTATACCCAGCCAGTGCCAGCGCCCTCTTGTGCATGCAGTCACGCAAATGCATATTAAGCACAGGACATAGTCATAGCCCACCCTCGTAGCAACGTAGCCTACATTTGCAGGCCCATTGCCACTAGCTCTACAAAATAGAGTGTGGCAGTGCCAGGCAGCTAATACAGCATGGCATCAGTCCCCAGCACAGGTAGAGCACAGGCAGCTTTGTCAGTCTCCTCCTCCGCAGGACTTGGAATCAATGGCAGGATTATAGCAGCTGATCAGTATGCATCTGCAGGCAAGCACATAATACCCTAATGATACCTACACAATTAATACTCTTTCCAGACATACCGGATCTTCCTGGACAGCTTAGCACATTGAGAATCTGTCAAAGCCAAAACCGCTGCAGCAATCCTTAGCAGATGGCCACATTGCACCCTCGCCATGGCACGCTAAGAGTTATCTTCCCCTACCCTTGGCGGTCGCCCCTCATTAAATATGGCCGCCTTTTTACGCACACGAATCAAGATGGGGTCAGGAGGTTTAATGAAGTTCTCTGAGAATTTTTGCTGACATTAGATGCTGCCACAGCCGGGGGGGTTGGGTGGAATTCCTAGTGGCTGTCCCTGACTGAGTTCCAGATCAAAATAAATACATGAGTGTATTCTAGCATGCCAGGGGAAACTGGCATTCCTGTAACTGGCACTTTATATTCTCAATGTAATGTCTGACAGAAATGAAATATAAAACCAGCACACAAAAGGGGCTACAGGGTGGAACACTTACATGGGTATAAAATCACTTTTGCTTGGGGAGTCAGTGGGGGTCAATTATAAAGTTCGCGGAACGCATATTTTTCGCAAATGGTTGTATTGCACATGTTTTTTTTCCTGAACGCTAATATATTGCACTGCTCTGCCCATCTTAACGTTTTTTTGCGAATTCGCAGTGTGAATAAATTTTCGCAAATGGTGCGCAAATGAGATGGGATCTTGCACGAGCACACCCAATGTGCATGGTTGTTGTGCACGAAAATAGCGTTCACAGTAACTTAAATTCGCAGTTTGCGAAACTGTTTTGCGAATCTTTTATCCGCCACCAAGTGGCGTAATTAAAGGAGAACGAAAGCCCCAGGGCGCAAAACCCCTCCCCCCTCCCCTCCGTTGCCCCCCCTCCCTCCTCCCCCCTGGCCTACCCCTCCCCCTGGGCAAATGCCCCTAACTTGTTACTCACCCCTCTGCGCAGGTCCTGTCCATGGAGTTCACAATCACCATCTTCTTCCACGCGCGTCTTCTTCCTGCTCTGACCGGCGTTTTCTGGCGCATGCGCAGTAGGAACAGGTACCGGTACAGCTCTACTGCGCATGCGCCGAATGTCACAAAGTGAAATCGGAAAACTTCGTGACATTCGGCGCATGCGCAGTAGAGCCGTACCGGTAACTGTTCCTACTGCGCATGCGCCAGAAAACGCCGGTCAGAGCAGGAAGAAGACGCGCGTGGAAGAAGATGGCGACTGCGAACTCCATGGACAGGACCTGCGCAGAGGGGTGAGTAACAAGTTAGGGGCATTTGCCCAGGGGGAGGGGTAGGCCAGGGGGGAAGAGGGAGGGGGGGCAACGGAGGGGAGGGGGGGAGGGGTTTTGCGCCCTGGGGCTTTCCTTCTCCTTTAAGTCGCAGAGTGTGCTCATAAAGATTCGCAATTTGCATATTTAAAAAGCTCCTATAGACATTCACATTGTGAAAAAAAAATTTGCAATTCTGTTTGTACCCTCTTATTCAGCTTTATAAATATAACCATATTCACTTTGCGAACCAATCTGCCCTGCGCAAAGTTTATAAATGACCCCCTGTAAGTTCTGCTGTAGGGTCGTACTATGACATGGGGCGTCTGTTCGTCCTGCTGCATGGTGGCACACTAACCCTGGTAAAAAAAAAAAGACACCATGGTATGGGCAGTCAACAAGGAGTCAGATTGACTAACATGAGCAGAAGGGTCCAAGGAGTCTATTTATTCCACTGAAACATGGTACATTAATGAGGTCCCTGTGGCACAGCTAGGAGACACTCTTACATGGGTAGAAATGTTCTGTGGCATATGGAGTTAGTCCTGCTGCAGGGTAGCACATGGAGTAACACAGGCAGAAGGGCATGGTAAGAGGGGGCAGTGGCGTAATTACCAGGGGTGCGGGGGGTGCTATTGCACTTGGGTCCGCACCCTCTAGGAGCCCACTGGAGTCACAAAAACGGTTATCACAGGTGGCTGGGCAGGGGGAATTTTTACAGCGTGAATGCCAGCAGCGCTCCGGTGCGCGATTCATAGGGTGTAGGGCCCGACAGGGGGGCCTGGGTGCCCATCCTATACCAAGGCCTACCAGCGAGTAGATACTCCACTGGGGGGCGGGGTCAGTGTATAATGCTGCAGAATGACGAACATTGCCCGTGTTGTGGATGAAGTAGGTTCATGACTATGAATCCTGTTTACATGCCAATTTCATTAGCACCGGCTGCAGTTTTACTTTCACAAAATATATGTGGCTATAAAAAAAGCAGCAGATTGTTTATCCATGTAAATTAGCGCTGCCCCTCCTTGATAAATAACCTCCGTTGTCTTGCGATGGCTCATTGGAAGCTACGCTGGAAGTCGGAGCCAACACGGCGCATGTGAGTAATGTTTCACTGACAGCATCCGTGGCAGAGCTCTGAATTATTGAACATTTCTGGGTGTTTAGATGTGAGCGTGCAGATTGTACATCTTGTAAACAAGACCACAGAGAGGTGAAGATGAGGACGGAACAATAAGGCACCGCTATGGTTCAATTACCAACCCCAAAAGTCTTCCCTTAGGCACCATCTTCTGCTAGTCATAGATCCAAACACACCACTGTCACTGCAACTTTAACCCAGCACTCTCACTATTCCTCATTGTTGTACCACAAACACACTCCTATCACTATTCCTCATTGCTGCACCACAAACACACTCCTGTCACTATTCCTCATTGCTGCACCACAAACACACTCCTGTCACTATTCCTCATTGCTGCACCACAAACACACTCCTGTCACTATTCCTCATTGCTGCACCACAAACACACTCCTGTCACTATTCCTCATTGCTGCACCACAAACACACTCCTGTCACTATTCCTACAGCAGGAACCCCATTCATTCTGTAACTGCGCTCACCCCGTCCCTCCATCCCAGCTCCACGTCATCCCCTCTCCTCACACTATTTCTCCCTGTATTTCTGTATCCTATTCCTGTGCAGCTGGCTCTGCATACTCCAGGCGGGATGCTCTGTTTATTATCTGGTAATATATAAGCTGAGGTTCCAGCGCCAGGTGGTAATTTTTCGATCTCTTGGCCCCCTGGTGCCTCCTTGGCACAGAACCAGATACATTAGAAATACTGCGCATCTGCTCTGATCTGTAACCCTTTCCCCGATGCTGTGGCTCAACACATGTGGACCAGGGCCTCCTCCCTTCTGCTCAGAAAAGTTGTATATAGGGGCACGGCCAAGCACAATAGCATAACTACAATACAGCAGAACATCACTGCCCACGCAAGGCCCAGGGCAGAAGGGGACCTCAACTGTCTGCTGCATGGTTCCAGCACCCAAGTGAGGGGGGGGGGCAGTATGCAGCTCAGGACGGGGCCTCAAAAAAAATTTTTGCAGGGCATCTTAATGTCATGACACAGGCAAAACCACATATAATTCAAGATCCTTTCTGAGATCCATGTCTTACTTTATGTCATTGTTGGTTGGGATATTTATAATGCGACTGTCCCTGCAGAAAAGTCCGTCCTATGCTGTTGGTGAAATCTCTTTTTCCACCAGCCCCAGTGGGTATTATTTTGTCATTTGTGATGGTCATCCAATGGGAAAAATATAATTGGGCAATTTTGTCACCATGTATATACAGTATTTAGTCATCAAAGTTATTCTTCTCGCAAGTGTATAAATCCTAGTTGGATTGCAGCAGATTTGTGTCTGTAAATTATTCACTCCCTTTTATTGCAACTCCTAGAGGGCAGGGAGCAAAGGCACACGTCTGGGGAATCCTTCCACTCGCCCTTCGTGCATACAGCAGTGTATTTATTGGGGTAACTGTCTGTCTCTGTGCTCCAGAGCAGCACAAATAGCTTAAAATTGACCAGTGGCTTCACTAGATGTTACTGGGCTTCACAGTGAATTCATTTTAGGGCGTGCAACATTTCCAGAGGTTGTCCTCTTTTAATAATATATGTTGAAGTTGCTCATTATTTAGGGTCTCATGGAGTCCCCTATACCTCCTGGGCCCTTCTGCAGCTGTAGGGTATGCTTCCTCTGTAGGTATACCCCTGATATTGCCAATACACAGGTATACATACATACCACAATAGTAATCACTCTTATGATGTCAAAGTAGTGTCCATATGCGAAGAATTTTTGCCAGCATTGCTGTTCCCACTCCTGTTTTGGTGGATATAATGGATATTCTGTACATGCATTAACACACACACACACCAGTGTATATATATATACTGATGTGTATATATGGAATATGGATGGTGCAGAGGGTGTTTGGTTTCTCTGCATGGGGAGCATGGATAGGGCAGATGTTTCTGGGATAAGAAGAAATTAGCAATTTCTGCTTCATCATCGTCTGCTGACATAAGAAGATTTCACTAATCACATTTTATACTCTGAGCAAGGGCAGCTATGAATTAGCCTTTACCATAAAGAAGAGACATATGCTGATCATTAGAGCAATCTTAATAAAAAGGGCTTGTGACTCTCTGCAGCATTGTACCCAAAATGTATAACGTGATATTCAAAGTGACCAAATTATTTGCTCTTTAATATAAGCTCTCCATATTATAACTCCTCCTATTGCTCCATATAACCCTCCCTATAACTCCTCCTCTTGCTCCATATAACCCTCCCTATAACTCCTCCTATTGCTCCATATAACCCTCCCTATAACTCCTCCTATTGCTCCATATAACCCTCCGTATCACTCCTCCTATTGCTCCGTATAACTCTCCCTATAACTCTTCCTATTGCCCTATATAACCCTCCCTATAACTCCTCCTATTGCTCCATATAACCCTCCCTATAACTCCTCCTATTGCTCCATATAACCCTCCCTATAACTCCTCCTATTGCTCCATATAATCCTCCCTATAACTCCTCCTATTGCTCCATATAACCCTCCCTATAACTCCTCCTATTGCTCCATATAACCCTCCCTATAACTCCTCCTCTTGCTCCATATAACCCTCCCTATAACTCCTCCTATTGCTCCATATAACCCTCCCTATAACTCCTCCTCTTGCTCCATATAACCCTCCCTATAACTCCTCCTCTTGCTCCATATAACCCTCCCTATAACTCCTCCTATTGCTCCATATAACCCTCCCTATAACTCCTCCTATTGCTCCATATAACCCTCCCTATAACTCCTCCTATTGCTCCATATAACCCTCCCTATAACTCCTCCTATTGCTCCATATAACCCTCCCTATAACTCCTCCTATTGCTCCATATAACCTCCCTATAACTCCTCCTATTGCTCCATATAACCCTCCCTATAACTCCTCCTATTGCTCCATATAACCCTCCCTATAACTCCTCCTATTGCTCCATATAACCCTCCCTATAACTCCTCTTATTGCTCCGTATAACCCTCCCTATAACTCCTCCTATTGCTCCATATAACCCTCCCTATAACTCCTCCTATTGCTCCATATAACCCTCCCTATAATTCCTCCTATTGCTCCATATTACCCTCATTTTAACTACTCCTATTGCTCCATATAACCCTCTTTATTACTCCTACTGTTATACCATATAACTATTACTATAACTTCACCGTTGTTCCAGTTAACTCCTCCTATAACCTGATGTGAATAAGTTAGTCCTGTATGTATCAGTCTTATATACTGCAGTTTTCTTTATGAACAGTAGAGGGAGTAGAGTTTGCAAAGAGCTTATTTTGCTTTATCCTATATTATTTATGTCTGTGTCAATAAAAGTCGATAAAACTCTCTAAGTGCACAGCGAGAGGTAACGGCTTCAGACAAGAAGCTACAAATATCTCTTGCAACCCAATGTACATTGCCATGCAGGTGCACTGGTTCAGTATATAGCCTCCGATTTCTGACCATCACTTAAATCTACATATAATCTAATACACATTTTATTAAGAGATTTTATAATGACATTGTGTAAGCAGCAACAAAATATCCCAGCTCTCATCTGTCATATACTTGTCACTTTCTCAATGACATAAACAGCTGTGTATAGAGAGAGAAAAGAGATTGTGAGAGCTGTGTATCTTATAGAGAGAGAAAAGGTAGTGTGAGAGTTGTGTATCTTATAGAGAGAGAGGAGAGTGAGATATACAGTAGCTGTGTTTCTTATAGGAAGAGTGAGAGACAGCTGTGTATCTTATAGAGAGAGATAGAGGAGAGTGAGGGTGTGTATCTTATATAGAGAGAGGGGAGAGTGAGAGATAACTGTGTATCTTATAGAGAGAGGAGAGTGAGAGACAGATGTGTATCTTATAGAGAGAGGGGAGAGTGAGAGATAGCTGTGTATCTTATAGAGAGAGAGGGGAGAGTGAGAGATAGCTGTGTATCTTATAGAGAGAGAGGAGATAGTGAGAGATAGCTGTGTATCTTATAGAGAGAGAGGAGATAGTGAGAGATAGCTGTGTATCTTATAGAGAGAGAGGGGAGAGTGAGAGATAGCTGTGTATCTTATAGAGAGAGAGGGGAGAGTGAGAGATAGCTGTGTATCTTATAGAGAGAGAGGAGATAGCTGTGTATCTTATAGAGAGAGAGGAGAGTGAGAGATAGTTGTGTATCTTATAGAGAGAGGAGAGTGAAAGAACCTCTGTGTATCTTATAGAGAGAGGGGAGAGTGAAGGATTGCTGTGTATCTTATAGAGAGAGGGGGGGAGTGAGAGATAGCTGTGTATCTTATAGAGAGAGGAGAGCGAGAGATAGCTGTGTATATTATAGAGAGAGAGGAGAGTTAGAAACAGCTGTGTATCTTATAGAGAGAGGGGAGAGTGAGATAGCTGTGTATCTTAGAGAGAGAGGAGAGTTAGAGACAGCTGTGTATCTTATAGAGATAGAGGGAATAGAGTGAATGTGGTACATTGGGGGTTTGGCCTATAATATCCTTATAATGATTATCAGATATCAGGAGACATGCAGTCAATCTGCCCAACAAACCTGGGGGAGCTAATGCAGTGGATTTTAAGGGAAGGAAAAAATTCAAAGGCCAATCACAGTAAGAGTTGAACACCTAGTTACTGCTGCTTAGATTGCTGTAGCTATTGTGGGTTTACAGTCTTTTTATATATCTCTAAACTTTTATTGGGTAAATAGACCAATATTAGATCACAGCAAGTTGGACACATTATAAAACCACTGGTCTAGGGGACTCTACATGTGAATCTTGATTGATTTTAGTTTGATCAGTAGAAGCGGTTGCTCAGCATCTTTGTTGCATACAGATTAATTGCAGTTGGTGAAATATTTGTGACACTTTCCCTATTCCAAAAGAGATGAAAAAATTAAATCCTGTTACTCCACCTTCCGAGCCTATAATGCCTGAGGTGCCCTGTGCCTGTCATGTTGGATTTGCAGAGCTTCTTGTCCCCTAAGCTCCGCATAACCTTTCTTGCAGCACCGTCACATGTGCAGTGATAAGAGTGTGGACAGGACGACAAGCTTCGGGGTATTGGGAGAGAGAAGAAGGGTGAGAACCCTGTGTCTTTTAATAACTGCATGTGCTACTATGGAGCCAGCCCTGCAGGATCCCCCCGTGACACCCACACGCTTCACCTTGCCCATTCCTCATATAAAGAAGTAGTAGGGCGGTGGATGGAACAAGACAACTTGTTATTCTGTTTGGGTGGACTCATACAGGCCTTCAGGATGGAGTTGTGGAACCTAATGTGAGACGTCTGTACAAACAGCATGGAACTGACAAAAAGCGCATCTCTTTAGAGACACTTGTCCTTATGTTGCATGGTATTCCGTCAGCATACACCACATTGCACAGCTAATGCCATATCTCTCACTCTTTATCTCACTTTTGGTGTATACTGTATCAAGTCCTCTGAAGATAAACTTCATTTAGAAAGCCACTATTAGGGCAGAGAGACACTCGCCCGGGGACAAATCTCCTCTTCTTTGAACTGGCTTCCCCCGGCTAGAATGAAAATCCCCAGTGGGATGGCACTCTGAGCACTTTGTTTCCCAAAGTTGCCTCACAAGAAAACTTCGGGCGACTTTGGAAAACAAAGTGATCCGAGTAACATTCCGCCCTTAGGGCAGAGACGCTCAGATTCACGAAAATTAGTCTCCCAGCGACAAATCTCCTCTTCTTCAGGGCGACTAATCTCCCCGAAGTACCTCCCGCCGGCTAGAATGTAAACCGCCGGCGGAATGGCAATCGGTGCCTTACGAGGAAACTTCGGACGACTCCGTAAAACAAACTGCTCAGAGTGCCATCCAGCCGTCGATTTAGATTCTAGCCAGCGGGACGCAGTTCAGGGATATTAGCCTCTCTGAAGAAGAGCCGATTTATCGCCGGGCCTTCCCGAAATTGAGCTTGTGTCTCTGCCCTTATGGGCAGAAATGTTGAGACCAACCATGTATGATCAATTTTGTAAGGTAGCACTGTCTGTCTGCGTGAAGTATGATGTGATGCTACAGCTAAAGTATTTGGGAACTGCGAATTACAAAGATCCAGCTCTTGTTTTTTATTAAACAAAATCTCCCAGCAATACTGCATTACCCATCAAAGCATAACAAGGATTCTGGGAATTGTAGTTGAGCAGAAAGTTTTAAAATACCTATCCTGTTGCACATATGGCAGAGCATCCTTACTTTATGGCTTCTTTATTCCAGGTGATTGTTCTACATTTTGTCTCCACATTTTTCCAGGAATGAATCACAGAAACATATATAATTGGTCACGGATCACTTGGCACTCTGATCATGGGAATTGCTTGTGAGCGTTGAACATACAAATGATTATTGACTGGAAATAAAGGAGGGAGTATCCATGCGCTGTACTTGGTGGTGATTAATGTTGGATGGCCGAGCCATCTTTAAAATGCACATCTCCAGTGCCTTTAACTAGTATTTCATATCCTGTAGATCGCAGTGCAATCAAGTTATCCTGCCAATACCAGTAACCACAGTTAATAATAAGTGAGCCTCCCACATACCAGCTCTATTTCTCTGATTTAATTAAAAAATATATTGCTCTGTAATGCTTTTAATGAGACATTATAGAACATGGAGCTTTCTGATCATAGTGCAGTAGGTAATACTGGTGCATACAGAATGGAAATAAAATCAGCACTTTATAATTCAATCTGACACAGAGACATAGGGCCTCATTTATAAAGCCAGGGGCAGGGTGTAAAGTGCATATATGAGCGCTCGCCCTTTAGTCAGGTCTATTGAACACCAGAATGGACCTGCACCATTCCCATGTATACAGCTTTGGTTGCCACGTGGCCAGTATTACATAGTAAGTTGGTTTGAAAAAAGACTTGCGTCCATCAAGTTCAACCTTTCAACTATTTTAACCTGCCTAACTTCTAGTTGATCCAGAGGAAGGCAAAAAAAAACATCTGAAGTCTCTCCAATTTGCAGTAAAGGGGAAAATATTCCTTCCTGACTCCAAGATGGCAATCGGACTAGGCCCTGGATCAACTTCTACTATGAGCTATTTCCCATAACCTTGTATTCCCTCACTTGCAAAAATGCCATCCAACCCCTTCTTAAAGCTATCTAATGTATCAGCCTGTACAACTGATTCAGGGAGAGAATTCCACATCTTCACAGCTCTCACTGTAAAAAACCCCTTCTGAATATTTAGGTGGAACCTCTTTTCTTCCAATAGGAATGGGTGCCCTTGTGTCAGCTGGAAAGACTTACTGGTAAATAAAAAAATATTATTATTTGATCCCCTTATATATTTATACATAGTTTTACGTCATCATTATAAACACTATCTAACAAAATATTTGCTTTTAAATTTGCAATAACTAATATATTCTGCCCTAGCTTGCCTCCAATTTGTCCCTTTCTTCCCTTTTCCACTAGGGTTCCCACCAGGCCAGTATTTGACCAGCCTAGCCGGCAATTTTCCATTTACATTTGGGGCTTGTCATAGAAAATAAAAAAAATAAAAACTCCCAGAATTCCCCTGTCATCTTTAGTGGCAGGAGGATGCTGGGATTTGTAGTAGCTGGTGTGCCAAAGCTCACCCATTGCTTATGGTTTGCCAGTGCATGACAAACAGTGAAGCTTTCAGATAGTGATTAAGCTTTCTTTTTATTTAAATCTGTTCTGCCAAGTGGGTGGGCCCTTCTCCTTCCCCCCATGAAATATCTTACCGCCCACCCCTTCACGCCCGATCCGCTTCAGTTTCCCAACTATTTCATTAGTCCATTTAGCAAATAATTAGAAAGTCTGTGCTTGGGATGGAGTTTCTATGTGTAATGTTCTGTTCTCTGCTTAATGAGTCTCATAATAACCTTGCTGGAAAAATATGATTTTTGCAAATCATCCCTTCATATAACTGTCACCCTCAATCCAGCGTTAATTAGCATAATCATTAACAAGGATCCCTGAGAGGTCCTCAAAAGGCAAATGAGTTTTCCCAAGATCCCTTTCTCTGAGCAAAGCAGCACACGACATTTACCACTATCGGGTAACCAGTGCATGTGACAGAGGGGCCCCAATAATCTGTTTGGGGGGCACCCTGGTTTGGATGGAATCATTCAATGTCCGGTCACTGTCGGTATTGGATTTCTGAAAGAAACCACTCTTTTCTTAATTGCATTCCTAAAGGGCTAGCATGATAACCTTCCATATAATAATAAATATCACCTTCATATACTTGGAAAATATATTGCACCTCTGCTGCCCACTTGGCATCTGTGTGGGTTTGGTGAATAGTGCATAACGCCAGGCTTGCTACAGCTGCTGTTTATAAATGAAGAGAGAGAGAGATTCTGATGGGGAATGTTTTCCTGACTACAGTTTACAAGGACAGGTTTAGTAAAAGATGCATACCAATCCAGTGTATTCTGGTGCCTTTATAGCAGATTATCAGGACAGGTTTAGGGTAGTGTCACACTGGGCGATTTGGGGACATTTAGTGGCCTGGCGACTAATCGCCTCGTCTTTGCGGTGACCAATCTCCCCAAATGCCTTACCTCTGTCTTGCGCCGGCGTTGCTTCGTATTCCGGTCGCCTCGCAAGGAAACTTCAGGTGACTTCGGAATGAAGCGACGCGTGTGCCATGCCACAGGCGACGTTTCATTTTAGCCGGCGCAAGACAAAGGTAAGGCATTTGGGGAGATTGGTCGCGCAAAGACAAGGCGATTAGTCGCAGGCGACTAAATCTCCCAAATCACCCAGTGTGACTTTACCCTAAACCCTACTTAGAAGTAGCTGGATAGTAATTCTGTGTATACGGGTGACTTTACAGGGGATTATCAGGACAGGTTTAGGTATAGCTGGCTACTAACTCTGTGAATCCGGGTGACCTTATAGCAGATTATCAGGACAGGTTCAGGAATAGCTGGATACTAATTCTGTGTATACGGGTGACTTTATAGCAGATTATCAGGACAGGTTTAGGTATAGCTAGATACAGATCCTGTGTATTCTGGTGACTCTATAGCAGGTTATCCGCAAGGTTAAGGAATAGCCGAATACCAATCCTGTGTATACTGGTGCACGTGCACATCACTCTGTGATCATAAATGGTTTGACCATGTGTGATCTCCACCCAGTTGGTCCAGGGATCCAACAGGTAGATAGCATATGAGGGGCATCACAAGACAGGGCCCAAACTAGGGGTAGGCAAAAGGGCCACGTCCCTCTTCTGCCTGCCTTCCCCTAATTTTTACCCATCTAGATCTCAGGGGGTCAC